>BPTQ01000006.1:180658061-180685973 GCA_019973895.1 Chrysanthemum seticuspe
AGGAAGATTTTTCATGAGCTCATTTCTGAATCATTTTTAATGTAACTTGTGGATTTATAAAGTGCTAATGGTCTAGTTTCTTTTTGTCATTTTTGTGTAATTTTGTTAAATTTTTATAAGCCCCAGATAAGCTGTTCAATATGGTACCAAATCCCCTGTGCAGGGCATTAGGCCTGCACAGGTTTTATGCAGGTTTTGCAGAGCTCACAGTAAGCTCATGAGAGCTTGTGTTGAGCTAATTTTTGGCTTATAGATACTCAACCAGGTCCTCTTTATGTCCCAACTTTTATTTTTCATTTTCAGCTTATTTTGAATCATGTGCTTCAGTCCAAAGTAGCCACCCTCTCAACTGATTTTAGCCAATAGCTCATAACATCAAATCTGTTGTAGATTGTATTCCAGAGGTTGAGGCTTGTTAATTCTAGTTGCAATTGGTCATTTTTAGTTCATAGTAGCTTCTGTTTCAGTTGGGTGCCTTTTGGTGAGCTTTTTGCTTATCCAAGTGCTTATTTATAAACACTTGGCACATCAGTTCCTTATTCCTCCAAATAAGCTCTTGTGTTTCCATTTTTCTTAGATTCCTTATATTATTTTAGAGTTTTCCTGAAATTTTCAGATTTTTCCTAGTTAATTTGCTATTTTTCTTAATTTAAAGTAGTTTTTAAGCAATTTTAATTAGCTTTAAATACAAATAATTAAGAAAAGCTTCAAAAAAATAATTTTTCAATTTTCTTAAGTTTAGATACATATAAAAAGCCAAAAAAGTATTTTTCCATATTTTTCTTAGTTAAAATTGTATTTTTAAATAATTTAAGTAGTTTTTAATAGTTTAAATTTCCTAGAAAATCCAAAAATAATCAGAAAAATATAAAAATAGTTTTGAAAATTCTATTTTGATATTTTAGATTTTTCTAAGTCTTAATTTTATTTTTCTAGCCTTATTTCCTAATTTCTTGTATTTTAGGCTATTATTTAATAGTTAAAATAGTTTTTAATTAATAATAAATAGATAAATAGTCATAAAAATAATTTTCTTTTTCTATAAATTTTCTCATATCATTAGGATTGTAAAAATGTATTTTTCATATTTTTAGGATTTATATTGTATAAATTTCACGTTTTCATTTGTACGTCGCGTAGTTTTTAATTCAGTTTTATAAAAACATAAAAACAAAAACATCATTTTTAATATAGTGATAGCGTTTATTTAATAGATTTTATCTTTTTAACTTTCTTTAATTTGCATTTAAGCCCCTGTAGTTTATGGGCTTTCTCTTTAGGTATAAATCAACCACAATCCTTTCCCGTTCAAATCCTCTCGATCACTACACGTTTGACTATTCTCGCACAACTCGTTGGGACTTAACGACCTGGGGAAACACTATACTCTCCTGATCTTCATTGCATTCGTGTTTGAGCGGTTTTAAGCTGATTACGGTCTGCCATTCACAAGTGGCAGGCTTGAGTGATTTAGCTTGACTGTTTGGCGCGGATCAGTATTTATACTCATCTTTTTAGAGATGGGAGTAAGAAAATCAAGGAAAGTTGCCACAATACTCAAAATAGTTGGTGAGTATATATATTTAGTGTAAATAAGGTAAGTAGGGGAGACCATTGTAATTGGTTACAATGTCTTGAAAAAGTTTCATAAATTTGAAAAATGTAAAAGTAGGTACATGCTCAGGGAAATGTAATTAAGTCATAATGCCTTAGAATAGACACATGAAAGTATGTTTATTTCGTATAAAGTGATCAGAAGTATATATCAGTATACTAAGTGTTTGTGTAGCATAAATTATCTAAAAGTCACAAAATTACCTGGAGGATGGACGACACGGAGAGCGAAAGGCTATAAAATATTTTTGTGAAAAAGTAGTTATAGTTTAGGTCTCAAGTAGACCCGTTTCTTTATAACTGAGGCTCTGATACCAATCTGTAACACCCCCAATTTCGTGATACGCAGCGGAATTCAAGTTGGGTGTTACTTCATGGCTCAACATTTACAATAATAGAAAACGAACTCTAATTGTGTCGTTTTAAAAGATTTATCATTCGATTTATATAAATATCAGAGTTTATAAAATGAGGTCCCAGTGGTTTTACAGTTTTATAAGTTTTCGAATGATAATATAGTCTTCTTGAGTATCCGTGCCCTTCCGTGCCATCCTCGTAAATTATGAACCTGAGATAAACATGCTAAAAAGTGTCAACACAAAGGTTGGTGAGTTCATAGAGTTTATAGATAAAACAGCTGAGTTCAATATTTTGATTATTGTAATAAATACGAATATCGATGAAATAAGTAGTGGACTACGTTGTTATGCAAGCATAGTCATTTGTTTGCCCTAACCGGGTCAAAAGTTGAGTGAACCCATAGAATTTGTATGCAAAACGGTTGAACACAAGTTTCAAGGTTGGGCCACGTTGTTGCACCCATAAATTCAGTAGTTGCAGCATTTTTATCATTGCAACATTGTATATATTGCCTTAAGTCTCATGAACGCAAACCTTAACACGAACGCGTCATAATAATGACGTAAGTTACAGACATCATAGTAATGATGTGAGCAACAATGCCCTCTGGTAGGAGGTTGCCATTCTCCTAGTATTCTCAAATAAAGTGCATTTGGTTACCTATCCGGCTAACACAAATGGGGCGTCAACTGCCAATAGATCTATTCACTATATTTGCGTTCACTAGCAATTGATTAATGGTTCATGATATGAGGGACTTTTAGTGGCAATAGTGTATAACTTAGGCAATAACAATCAGGATCGCATACAGATACTACTTGTGTTCAGGTTTGTAGCAAAACGTATAAAGTGTGATTATGAGCTCATAGTAGTATGTAAAAGCTTTAGAGTACTTGTGAAATTAAATGAAAATAGTTGAGCATGTATCTCCCCCAAAAATAGTATAAAACAATTGAAAATGGGGCTATGAAACTCACAGTAATATGTAAAAGTTTTTAAAGTACTTATAAAAGTGAAAGCATGTAGTTGAGCATGTATCTCCCCCAAAAGAGTTTACAAAACTAATAAATGATAGAAAATGGGCTACGAACTCACGGTAATTCATAAGAGTTTAAAATAAATGTAAAAATATAAAGCAACATTTGAGCATGTATCTCCCCCAAAACATTCAAAATAAGGAAAAAAGGGGCTATGACTCACCTCGGTGTTATCGTAGTTTGGATGGAAAACAAATTAGATAAAATGAACAAACTGCTCCGACTCTCGACCTGAGTTGGTATATCATGCATTTAGTATTTGTATTCAAATTCAAGTTTATGCGATGATAATGCTTTATCGGTAATTAGGTAAACATGAAGTCTCTTCAAAAATTAGTAATACTTATCATACTTATTTTTATGGCTCGGATGATTGTTAATAAGTTTTATCGAAACCCAAGTTGTTAAAAATGATATGTTTCCAAAATTTTATATTTACAATTTTAAATATTTACGGTTTTTACCCTTGCATTTTCAAAAATGACACTTTAAACCCTCAACTATGGGTTATTGACAAAATCAGCCCTTGTATAATTAACTTTGAAGAATTTACATTTTTAGCCCAAGAAAACTTTATCTTTCAAAAATTACAATTTTTATACTTGTAGTTTTATAAGAAAAGTTCACTTGTTGTAGGTCTAAATTGACAAAAGTGCGGTGATGTGCCCGGTAGGTGCAAGTTTTAAAATTTATAAAAGGTGAATTACCAATATTACCAATAACACATACGAGCAAGTATACTCGTCCGTTATAGCAAGATTATGAAGGTAAGTCGGGATCGTTCGCAGGGATTTGAGTGAATCAGAGCACAAGTTTGAATTAACGGAGTCTATCAAAAACATATGACAAAGCAAATAGATATAATGAAATTCAGATGATTAAAAACTACACTTGCTTAAACTAGTATCATATCACAGATTAATGTGATTGTGTTAACTACTTAACATGTTGGTTGTGATAATTAGTTGAAAACTAATCTATTGTTCTTACAAGTTAAACCTTCGTCAAGATTTTAGTTTATAAAAAACAAGCATTAAGTTTAACCAATCAATTCAAGATCAATTCAAGTTTCATAAGTCTACTTTCATAAACTTAAACACAAAAACATCCACTTGTTCATCAAATTGCTTAAGAAATGGTCAATACAAAAGGTACCCGATCATAGACAAAAGGCTACAATTAATTTTCAACAACTAATCTTACGACCATTTAGATGTTTCCAACCAATCCAATTTGATAATCAAAAAGCGTTTCTATTACAACCACACCTTAGTTCCTTTGTATAATCAAGAATAATGGGTAAAAACAATCATCCATAGACAAAATGATTATGACTAGTTGAATAATACGAAGTTCTTTCGACCCCAACGATAGTTACCAATTAGCCAAACTTGATTAACAAATGTCACTATGAAACTTTAGCACAATTGGATCTTAGAATCAACTTGAAATTGAATTAAAACATGTTAACACAATCACTAACTAATCATATAATAATCAACATCATTTAAGCAAGTGTATAAAGAAACTAGCCACTCATAGCAAACATGAACATAAACTCATAACTTTGATCATTAGAAAACATGATTAAAAGTCTTACAATGCTTGGAATAAGATTACAAATGATGAAGTAATGATTCCTAAAGGATTGTGGTGGACTTCTTAGTGTTTTGGCTTCCAAAGGTGGAACTTCTGGAACTCCAAACTTCTCTGGATTTCTAAGGACGAATTTCAGGAGGTTAAGGCTTGGTTTGATGAGTAGAGAGCTTTGTAATTGAAGTGTATCTAATATGCTCACAATTAGCCTCTATTTATACTAACTCCAAGGCCTAGGGTGTTAAATGCATGACTTGGCCTCCAAGGAGTAAGGAAGGGACTAGAATACACCAAGAGAAGGACCTAGAATCGTTTGGATGCAAAGGGGAAGCTTACTGATGAAGATTTGACAACTGCAGCTTCTCCAACCGGATCGGTCATACGACCAACCGATCCGGCTGGTCTTCAATAATAACACACCGACCGATACGGTTGCGGGTTGCGACCGATCAGTCGGTTATGGCAAAAACATGTATTCCGACCAAATTCCAACCGATCCGGCTGAAGGTGTAACCGGATCCGGTTGGATCTTCTGAGATATGAAACTTGATCTTTGTCTCTTCACTCTGACTTGTAGAACTTGGTTCTTCAATCACTAGGGTCTTCAAAGGTACTTGGGATTTAGCTTTACTGAGACGGGAATCTTCGATTAACTGCATATTTCCACATTTTTCTCCATTTCTCTGCACTTGGTTATAAATACTAGACAAACATCTCTAGATATGATTAAGTACTAAAATCACACAAATATAACCAAATAACAGATATAAAAGTACACACAATGTTACTAAAAACATGCACAATCTGAGTGTTATCAAATTCCCCCACACTTAAACTTTGCTTGCCCTCAAGCAAATCTAGGACAAACATCCACTGGGACAAGATCGTGATTATGAAAAATGTGATGCAAATCAACCAAGTATAAATACGAGAGAAGATTCATCAATTATGCTTATAAAGGTGAAACATCAAGATGTTTGACAATATCCAATGATTTTCTTGCATGATTAACATTTCAAAACACCTCACGAAAAATAATGGAATATAATTCACTCAATCACTCATTTTTAGTGGAGTAATAAGATAAATCACACTCATTGCTCAGTCATGATTAGATTATTACCATAAGCTTGTACAAGAAACAAAACTCCACCGACGTGGCGTGAGCACCAAGTAAAAACATCTAAAGAGGGCTTTTATTCGGGTTATAATGATAGGCTAAGGGTTAAGGGTATGGATAAGGCATGGGAATGTTAATGAAATTGGTGTTAAAATAAAAATGAAATCAAGTCTAATACCCGTGTTGCTAGCTACCAAACATTCCACGAACCAAATAAATGATTATAACTTTGCATTCTTCTTTTCCACTTTCCTCAGCTTTTCACTTTGCCATGTCAATTGTTCTACGATCATAGCACATTGGCTATTATTTCCATACTTTCAACACAATTTTTTTTTTTTTTTTTTTTTTTTTTTTTTTTTTTGAACATAACATAACATAACGCATGGCTCAATCAATCAGAAAAGAGGTGGAACTCATAATCATTTGAACAATCTTCACTTTCCATGAAACTAGCAACCAACCGTTAGACATTGATAAGGGGTAGGCTAAGGTTTAAAGTGTAAAATCTTTTTGTATTTTCTGGGTGAAGCAAAAATGAAAGGGATGGCTCAGAAGGTGAAACTAGGGGTATCTAGTGCTAAAAATGAGCACTACAAATGGGTCCATGTGGGTGGTTAACTAACCAATGAGGCTAGCTAATATATCATTAGATGTAAAATGGAAGGCCATTTGGGTTAAATCCTAAGGTGCCTCTTTATCACACGAATTCACTTATATCGCACGAATGCAATCTCACTGCGGTCTAGTAATGATTTACAAGCACAAGTTCTAGAATAAATAAAATCACCGGCACACTCATAAAAAGTTCTAAGCATAAAAGATGTATGCTAATAAGAAATAGGCTTAAATCCTCACAATTTAGTGGAAAGGGTATAATATGTGCTAGCAAATGTTTATCGATCCCAGAATGGATTGCAATAGTAATCGGAACACATCTCGAAGTTTCAAATATTAGCAGTTTTACCAGTGGAATGATCCAATTATTCTAATAGATAATCCTAAAAGTGTGAAAACAACTAGATCACAAGGGCAAACAAAATTTTAAATTTAAGCATGAAAACTCTAATTTTTCCTATTCACCCCCCCACACTTAAGTTAGACATTGTCCTCAATGAAAAGCAAACTTCAAAGTATAGAAATAGGGAAAATAGAGATGAAACCAGATATGTCAATGAGTTTATCAGCTTAAAATTCTTTCTTCATTCCTGGTGTCCACTAGAGAAATCATCACCTGCACACAATCTTATAAACAAACAAAAGGTTTTATTAAAAGGGTGGCACCCCCCCACATTAAGTTCAACCAAAGGTTAAGACTTTGGGGAGTGACCACAGAAAATCAAATCTGAAACACACGGGTTGCCTCCCGAGAAGCGCTTGTTTTATTACTGAGTCATCAGCCTGACTCGATTCTTCCCGAATTTATTCAGCTGCAAGGGCAGCTTTGAACATTTTATAAAGTTCGGGGATGTACAAGAATTCTTCACCAGTATCTTCAGTATCGTCCCAGACGAATTCAGCAGTTGGTTTCCACGGAACAGTTTGTGGAATCCTTCCAGGGAATGGTGCTACAAAGGTGATAGTTTCGAATTCATTCTCATGGTATCTCCAGGACACTGCCGCAACTGAAACTTCATTCGTTTGCTCCTTATCGTAGTATAACTTGATTCGGTGTCCATTAACAATGAAACTTCCACCTTGTTTGTCATAGAGTTCGACATACCCAGATGGATATCCATGTTTAACGACATATGGTCCAAACCATTTTGGTTGTAACTTAGGAGCTTTGAATTTGAATTTCATGTTAAAAAGCAGAACTTTATCTCCGGCTTTGAATTCTTTTCGAATTCGTAGCTTTTTATCATGATAAGCTTTTGTTCTGGCTTTATATAGTTTGGAGTTTTCATAAGCTTGGAGTCTTAATTCATCGAGTTCGTGCAATTGCAGAAATCTTTTCTCTCCAGCTATTTTGAGATCGGTGTTACATTGTCTGAGCGCCCAATAAGCACGATGTTCAACTTCGAACGGCAAATGACAAGTCTTCCCATACAGGAGTCTGTAGGGAGTTGTACCAATTGGTGTTTTATAAGCCGTACGAAATGCCCACAGAGCATCATCAAGTTTCCTTGCCCATAAAGACGGATTGTCTTTTACGGTTTTTTCCAGTATTCTTTTGAGAGCTCTGTTGGTATTTTCGACTTGACCACTAGTTTGTGGATGATAAGCAGTTGCAAATCGATGATGAACTCCATATCTTTTCATGGTTTTTTCCATTTGTTGATTGCAGAAATGAGTTCCACGATCGCTTATGAGTGCTTTGGGAATTCCATAACGAGCGAAAAGCTTTTTGAGAAAATTAACGACGACACGAGCATCGTTTGTTGGTAAAGCTTCAGCTTCTGCCCATTTGGACACGTAATCTATAGCAACGAGAATGTATTCGAATTTGTGGGATTTAGGGAAAGGTCCCATGAAATCTATTCCCCAAATATCGAATATTTCACACACTTGAATGCTTGTTAATGGCATTTCATCCCTTCGAGAGAGATTGGTGGTTCTTTGACAAGCGTCACAGTTTTGAACAAGTGTATGTGCTTCTTTGAATATTGTTGGCCAATAGAATCCAGCATCAAAAACTTTCTTAGCTGTGGTGGAAGGACCATAATGTCCCCCAGTTGGGCCATGGTGACATTCGTCAAGAATTTTACGAGTTTCGGAACCAAAAATACATCTTCGGATCATCCCATCGGGACACATTTTGAAAAGATATGGCTCTTCCCAAAAATAGTATTTAAGTTCTGAAAAGAATTTGCTTCTTTGAGCATGAGTTAGTCCTTTTCTGAGAATTCCTCCGGCGAGGTAGTTCGCAAAGTCAGCAAACCAAGGATCGTCATTTCCGTCGATGGTCATGAGAGTTTCATCGGGAAAATAATCATCGATTTCTTCTTCTTTTAACTCCTCAAGATTAGGATTTTCGAGACGAGATAAGTGATTAGCAGCAAGATTCTCTGCTCCTTTCTTGTCTTTAATTTCGATGTCAAATTCTTGGAGTAACAAAATCCATCGAATAAGAAGTGGTTTAGCGTCTTGCTTGGTGAACAGATATTTGAGTGCTGAATGATCGGTAAAAACGACTGTTTTTGAGAGCACAAGATATGATCGGAATTTGTCAAAGGCAAAAACGACAGCTAGTAATTCCTTTTCGGTGACGGTATAATTTTGCTGGGCACTATTCAGTGTCTTGCTGGCAAAATATATAGGCCGAAAGTGTTTCCCTTCGCGTTGTCCTAAGACAGCTCCAACAGCAAAATCGCTTGCGTCGCACATAAGTTCGAAAGGTAGTGACCAATTAGGAGAAACCATGATCGGAGCACTAGTAAGTTGAGATTTCAGTGATTCGAAAGCTTTTATGCAATCAGCATCGAAGTTAAAGATAGATTCTTTCTCAAGAAGTTTTGTCATTGGACGAGATATTTTGGAAAAATCTTTGATGAATCGACGGTAAAAACCAGCATGTCCTAAAAAACTTTTAACTGCTTTGACGTTAGTTGGTGGTGGAAGTTTCGAGATGACATCGACCTTTGCTTTGTCGACTTCCATTCCGGCACTAGAGATTTTGTGGCCAAGCACAATTCCTTCGGTTACCATAAAGTGGCATTTCTCCCAGTTGAGAACAAGATGTGCAGCTTCGCATCTTTCAAGCATTTTATCGAGATTAGAAAGGCAAGCTTCGAATGACTCTCCAAAGACTGAAAAATCATCCATGAAAACTTCCATGGAGGTTTCAAGCATGTCTTGGAAGATGGCGATCATACACCTTTGAAAAGTTACGGGTGCATTACAAAGACCAAAAGGCATACGCCGATATGCGTAGGTTCCCAAAGGACAAGTAAAGGTGGTCTTTTCTTGATCGTTAGGATCGATGGGAATTTGGAAATATCCTGAAAATCCGTCGAGGAAACAAAAGAATTTATTTCCCACTAGTCTTTCAAGCATTTGATCCATGAATGGGAGTGGAAAATGATCCTTTCTGGTGGCTTTGTTTAACTTACGAGAATCAATACAAACACGCCAACCGGTGACAGTTCTAGTCGGAACTAGCTCATTTCGTTCATTAGTTACAACCGTCATTCCTCCTTTCTTTGGAACACAGTGAACAGGGCTTACCCAAGGACTATCCTCAATTGGGTAAATGATTCCAGCATCAAGAAGTTTAATGATTTCCTTTTTAACAACTTCTTTCATGTTGGGATTGAGTCTACGTTGACGTTCTACCACAGGTTTAATCCCTTCTTCGAAATTGATTTTGTGTTTGCAAAAATTAGGACTAATTCCTGGGATATCAGATGTTTTCCAGGAAAAAGCATGTTTGTGATTTTTGAGTATGGAAACTAAACTTTCTTTCTCATCATCCTCGAGCAATGAAGATATGACTACTGGAAGAAGTGAGTTCTCCTCCAGATAAGCATATTCAAGATGATTTGGGAGAGGTTTGAGTTCGAGATCCGTGGGTGGTTCTTCGATAGAGGATTTTATTCGCATTTTTTCATTGAAAGTGATTTCCTCAAAATTTTCTTCCTCTTCCTCTATTTCTTCTTCTTCTGAGTTATCTTTTTCAAATTCTACTTTCATGAAATCATCAAATTCTTTGTCAAAATCTGTTTCATTGATTTTTTCAGAAGTAGTCATGAATGGATCGGATTCGTTCAGTAATGCATCTAATTCCTCATCAGTGACTTCATCAATAACATCGACGTTAAAACAAGTGTCATCACTAGAATGTGGGTAGCGCATTGCTTTATCGATAAGAAAAGTGATTCGATCTTCCCCAACTCCAAGGTTGAGTTCTTTTCCTTTAACTTTGATGATTGCGTCGGCGGTGTTCAGGAAAGGTCTTCCTAAAATGAGTGGGACTTTACTATCTTCTTCCATTTCCAAGATTACAAAGTCTACGGGAAAAATGAATTTACCGACTTGAACAAGCATATTCTCAGCAATTCCCACAGGATATTGATAGGAATGATTTGCCAATCGAATGCTCATTTTTGTTGGTTTCAGGCTGTTGTTGCACAACTTGGAATAGAGTGAATAAGGCATCAAATTGATACTTGCGCCAAGATCGGCTAAAGCATCACATTTAACGTTATTCCCGAAAGTACATGGAATAAGAAAGCTCCCAGGATCTCCGAGCTTTGGTGGAATTTTTTTTTGAACTATGGCTGAGCATTCTTCGTTAAGAAAAGTTGCTGATATTTGCTCAAGCTTGCTTTTGTTATTAAGAAGTTCTTTCAAAAATTTCCCGTAATTGGGCATTCCGGCTATAACATCAACGAGAGGAACATTGAGTCTAACCTCTTTGATTATTTCGATAAACTTCTTATAACGCTCTTCCATCTTTTCTTTCTTTAGGCGTTGAGGATAAGGATTTTTTGGTGTATACGCCTTGACTGGTGGAATGTCTTTCTTTTTGGTGGTTTGAGTTGTGTTTGGTTCTTCGTTTTCATCCTCACTATCAACGGTGACAGGAGTATTAGGATTAGGTGGTGGATCATACGAGAGACCACTTCTTGTGAAAACAGCATTGATATGTTCATTTCTTGTTTGAGGTGGACGGTACGTCTTATCATTTGATGGTTTTGGATTGGATTGAGTGTTACTTGGCAATGAACCAGATGGTCTAGAGGAATGTTGGTCAGAAAGTCTGCCAAGTTTGTTTTCAAGATCTTGGATAGATGCTTGATGATTTTTCTGTCCTTGCTCAACTTTGGCTTTAAGATTGAAAAATTGATTTTTTATAAAATCATTTGCGGATTTTTGTCCAGCCACAAATTCTCTCATGGTTTTTTCGAATTCGGTTTCTTCTGTCTTTTTGTCGGAAGTTTGGTGTGGTGGATTGTCAGTTCGTGGTTGAGAATCACGGTTGTCATCCCTTGGTCGGCGATCTTGCCAATTTCCAGAATTTCGACCGTAATAATTACTACGATATCCTCCTCCACAGTATCCTCCTTGAACGTAATTTGCTTCTCCTTCTTTCGGTCCACCCATAGGTTTATCGTCGCACTCTGATGATGGGTGATTTCCTCCACAATTGTTGCATCCGTCTCGCATGTCTTTCATCTCATCTTTGATATCCTTGTATTGCGAGTTGATTTGTGAGGTTAACGCTTCCATCTTCTCCATGAGTTTTGAGGTGTCGGTATTTTCGACAAAAGCAACGGTTTTTCGGAGAGGTTTGGTTTTGGAATCTTTGGACCAATCAAGTTTGAGAAGTACTCGATCCTCGAGCAATTGATGTGCATCGTTGGGAGTTTTATAGAGAAAAATTCCTCCAGCATCAAGGATGCCTTGAGAGATTTCATCTAGTCCATGGTAAAAGATTTGGATAATGGTTCCTTTTGATAATCCATGTCCATGACAACTACGAAGCAAATCTTTCATTCGAAGCCAAGCTTCGACAAGTGATTCGTTTGGGTTTTGGTTGAAAGCACGAATTTCTCCCATTAATCGATCAAACATGGCAGGTGGAAAGAATCGGCTCACAAAAGCTTGCCTCATCTCCTCCCAAGTATTGATGATTCCTGGGGTTAATTCATTGTACCATACTTTAGCATCTCCGGCGAGTGATGATGAAAAAAGTTTGAGTTTGATGGCATTGACATCGGTGTCGCCATAACGAAACATTCCGCAAATTTCGATGAATTCGGCAATGTGCTTATGCGGATCGGCCCGCGCACGGCCATCGAATTGTCGGTCTTTGATCATAGAAAGGTGATGTCCCTTCACGGTGAAGTTGTCACCAAGGTTAATAGCAACAATAGCACTTTCGGGTGTTGGTGCTACGGTTCGGTTTGTTCCCCACATGGGTTGATCGTCCGCCATGGGAAAAGGTAAATTGGTGAAAGGGTTGTAAACAACTTTGGCTTCAATGAGGTTATCAAATGGTGGGTTTGGTACTCGTGGTACACGATTTTCCAATGGTATGAAACGTGTTCTTCTTCTTCTTCGAATCAAACGTTCTGGGTTGGTAAGAGGTGTAATTGGTTCTATTCCCGCTGCTCGAGTGTTCATACAATGTCCTAGAGAATCCAGGCAATATCTAAACACACGGTCAAACAACGAAAACAGTTTATATGGAACAGAGGAAGGTAACCGGATCGGTTGTGGGAAGCGACTGATCGGTTAGACCTGTTGAATGATGGGTAAACTCGTAACCGATTCGGTTGAGGGGCAACCGGATCCGGTTAAGGTTTCTGTGAAATTTTTTTTTTTTTTTTTTTTTTTTTTTTTAAAAAAATCGGTTGAGGGAAATTCAAGAACTTGTTGAAACACAATCAAATCCCCGGCAGCGGCGCCAAAAACTTGATGTGCCCGGTAGGTGCAAGTTTTAAAATTTATAAAAGGTGAATTACCAATATTACCAATAACACATACGAGCAAGTATACTCGTCCGTTATAGCAAGATTATGAAGGTAAGTCGGGATCGTTCGCAGGGATTTGAGTGAATCAGAGCACATGTTTGAATTAACGGAGTCTATCAAAAACATATGACAAAGCAAATAGATATAATGAAATTCAGATGATTAAAAACTACACTTGCTTAAACTAGTATCATATCACAGATTAATGTGATTGTGTTAACTACTTAACATGTTGGTTGTGATAATTAGTTGAAAACTAATCTATTGTTCTTACAAGTTAAACCTTCGTCAAGATTTTAGTTTATAAAAAACAAGCATTAAGTTTAACCAATCAATTCAAGATCAATTCAAGTTTCATAAGTCTACTTTCATAAACTTAAACACAAAAACATCCACTTGTTCATCAAATTGCTTAAGAAATGGTCAATACAAAAGGTACCCGATCATAGACAAAAGGCTACAATTAATTTTCAACAACTAATCTTACGACCATTTAGATGTTTCCAACCAATCCAATTTGATAATCAAAAAGCGTTTCTATTACAACCACACCTTAGTTCCTTTGTATAATCAAGAATAATGGGTAAAAACAATCATCCATAGACAAAATGATTATGACTAGTTGAATAATACAAAGTTCTTTCGACCCCAACGATAGTTACCAATTAGCCAAACTTGATTAACAAATGTCACTATGAAACTTTAGCACAATTGGATCTTAGAATCAACTTGAAATTGAATTAAAACATGTTAACACAATCACTAACTAATCATATAATAATCAACATCATTTAAGCAAGTGTATAAAGAAACTAGCCACTCATAGCAAACATGAACATAAACTCATAACTTTGATCATTAGAAAACATGATTAAAAGTCTTACAATGCTTGGAATAAGATTACAAATGATGAAGTAATGATTCCCAAAGGATTGTGGTGGACTTCTTAGTGTTTTGGCTTCCAAAGGTGGAACTTCTGGAACTCCAAACTTCTCTGGATTTCTAAGGACGAATTTCAGGAGGTTAAGGCTTGGTTTGATGAGTAGAGAGCTTTGTAATTGAAGTGTATCTAATATGCTCACAATTAGCCTCTATTTATACTAACTCCAAGGCCTAGGGTGTTAAATGCATGACTTGGCCTCCAAGGAGTAAGGAAGGGACTAGAATACACCAAGAGAAGGACCTAGAATCGTTTGGATGCAAAGGGGAAGCTTAGTGATGAAGATTTGACAACTGCAGCTTCTCTAACCGGATCGGTCATACGACCAACCGATCCGGCTGGTCTTCAATAATAACACACCGACCGATACGGTTGCGGGTTGCGACCGATCGGTCGGTTATGGCAAAAACATGTATTCCGACCAAATTCCAACCGATCCGGCTGAAGGTGTAACCGGATCCGGTTGGATCTTCTGAGATATGAAACTTGATCTTTCACTCTTCACTCTGACTTGTAGAACTTGGTTCTTCAATCACTAGGGTCTTCAAAGGTACTTGGGATTTAGCTTTACTGAGACGGGAATCTTCGATTAACTGCATATTTCCACATTTTTCTCCATTTCTCTGCACTTGGTTATAAATACTAGACAAACATCTCTAGATATGATTAAGTACTAAAATCACACAAATATAACCAAATAACAGATATAAAAGTACACACAATGTTACTAAAAACATGCACAATCTGAGTGTTATCATGCGGGTAAATAAAAGCGAGACCTTAAAAGGTTTTTACTGTGTTCTTGATCCCTTCAAGAGTTTGTCCGGTGATCTTTCTAATGGTTCAAACTAGAGGTCTTAAGCTTTTACGATTTGGTCGCAATGATTTCTCAAAGTAGGGGGGTTAGGTGCCTTTTGTTGGTTTTGGGCGATAACGGGGCCAAACGAGGACAGATTTTACACTAGGAAAGCTAGTGTTTTTACAACGCATTTGACCCTTTAAACACTTTGCTGTAAGCTCTTTAAAATGGTATAGGTCTCATATTCTAGTCATCTTTGTTTAGAGAAAAACAAGTCCGTGAACATGGCCACTTGGCCACGACGCGTTTTAAGAAAAATTTATTTTTAACCCATTAACTTTTACGGTGTCATCTAGGGACATCATAATAGTTAAGTAACTCATTTTAAGTCATTCTCTGTCATCCTATAGCTCATAAGACTCAAATTTTGAAAAATGCACGCAAGGCTTATTTATGAAAATTCCCGCGAGTCACCCTCTTTGTGGTTAATTATAAAATAGACCATAAGTGTTTTTAAAGACGTTATTGTGGCATTAACAACTTTGCAGCAAGTCATTTAAGACGATGTAAACCTCGTACTTTGAAACCTTTTAACTTGCAAGATATTAATTACGGAAAAAGGGTACTTAGGCTATTCTTGCCAAATGACACTTTTCGTTTTTAAACCATAAAACTCTATATCTTTTGCATGCGACCTTGTGAAATGTGGTTTTATCCATTTCTAATGTTTCTAAGATGGTTCCTAATCAATTTTATCAAAAATCCCGTGTTTTCCCACATATTTGTTGTAAAAAGCATTTTGGTATTTATGACTTTTGACCAAAATAATGGGCTGTTTTTAAACATAACGACTAGGCTTTTTAACCGGGTTACGGGGGCGTTTTGTAGTATCTCAGGTGGTGTTTACAATGGTACCTTGCTTGACCCTAATGTCTCTAACATGAAGTAGATAAATGAGGGGCAAGTTGGGGGGTTAGGCCTGTTTTGGCGCCAATTTCAGTAGGAGAAAAACAAAACATGCAATTTATTTAGTATAAACCTATAGGGTGTTGGTAATTATATTAGATGTTTATTTTGCTTGCTCAAAGGACTCTTAACATGTTCTAACATTTAAGAAAAACGCATTACAAATATGTGTTTGTCTTTGGGGCGCACAGATTACAGAAAGAAAATGAAATGTGGTTTTAACTTTATTTTTCTACATAACACTAATCTATAGTCACTTATATGTTTTATTGAATGTATAAAATGACTAAAGAAAGTGTCTGAGTGTACTTACAAGCTTATGAGTTGCTTATCTCAGGTAAACGCCTAACTAGCTGCTAATGGTCACCAAGTTATCTTCACACCTTCCAAGCTCTAGCTTAGCCTTCCTTAACAATAACTAAGGTCTTAATTTCAGAATTTTTGTGAGTATTGGAGGGGTTATATGGTGCGTGTGATGGGTGGATGGTATGGTATCATGTGTGTGTTTGTATGGGACTCAAAGGGAAAGGGTATGGGGCGTTTATATAGGCAAGGGGAGTGCATGGTTTTCCATGTGCTAGGTCACCATGTCTCCCAAGAGAAGAGACATGGTGAGTTGTTCCATTACACATGGGTGGTGTTTGTAGATGGAAGGGGACATGAAGAGGTGTGGTAAAACTCTAGCCAAGAGTTTTACCCACCAATTTTGACCATGGTAAAAGCTCTTGGTAAAAGAGTGATGTGTAAATATTTGGTGCTAATGATTAATTGTGGCTAGGGTTTTTACATGTTGCACTTGGTAACTAAGTAGTAACTCGTTAGTTTAATTTTAACTATGGCAATTAGGGGGGCGTTAGGCTTGAAGCGTAGTACTTAAGGCTTTTTAGGTTGTACCTATTGTATAAATGGTGTAAGTACTAGTTAAGCTTGCTAATTTATTTTAGGTAAAATCTAGTTTAGGTTAATTTAGATTTAATAAATAAAAGTAAAGGCTTAATTTTGGTGCATTATTGTTTGTACATTAGCGTTGTTTTGTTATACTTACTATAAAGAAAATATATTTTTAAAGCTTGTGCATTATAGGGTTGTACCTTGTGCTTAAAAATAGGTACATTGAGGTTTATAATATAATTTATATAAGTATTAAGCTTGTATGCATTAAATACTTGTACATTAATATTTTGAAAATATATCATGTACATAAAATCATAGAGTTGTATATTAGGGCTTGTAATGGAAATTAAAGTATAGCTAGGTTCCGTGCTTTAATGACTTGTACTCTAGGTATAAAATGTTGTACTTTAGTAATTATGATTTAGTTGTGTAAAATCATAGTTAAAATAAATTAGGGCTTCGTGAAAACTCTAATAAATGGCTAACGTTTAGTTCGAAAGTTTAATAATTGTACGTTAACGAAATAACGTAAAGTGCTAAATAAACGTTGAAAACCTTTATAGTTTTATATATAAAGATGTTTATGTTTATTAAAGATGTGAGGTTCATCACATTGGCTAGTTGTTGTGATCAAATAAATGGATATCGTTTCTTAAAAAAAAATTAGACGTAGAAATTGGATAAGTATTCTTTCGTTAGAATATTATATTAGTTTAATACGAGGTGAAATTTACCGGTGGTTACACCATCCAAAATAGGGACTAAATTAGTGCAAGATTTTAAAAATAGATATCTTTATATTAATTAAAACAAGTTAGGAACTAAACATGAAATCTGAGCAAACCACAGGGACCAAACGTGTAATTTTTTCTTTAAATTTATTAAGTTATCAAAAGCATGAAAATTGATAAGTTTATATACCTTATAATTTATTTAAACTTTAACGACAAATTTTTATCACTTACCCTCCACAGTGTTTTAGTTTTTCTTTTAAACAAATCGACACATGTGTTTTTATAAATATTTATTTTGCTAATAAATCATGAGACTTGATTACAAAATTAAACATTCTTATAAATTAAAAGAACGAACTAGTTTTCTCATTTTATATCTTCTCTTACTATATAAATAAATGATTTTTGTTGAATATCGTCTAGCAATAAAAAGTTTTGTAGAATCATATGCTTGTATCTTATACACATAAAAAGTGAGTTGTAGTCAAGTAATGGGAACTAACATCTATTATTAAGAATGAAAACATCTTATCAATATTATCATGTTAGTTGATTGTACTATTTTGAGAAAAAAAAATCAAAAACACATGATTTGTAAAATAAGTAAAAAAGTAACAATGATTAAAAAAAAATATGGATAATTCTTGTCGTTCGTTTATTATCTCGTTTCAAAAAAGTGACTAATAGTCAATTAAAGGCAACAAATATTTATCATTAAGGTGAATGGTAATTAATTAATAGCAAATAATATTTATTATTCAAAAGGAAAACAAATTATCAATATTATATAGTTGGTTTATACTCCTGTTTTAAAACAAAAAGTCAAAAACACATGATTTGTAAAATAAATAAAAAGGTAACAATGAAAAAAAAATATGACTAATTCTTGTGGTTCGTTTGTCATCTCTTTTTAAAAAAATGACATTGAATAAGAAAATATGGCTAATTCATGTGTTTTACCATCATCTAGTCAATCACCACCATCAAATTATAAATAGTGTAAAGGCCAAAATACATCTCTTAGGGTTTTTTTAACCTTTTTCTATTGTTTTTTACGTTTTCATCCATTTTTTTACGTTATCAATTCTTTTTATACGTTTTTATCCATTCTTTTTACGTTTTTTCTGTTTTTTTACATGTTTTCGTCCGTTTTTAAACGTTTTCATCTTCTTTTTCACATTTTTGTCCTTTTTTTATGATTTCATCCATTTTTACGTTTTTGTATGTATTTTTACGTTTCTGTCTGTATTTATACGTTTTCGTCCATTATTTTACGTTTATGTCCATTTTCTTACGTTTTTATCTGTTTTTAAACGCTTTCATCAATATTTTTATGTTTTTAAATGTAAAAAAACAGAAGAAAACGTAACCAAAAAAAAAAGAGTACGAAAACGTAAAAAATGGATGATAACGTAAAAAACATATGAAAACATAAAAATGGACGAAAACATAAAAAAAGAGGAAAACGTAAAAAAGGGATGAAAATTATTGAAAACGGACGAAAACGTAAAAAGGACAAAAACGTAAAAAACGGATGGCAATGTTAAAATACAGGTGAACACGTAGAAAACGGACGAAAACATAAAAAAACGGACGAAAACGTAAAAAACGAATGAAAACATAAAAAAAAACAGATGAAAATGTTTTAAAACAGGCGAAAACGTAAAAAACCAACAAAAATGGACGAACTTAAAAATAGACAAAAACGTATAAAAACAAATTAAAACGTAAAACCATATGAAAATTTTTCAAAACGGACGATAACGTAAAAAAAAACGTAAAAAACGGACGAAAACGTAAAAAAAAGAAACGAAAACATAAAAAACAGATGAAAACGAAAAAAAACGGACAAAAACATAAAAAACAGACGAAAGCGTAAAAAATGGACGAAAACGTAAAAAAATAGACGAACACGTAAAAGAAACGGACAAAAACATAAAAAACAGACGAAAACGTAAAAAACATATGCAAATGTAAAAAAACATACGAACACATAAAAAACGGACTAAAACATAAAAAACGGATGAAAACATATGAAAATGTTTTAAACTGGTGAAAACGTAAAATAACAGACAAAAAAAAGTAAAAAAATAGGCGAAAACGTAAAGAACGGACGAACTTAAAAATAGACGAAAACGTAAAAATACAAACGAAAACGTTAAACCAGATGAAAATGTTTAAAAACGGACGACAACGTAAAAAAACTGACCAAAAAAAATGTTTTAAACTGGTGAAAACGTAAAATAACAGACAAAAAAAAGTAAAAAAATAGGCGAAAACGTAAAAAACGGACTAAAACATAAAAAACGGATGAAAACAGAAATAACATATGAAAATGTTTTAAACTGGTGAAAACGTAAAATAACAGACAAAAAAAAGTAAAAAAATAGGCGAAAACGTAAAGAATGGACGAACTTAAAAATAGACAAAAACGTAAAAATACAAACGAAAACGTTAAACCAGATGAAAATGTTTAAAAACGGACGACAACGTAAAAAAACTGACAAAAAAAATGTTTTAAACTGGTGAAAACGTAAAATAACAGACAAAAAAAAGTAAAAAAATAGGCGAAAACGTAAAAAACGGACTAAAACATAAAAAATGGATGAAAACATAAAAAACATATGAAAATGTTTTAAACTGGTGAAAACGTAAAATAACAGACAAAAAAAAGTAAAAAAATAGGCGAAAACGTAAAGAACGGACGAACTTAAAAATAGACAAAAACGTAAAAATACAAACGAAAACGTTAAACCAGATGAAAATGTTTAAAAACGGACGACAACGTAAAAAAACTGACAAAAAAATGTTTTAAACTGGTGAAAACGTAAAATAACAGACAAAAAAAAGTAAAAAAATATTCGAAAACGTAAAAAACGGACTAAAACATAAAAAACTGTTGAAAACATAAAAAACATATGAAAATGTTTTAAACTGGTGAAAACGTAAAATAACAGACAAAAAAAAGTAAAAAAAATTAGGCGAAAACGTAAAAAACGGACTAAAACATAAAAAACGGATGAAAACATAAAAAACATATGAAAATGTTTTAAACTGGTGAAAACGTAAAGAACGGACGAACTTAAAAATAGACAAAAACGTAAAAATACAAACGAAAACGTTAAACGAGATGAAAATGTTTAAAAACGGACGACAACGTAAAAAAACTGACAAAAACGTAAAAATGGACAAAAATGTAATTTAAAGAAATGAAAACTTAAAAAAAAAGGGATAAAAACGTATAAAACAAGCGAAAACGTTAAAAAAAATAAAATAAAAAAAAATGTAAAAAAGAATAAAAAAGGGACGAAAACTTAAAACAATTGACGAACACGTAAAAGAAACGGACAAAAACGTAAAAATTATGGACGAAAACGGATAAAAACAAGTTTTTAATTCATTTTAAAAAATGAGGACTAACGGTGCAAAAACTCTTAACGGAGGGACTAACGGACACATATTATTTTAACACTTAATGGATAAACTAACAGTCCATCCAAAATAGGGACTAAATTAGTGCAAGATTTTAAAAATAGATATCTCTATTTTAATTAAAACAACTTATGAACTAAACATGAAATCTGAGCAAACCACAGGGACCAAACGTTTAATTTTTTCTTTAAATTTATTAAGTTATCAAAAGCATGAAAATTGATAAGTTTATATACCTTATAATTTATTTAAACTTTAAAGACAAATTTTTATCACTTACCCTCCAGAGTGTTTTAGTTTTTCTTTTAAACAAATCGACACATGTGTTTTTATAAATATTTATTTTGCTAATAAATCATGAGACTTGATTACAAAATTAAACATTCCTATAAATTAATAGAACGAACTAGTTTTCTCATTTTATATCTTCTCTTACTATATAAATAAATGATTTTTATTGAATATCGTCTAGCAATAAAAAGTTTTGTAGAATCATGTGCTTATATCTTATACACATAAAAAGTGACTGGTAGTCAAGTAATGGGAACTAACATCTATTATTAAGAATGAAAACATCTTATCAATATTATCATGTTAGTTGATTGTACTATTTTGAGAAAAAAAAAATCAAAAACACATGATTTGTAAAATAAGTAAAAAAGTAACAATGATTTTTTAAACTGGTGAAAACGGATGAAAACATAAAAAACGGACTAAAACATAAAAAACGGATGAAAACATAAAAAACATATGAAAATGTTTTAAACTGGTGAAAACGTAAAATAACAGACAAAAAAAAGTAAAAAAAATAGGCGAAAACGTAAAAAACGGACTAAAAAATAAAAAACGGATGAAAACATAAAAAACACATGACAATGTTTTAAACTGGTGAAAACGTAAAATAACAGACAAAAAAAAGTAATAAAATAGGCGAAAACGTAAAGAACGGACGAACTTAGAAATAGACAAAAACGTAAAAATACAAACGAAAACGTTAAACGAGATGAAAATGTTTAAAAACGGACGACAACGTAAAAAAACTGACAAAAACGTAAAAATGGACGAAAATGTAATTTAAAGAAATGAAAACTTAAAAAAAAAGGGATAAAAACGTATAAAACAAGCGAAAAAGTTGAAAAAAAAAATGGAAAAAAGAATAAAAAAGGGACGAAAACTTAAAACAATTGACGAACACGTAAAAGAAACGGACAAAAACGTAAAAATTATGGACGAAAACGGATAAAAACAAGTTTTTAATTCATTTTAAAAAATGAGGACTAACGGTGCAAAAACTCTTAACGGAGGGACTAACGGACACATATTATTTTAACACTTAATGGATAAACTAACAGTCCATCCAAAATAGGGACTAAATTAGTGCAAGATTTTAAAAATAGATATCTCTATTTTAATTAAAACAACTTATGAACTAAACATGAAATCTGAGCAAACCACAGGGACCAAACGTTTAATTTTTTCTTTAAATTTATTAAGTTATCAAAAGCATGAAAATTGATAAGTTTATATACCTTATAATTTATTTAAACTTTAAAGACAAATTTTTATCACTTACCCTCCAGAGTGTTTTAGTTTTTCTTTTAAACAAATCGACACATGTGTTTTTATAAATATTTATTTTGCTAATAAATCATGAGACTTGATTACAAAATTAAACATTCCTATAAATTAATAGAACGAACTAGTTTTCTCATTTTATATCTTCTCTTACTATATAAATAAATGATTTTTATTGAATATCGTCTAGCAATAAAAAGTTTTGTAGAATCATGTGCTTATATCTTATACACATAAAAAGTGACTGGTAGTCAAGTAATGGGAACTAACATCTATTATTAAGAATGAAAACATCTTATCAATATTATCATGTTAGTTGATTGTACTATTTTGAGAAAAAAAAAATCAAAAACACATGATTTGTAAAATAAGTAAAAAAGTAACAATGATTTTTTAAACTGGTGAAAACGGATGAAAACATAAAAAACGGACTAAAACATAAAAAACGGATGAAAACATAAAAAACATATGAAAATGTTTTAAACTGGTGAAAACGTAAAATAACAGACAAAAAAAAGTAAAAAAAATAGGCGAAAACGTAAAAAACGGACTAAAAAATAAAAAACGGATGAAAACATAAAAAACACATGACAATGTTTTAAACTGGTGAAAACGTAAAATAACAGACAAAAAAAAGTAATAAAATAGGCGAAAACGTAAAGAACGGACGAACTTAGAAATAGACAAAAACGTAAAAATACAAACGAAAACGTTAAACGAGATGAAAATGTTTAAAAACGGACGACAACGTAAAAAAACTGACAAAAACGTAAAAATGGACGAAAATGTAATTTAAAGAAATGAAAACTTAAAAAAAAAGGGATAAAAACGTATAAAACAAGCGAAAAAGTTGAAAAAAAAAATGGAAAAAAGAATAAAAAAGGGACGAAAACTTAAAACAATTGACGAACACGTAAAAGAAACGGACAAAAACGTAAAAATTATGGACGAAAACGGATAAAAACAAGTTTTTAATTCATTTTAAAAAATGAGGACTAACGGTACAAAAACTCTTAACGGAGGGACTAACGGACACATATTATTTTAACACTTAACGGATAAACTAACAGTCCATCCAAAATAGGGACTAAATTAGTGCAAGATTTTAAAAATAGATATCTCTATTTTAATTAAAACAACTTATGAACTAAACATGAAATCTGAGCAAACCATAGGGACCAAACGTTTAATTTTTTCTTTAAATTTATTAAGTTATCAAAAGCATGAAAATTGATAAGTTTATATACCTTATAATTTATTTAAACTTTAAAGACAAATTTTTATCACTTACCCTCCAGAGTGTTTTAGTTTTTCTTTTAAACAAATCGACACATGTGTTTTTATAAATATTTATTTTGCTAATAAATCATGAGACTTGATTACAAAATTAAACATTCCTATAAATTAATAGAACGAACTAGTTTTCTCATTCTATATCTTCTCTTACTATATAAATAAATGATTTTTATTGAATATCGTCTAGCAATAAAAAGTTTTGTAGAATCATGTGCTTGTATCTTATACACATAAAAAGTGACTGGTAGTCAAGTAATGGGAACTAACATCTATTATTAAGAATGAAAACATCTTATCAATATTATCATGTTAGTTGATTGTACTATTTTGAGAAAAAAAAAATCAAAAACACATGATTTGTAAAATAAGTAAAAAAGTAACAATGATTAAAAAAATATGAATAATTCTTGTCGTTCGTTTATTATCTTGTTTCAAAAAAGTGACTAATAGTCAATTAAAGGCAACAAATATTTATCATTAAGGTGAATGATAATTAATTAATAGCAAATAATATTTATAATTAAAAAGGAAAACAAATTATCAATATTATATAGTTGGTTTATACTCCTGTTTTAAAACAAAAGTCAAAAACACATGATTTGTAAAATAAATAAAAAGGTAACAATGAAAAAAAAAATATATGACTAATTCTTGTGGTTCGTTTGTCATCTCTTTTAAAAAAATGACATTGAATAAGAAAATATGGCTAATTCATGTGTTTTACCATCAGCTAGTCAATCACCAACATCAAATTATAAATAGTGTAAAGGCCAAAATACATCTCTTAGGGTCTTTTTTAACCTTTTTCTATTGTTTTTTACGTTTTCATCCATTTTTTTACGTTATCAATTCTTTTTTTACGTTTTTATCCATTCTTTTTACGTTTTTTCTGTTTTTTTACATTTCGCCCCTTTTTGGCGTTTTCGTATTTTTTTTTTATGTTTTCGTCCGTTTTTAAACGTTTTCATCTTCTTTTTCACGTTTTTTTTATCCTTTTTTATGTTTTCATCCATTTTTACGTTTTTGTCTGTTTTTATACGTTTTCGTCTATTATTTTACGTTTCTGTCCATTTTTTTTTACGTTTTTATCTGTTTTTAAACGCTTTCATCAGTATTTTTATGTTTTTAAATGTAAAAAACAGAAGAAAACGTAACCAAAAAAAAAAATGGACGAAAACGTAAAATATGGATGAAAACGTAAAAAACAGAAGAAAATGTTAAAAAACATACGAAAACATAAAAATGGACGAAAACATTAAAAAAGAGGAAAACGTAAAAAGGGATGAAAATTATTGAAAACGGACGAAAACGTAAAAAAGGACAAAAACGTAAAAAACGGATGGCAATGTAAAAATACAGGTGAACACGTAGAAAACGGACGAAAACATAAAAAAACGGACGAAAACGTAAAAAACGGATGAAAACATAAAAAAACAGAAGAAAATGTTTTAAAACAGGCGAAAACGTAAAAAACGGACAAAAATGGACGAACTTAAAAATAGACAAAAACGTATAAATACAAATTAAAATGTAAAACCAGATGAAAATTTTTAAAAACGGACGATAACGTAAAAAAACAAAAAAAACGTAAAAAACGGACGAAAACGTAAAAAAAAGAAACGAAAACATAAAAAACAGATGAAAACGAAAAAAACGGACAAAAACATAAAAAACAGAAGAAAGCGTAAAAAATAGACGAAAAAGTAAAAAATGGACGAAAACATAAAAAACGGATGAAAACATAAAAAACGGATGAAAACATAAAAACAGATGAAAATGTTTTAAACTGGTGAAAACGTAAAATAACAGACAAAAAAAGTAAAAAATGGGCGAAAACGTAAAGAACTGACGAACTTAAAAATAGACAAAAACGTAAAAATACAAACGAAAACGTTAAACCAGATGAAAATGTTTAAAAACGGACAACAACGTAAAAAAACTGACAAAAACGTAAAAATGGACGAAAATGTAATATAAAGAAACGAAAACTTAAAAAAAAGGATAAAAACGTATAAAACAAGCGAAAACGTAAAAAAAATAAAAAAATAAATAAAAATAAATAAAAAAAGGAAAAAAATGGAAAAAAAAAAAAAAAAAAAAAAAAACCGACGAACACGTAAAAGAAACGGACAAAAACGTAAAAATTATGGACGAAAACGGATAAAAACAAGTTTTTAATTCATTTTAAAAAATGATGACTAACTGTGCAAAAAATCTTAACGGAGGGACTAACGGGCACATATTATTTTAACACTTAATGGATAAACTAACAGTCCATCCAAAATAGGGAATAAATTAGTGCAAGATTTTAAAAATAGATATCTCTATATTAATTAAAACAACTTAGGAACTAAACATGAAATCTGAGCAAACCACACGGACCAAACGTGTAATTTTTTCTTTAAATTTATTAAGTTATCAAAAGCATGAAAATTGATAAGTTTATATACCTTATAATTTATTTAAACTTTAACGACAAAATTTTATCACTTACCCTCCAGAGTGTTTTAGTTTTTCTTTTAAAGAAATCGACACATGTGTTTTTATAAATATTTATTTTGCTAATAAATCATGAGACTTGATTACAAAATTAAACATTCCTATAAATTAATAGAACGAACTAGTTTTCTCATTTTATACATTCTCTTACTATATAAATAAATGATTTTTATTGAATATCGTCTAGCAATAAAGAGTTTTGTAGAATCATGTGCTTGTATCTTATACACATAAAAAGTGACTGGTAGTCAAGTAATGGGAACTAACATCTATTATTAAGAATGAAAACATCTTATCAATATTATCATGTTAGTTGATTGTATTATTTTGGGAAAAAAAAAATCAAAAACACATGATTTGTAAAATAAGTAAAAAAGTAACAATGATTAAAAAAAATATGAATAATTCTTGTCGTTCGTTTATTATCTCGTTTCAAAAAAGTGACTAATAGTCAATTAAAGGCAACAAATATTTATCATTAAGGTGAATGGTAATTAATTAATAGCAAATAATATTTATAATTCAAAAGGAAAACAAATTATCAATATTATATAGTTGGTTTATACTCCTGTTTTAAAACAAAAAGACAAAAACACATGATTTGTAAAATAAATAAAAAGGTAACAATGAAAAAAAAATATGACTAATTCTTGTGGTTCGTTTGTCATCTCTTTTTAAAAAAATGACATTGAATAAGAAAATATGGCTAATTCATGTGTTTTACCATCATCTAGTCAATCACCACCATCAAATTATAAATAGTGTAAAGGCCAAAATACATCTCTTAGGGTCTTTTTTAACCTTTTTCTATTGTTTTTTACGTTTTCATCCATTTTTTTACGTTATCAATTATTTTTTTACGTTTTTATCCATTCTTTTTACGTTTTTTCTGTTTTTTTACATTTCGCCCCTTTTTGGCGTTTTCGTATTTTTTTTATGTTTTCGTCCGTTTTTAAACGTTTTCATCTTCTTTTTCATGTTTTTTTTTCCTTTTTTATGTTTTCATCCATTTTTACGTTTTTGTATGTATTTTTTCGTTTTTGTCTGTTTTTATACGTTTTCGTCTATTATTTTACGTTTCTGTCCATTTTCTTACGTTTTTATCTGTTTTTAAATGCTTTCATCAGTATTTTTATGTTTTTAAATGTAAAAAAACAGAAGAAAACGTAACCAAAAAAAAAAAAGAGGACGAAAACGTAAAAAATGGATGAATACGTAAAAAACAGAAGAAAACGTTAAAAAACATATGAAAACATAAAAATGGACGAAAACATAAAAAAAGAGGAAAACGTAAAAAATGGATGAAAATTATTGAAAACGGACGAAAACGTAAAAAAGGACAAAAACGTAAAAAACGGATGGCAATGTAAAATACAGGTGAACACGTAGAAAATGGACGAAAACATAAAAAAACGAACGAAAACGTAAAAAACGGATGAAAACATAAAAAAAAAGTAGGTAAAAAATGCAAAAGGAGAAAAAAATACAAAAGCAGGTAAAAATACAAAAGTATACAAAAAATTGCAAAAGAAGACAAAAAATGCATAAGTAGGTAAAAAATGCAAAAGCAGGAGAAAAAAAAAAAAACCAATGCAAAAGAAGACAAAAAAATGTAAATTTTTGTATTTTTAT
>BPTQ01000006.1:180698275-180711827 GCA_019973895.1 Chrysanthemum seticuspe
GTGTCAATATAACTTGCTGGATTTCACAGCAAACCTTTTATGTAGCGAACTAAATTTATTTTGTAAGTCTCAATGTTTCTATCCAGGGTTTACTTTCAATGATACGTGCCTTTTATTCAAATCATGTTCAATGATTACCAATTTTTATTGGTGCGATGTTTACGCTTTGGTGTCATGAACTTAGTGAAATAAATACGATTTTGTTTTCAACGATGAGTGTGAAACAATTTAACTCACACTACGATGATTGTGTTCAAACGAATTAATTAAACCTATGGATTTCACTCAACCTTTGTGTTGACCTTTTTAAGCATGTTTTATCTCAGGTATCTAAAGGCATACTTCATGGCATGCATGTGGACATATCATAGAGTCGCGGTGACGACGCGTCTCACATGGGATTGATACAATTTAAAAACATCGTTTGACTTGTACTAAACTTATTTTCCGTGCATAGTAACTTTCATTTGGGACCTATCTTTGTAACTCTGAATGTTTTATTTAAATCAAGCGATGTATTTTCCAAACGACACTTTAGGTCGTTCAATATAACTGTGATTGTGATGCTATGACAGTCAATCCCCAGGAATTCCATTCCGCTGCAAAACAGGTAATTTGGGGGTGTGACAGATCGTGTCCTTGTGGTTCTTTCTACGCACCACACGCGTGGTGAGGACCCCTCACGCGTTACAAATCTGAGCTAAACGGTTTCGGGTTATGTTGTTATTTCAAGGGTTTTGATTACTTGTTCACTGTTTGAGCATGGCGTGTGTGTGGTTAGATCAAGTGACGAAGGGATGGGGATTTTGTGGTTTAAGTTGGTGGGATTTGTTGTTGATGGGTTCGCAAGCCACGACTTCGGTTAAGTGGTAGTGATGGTGTTCAAGTTTGGTTCAGCTGTGGTGGGTGTCGGCGGTTTGGTTCGCAAGCCACACTTATTTGTGAATTGTTATTTTTAACAAAACCTTTTAAAAGTTACTGTTAAAGGATTTTAATCATTTTATGGGTAATCATGATTTACTAGCGGTTCATTCCATCGGAGTTTGGTACGGATCCATCAAGAATGGCGCATGTAATGGAACCAGGACGAGTAACCTTTGATGAGAAAATGATGGTTAGAAAAGCAATCGAAGATGTTGGGATCCCGTTCATGTACATAACAGCAATACCTTTGAATTTCATGCATATTGTTTTGTTTTAAGTATGTGATTCTGTGTTTAAAATGATCCCACAAGTCGAAAGGGGTGCTGAATCTATTCAATCAGGCTTTATTTCATCCTCTTATATTCAAAGTTTCAAACACTAAAAGCATGACATGGATGACTCATCCAACTTAAAGATAAATGAGAGATTATATATCCACAAAGTATGATGTTTTTTTCTTGCCAAAATCAGAGCAACCCATTTACATCTTCGAGTAAAGTTTTTTTTTTAACTTGCGTAAAGTATTTTTTTATCTTGTTTATATCCAAAGTTGGCAAGTCGATCATCATGTAGATTTGGTTACACATAACGTAAGTTTGCAACAAACTGCACACCAACACCAAATCATGTCGTGCTGGCCTAAGTCAAACAATAAGTCAAAGAGTAAATTGCACCGTTCGTCCTTATAGTGTTGAAATGACGAATTTACCCTCATGTGCAAGTCACATGATGGGTTTTTAACGGTCAAACTTAACGTCGTTTGGTCAAAGGACGAACGGTGCATAACGTTTCACACTTAAGGACGTACGGTGCAACTTTTTTGGTCAAAGGACTAAACCCTGCGGTCAACGCAAACCACAAGGACGAACGGTGTAATTTACTCTAATTTTATGCAATACAAAGTTTAAATTAAAGTAAATTACACCGTTCGTCCTTGTGGTTTGCGTTGACCGCAGCCTATCATCCTTTGACCAAAAAAAATGCACCGTCTGTCCTTAAGTGGCAAACGTTATGCGCCGTTAGTCCCTTTCTCTAACGGAGCCCACTAACGGTCGTTAAGTATTGTTAACCTGAGGGTATAATCGTCATTTCAACACCATAAGGACGAACGGTGCAAGGACGAACGGTGTAGTTTACACTTTTCGTCCGTTTTTTTACATTTTCGTTCGTTTTCTTACGTTTTCGTCCGTTTTCTTACGTTTTCTTACTTTTCACTCAGGTTTTTTACGTTTTACTCCGTATTTTTACGTTTTCGTCCGTTTTCTTACGTTTTCGTCAATTTTTTTATGTTTTCATCCGTTTTTTACGCTTTACTTTGTTTTTTTACATTTTCATCCGTTTTATTACATTTTACTCCAGTTTTCTACGTTTTGCTTCGTTTTTTTACGTTTTCGACTGTTTTTTTACGTTTTCGTCCGTTTTCTTACGTTTTCATCCGTTTTTATCCGTTTTTCATCCGTTTTTATATGTTTTTGTCCATTTTAAAACGTTTTCTTACGTTTTACTCTGTTTTTTTTACATTTTCATTCATTTTCTTACGTTTTCGTCCATTTTATTACGTTTTTGTCTGTTTTTCTTACGTTTTACTCTGTTTTTTTACGTTTTCGTCAGTTTTTTTTCATTTTCGTTCATTTTATTACGTTTTCTTCTATTTTTTTACGTTTTCGTCCGTTTTCTTATGTTTTCGTCTGTTTTTGTATGTTTTCTTCCGTTTTTCTTACGTTTTACTCTGTTTTTTTACGTTTTCGTATGTTTTTTTACGTTTTCGTATGTTTTTTACGTTTTCGTATGTGCTTTTACGTTTTCGTCTTTTTCTTTCGTTTTTGTCCGTTTTTTTACGTTTTCGTCTAACTTTTTATGTTTTCGTTTGTTTTTTTACGTTTTACTCCGTTTTTTTACGTTTTTGTCTGTTTTCTTACGCTTTCCTCTGTTTTTTTTTTACGTTTTCGTCTATTTTTTAAGTTTTCGTCCGTATTTTACGTTTCGTTTGTCTTTTTACGTTTTCGTCCGTTTTTTATGTTTTAGTCCATTTTTTTATGGATGAAAACGTAAAAAGACGGACGAAAACATAAAAATACGGACAAAAACAAAAAAACCAAACAAAACGTAAAAAAAACTGAGTACAACGTAAAAAAATGGACTAAAACATAAAAAACAGACGAAAACGTAAGAAAACAGATGAAAACGTAAATAAACAGACAAAAACGTAATAAAACGGACGAAAACGTAAAAAAAACAGACGAAAACGTAAAAAAAAACATAGTAAAACGTAAGAAAAAAGAAAGATAACATAAAAAGACGGACGAAAACGTAAGAAAACGGACGAAAACGTAAAAAACAGAGTAAAACGTAAGAAAAACAGACGAAAACGTAAGAAAACGGACGGAAACGTAAAAAACAGACGAAAACGTAAGAAAATGGATGAAAACGTAAAAAAGACGAAAACGTAAAAAACAGATTAAAACGTGAGAAAAACGGAACAAAACGTATTAAAACGGACGAAAACGTATTAAAACGGATGAAACGTATAAAAACGGATAAAAACGGACGAAAACGTAAGAAAATTGACGAAAACGTAAAAAAACAGATGAAAACGTAAAAAAACAAACTAAAACGTAGAAAACCGGAGTAAAACGTAAGAAAACGGACGAAAATGTAAAAAAACGGAATAAAGCGTAAAAAACAGATGAAAACATAAGAAAATGGACGAAAACGTAAGAAAACGGACAAAAATGTAAAAAAAACGGAGTAAAACGTAAAAAACTTGAGTTAAAAGTAAGAAAACGGACGAAAACGGACAAAAAGTGTAAACTACACCGTTCGTCCTTGCACCGTTCGTCCTTATGGTGTTGAAATGACGATTATACCCTCAGGTTAACAAGACTTAACGACCATTAGTGGGCTCCGTTAGAGGGAGGGACTAACGGCGCATAACGTTTGCCACTTAAGGACAGACGGTGCATTTTTTTTTGTCAAAGGACGATAGGCTACGGTCAACGCAAACCACAAAGACGAACGGTGTAATTTACTCTTTAAATTATAAAGTACAATCAATTTATTCACATCACATATAATTGGAATGACCCTCTATCTTTATTTAATACAAAAATCTAAAATGTTAGCAATACAAAGCTTAGAGCAAAATGTACAATCAATTTATTAACTACCTCAATTAATGTCTTTTTTGAAATATTCTCTTAGTAAGAAATACAATTTACTAAACCTATTGTACATACCAATATAGCTAAAAGCCATATATACTTTTGATGCTTTGACTAAAATAATATAGTACTGCATAACTACGGTTAAACCAAAATTGTCAAATCTTCTACACGCTTCATCGCGATAAAATAGTACAGTACCATAATACTACCGTTTTATATACGCATTGTATCATGATTCACGGGTATCTTACCATATTTATGAGATAATATGCGATAAAATTATTCTTTAAAATTCTTGTCATGCGTAAAGTTATTATTATGAAAAATATATAATCGAATAGTATTGTTTAGGGTACCCGCCGCTGCAACGCGCGTGTACCCTGCTAGGTTATATAACGTATAACTTTTACATATTTAATAACGCTATGCTATCTATATTTTTTGAAATTTAAATCTATAAAATTCAAAACAAAAGGGTTACCTTATCTTTGTTTACATTAGTGAAGAATTTATGGGATTAAAATGATTTGGATTTGAATATACAAAGGTAAATTAAAGTTGATTAGTGGGGTTTTTTTTACAGAAGTACTCTCACTAATATGTAGTTTATCGCCGTTCAAAAAAAACTAATATGTAGTTTATCCATGTTTTCGTGTTTTTCTCCAGTGCTACAGGTCTATGTTACATAAATTGAATAAGCAATGTTGGGAATAGGTATCTCGGATTTTCCCTCAAAGTATTCTTCATGTTTTTTCCTTACTTCAAGTTTGTTAGCCTCATACAATATTTATGTTGATGCTTGCCACCTCCTTTTGTATTACGCATTTCTTCAAAATGTAACTTCACGGAGAGGTTGAGCCATATTAGTGGTAGTTTAGATGAAATGATAGGACAAAACTGATTACAACGCATTTGGTATGTTTGTTATTTATTTCACTACAATTCTTATGCAATCTTGTTTCAAAAATATTTTAATTCTTTTTTTTTTTTTTTTTTTTTTAACCATGATTTGCGACCTTTTGGCCGACTAATCCAAGGGGTTTGAACCCACCGCCACACAGACTCAAACCGAGTAAAGCCCTCCCTTTTTAAGAGATTGGCGTGACCACTTCAAGGTTGTTTGCACCTAGCAGGAATTGAACTTGAGACCTCACACATTTTAAAGTGATTGTCACAAGGCTTCTTTTGCCACTAGGCCACCCTTGAGTGGTTAAATATTTTAATTCTTATGTTTGTGCTAAGTTGAAAACTTGTTGCCATATTCTCAAAGATTCTATGTTTAGAAAGACTATTATTTATATTACAATCTTATTTATACATAACATAAAAATAGAAAGACTATTTTTGGCTAAAGTGCCCTATTATGACGAGATCGAGTAATGTTGTTTTTGATTTACACCATGTTCATACGTGTAAGTTCTTTTTTGTTAGAGGGAAATTACCAAAAAGAAATGGGAAACAGTAAAGTAAGGGAGGAAAATAATTTGTTTCATGTTTTTGAGTTTTGGATAAAAAATAAAGAAACTTACTAATTAAGTAATTATGTTCATCTTTTAAAAGAAAAAAGGAAAAATAGACAGTTTTACACTTATACCAAAACAACGATCATTAACGGTTTATTTTATTGTTTAAACTCTATTATTCTTCCCTTTTGTTTCCCGATACATGTTCATTTAAGACATGGATTAAGTTATCTCAAATAGTTAACATTTGTTTCTCAATCTAGAATTATGATATCACTAAAGTGAGTTACAACGACAGTTTAACTTCCACTTCTGTCATAGCCGTGTTAATATCAAACATTCATCGAGTGACCCACAACAGTATCATACTCTTATCATAAGAGGAACAAAATCATTTTGCCTATATCCACCTCATAATACATAATTCATAATAGTATAATACCCAAAACAACCCTGTTTGGTTTGTGTTACCAGAACGTAGAGTTGAATCAAAGTAAAACTTGTTATGTATTATAAATGTGATATATATAAAAATTCTAAGGACACATAAGAATACAAATAATAAACATGACTCACTAGCTGGCAATCATTCATGTAATGACGTCACGTACGGGCCATCCAATGATATAAAGCACCTTTCAATGATATTCATAATAATTAAATAAAGGAAAATGATAGATGGACCAAACTAAATAGGCCTAAAAGGAAACCTAATGCATAAATGAATTGTACAGTAACAGTACTGTACAATTCATTTATGCATTAGGTCTCCTTTTAGGCCTCTTTAATTAGGCCCATGTATCAAAGCTCTTAAATAAATTGTAATTTTAAGGTATTACCCAAGGTTGTAAAATCGCTAGGCGCCTAGTGAGGAGGTTGGGTAGGGCCTAGCGATTAATCGGTTATGCGAGGATTAATTGGGGATTAATCGATTAGAATTTTTATGCACAAAATTGTAATTTTAGATATTGTATTATATTATATGTATGAGATAAGCATAGTGCATCAAAGTTCATATATTTCAAGTGTTCAGATATAAACATAATACATAATTATTCAAAGTTCAAAGTCAAACATAAATATTACTCGGTCTGTTGACCATTTTTAAGCGAGCTTTGATCGATTTTGTTTGATTAATCGGTTTGTTGATCGATTTTAAGCAGTTTTGTCTGATTTTTAAGTGATTTTCTTTACCGATTTTTAAACGATTTTGTCCGATTAGACCGATTTTGTTCGATTTTGTTCGTAAAATCGGTTTGTTGACCGATTTTTAAGCGATCTTTGAACAAACCGATTAAATAGGCCGATTATGATGAATCAAGGCGCTTACTGAGCGATCAGCGATTATGCGGGGATTAATCGACAGTCTGGGCCGATTTTTACAACAGAGGTATTACCTATAATTAAGTAGACATAGTAATTATTTATAAGGTATACTTCTTATTGAATAATTCAATCGACACTATATATTATTTATACTTTAAAGAATTTGCAGTCATCACAATTTAGAATTGGAGATGCTACCGAAAGGCGTTAGTATTTTGCATAGGGTAATTCACATGGAAATGGAACGAATTTATGATCAATTTTAATTGAGGTATCCAACTTTTATTTTTCCAATCAAAGGTTTCCAACCTTTTTATTTTTCAATTTGGGATGTTTTTATGTTTCCCGTTAAATATTTAACGTCTTTCCATTAAGTTTCATCATTTCATATCCAAACACCCTTTTATTCACCACAAACTACATATATCTATCTTTAAATACAAACTGACGGTGGGGATGAGGTTATTGAAGTTAAATAAAGGGGTATTTAGATTTAAAAATAGACTAGCATGGTACCCCGCGCGTCTCAACGGCGGGTACGCTATGATTAAAGTCTAGGCACCAACAAAATAATAATGAGGATCAGATTAACCGGAGAAAAACAAGAAAAAAAATGATCTCGATTCGGCCCGGTTCACCCGGGTTTACCGGTTCTGACCAGTCCTTTCGGTTCTAACAGGTGGCGACTCCGGTTCCCGGTTGAACCCGTTGGTCCAGTACGGTTTTCAAAACCATATGTACTATCAACTTGTTTACATATAAATTATATGAAGCTTTGTGTGTTTTATTAGTTTGTACAATATGTATAATAACATTTATTTTTCATTTCACAGGTGTTTTAAAAATAACATAAATTAAAATACTTAAAAAGTCAATAGATGAATGTGTTAGTAGATTGTGTTTAATTTTCTTATACTCCGTATTTTAATTTGTTGTAATGGTTAATTTTAATGTATGAAATATCTTAATCAATAAATGTAGAAAAAATCACTTCTATATTAAATGTAGTGTAGATATGTGTTCTTTAGTGTGGATTAAGGGATATTTTGACATGATATGATGCAAGGGAGTTTATAGGTACACAGAGCTTTTTGATCCGAACGTAAACAATTATAGTGTGTTTGACTATTATGCCTTTAAACAACTCTTATCCTTACTCTTTTTACATGCCATATTTATCATTCTTCCTCTGTTTTTCACTTCCATTCCAGTATTCCGATGATGCCAGCTTAACAAAATTATTCTGGTGATGTTCATAGTAGAATTATTTTGTTAAATTAAATAAAGCATGAGATGAAGCAAACCCTATATTGATCACAAACTAAAGAATGTTCAGCATAACCCAATTATTTTCATGTTCTTTTTTGTTTAGAATGACAATGACTCTCATATTCTTATGATTGTTACCTTTTTCGAAAAATAAAATTGATGCTCTGTTAACTTTAGTAAATCCTGAAAAGAGTAAAATAAAATAAGATGATAAAAATTTAGAGTTTATCCATTTGTCTATTGCAAATTTGTTCAACAACATCCCATGTGTAAATTCAAGCCTTAATTTCCGATACCCATATATGAATTGCAACACAAATATCGAAATTTAAGTATTCTACATCAAGTAATTTTACCATTCAATAATAGATTGAAAAGTCACTTGCAGCATTTTATGCAAAATTCTATCTTATTATATGTTTTTAGAAACCATGCCAATGGAAGGTCACCGAGATAATCTCAACGACAGTAATGTTAGTTGCGGTGAAAAAAAAGGAATAAAGGGTTGGAGAAAGCAAAAGTAGGGAAACGGTTTTGGGGTGACATTTTTTGGTGGATGGTAAGATAATAGGTAAAGGCTTCAAGGGTAAATTAGTCAATGCCTATTAATTTTCAGTGTATGAGTCGATATTATCCATGTACATATCACTAGCAATGATGAAATTCAACGGAAATAGAATCAAAATATTTTACGAGAATCATAAAAACATTTAGAATTTGAAAGATAAAAGAGTTGACTTTGATTTAGAAGGTAAAAAAAAAAAAAAAAAAACGAAAAAAAAAAACAAAACTTTGGATACCCGAAATGTCTAATAAGTCTCATATTTTTTATGTCATATGCCCAAACAAGAACGTAATAAAACTCATTAGTTAACTAGTTTTACAACACAACATTGGACATGTTAAGAAGTTATCAAACATCCTCAATGAATATAAAGATACTATGTTGGATTTCAATTCACGGTAATATGAATTTACATGTTCAGAAATGACTTTAGGAAGTCAAAACTAGAAGATTGGTGAACATCTACAAGATTTGAAACTAAAAGTAGAGTAATGTGCACTTTTGTTCCTTGTGATTTAGCCAAATTGCATGTTTGGTCCCCATTTTTTCAAAAGTGCAACAAACGTCCATTTTGAAATTTAGCCTGCATATTCAATCTCTAGAATGACTAAAAATTACCCAGATTTACCAAACATATTCAATCACTTTTCTTGTAAAAAAAAACACAAATATACAAATTAATTATCATCTTGAACCTCTTTTTCTCTCAAATCATAAACATATACAAATACATAGATCTGAAAATCAAATTCAGTACCAAACACCCACTTTGATAAAAATCAAACTCAAGACATGGAATATTGATTTATTATTTTCTTTTAGAACCTATTACCACAAACACATAATCCTTTGATTTTTATTATTTTCTTTTCTGCCGAAACACAAAAACACCCTTTTTGGTTGTTGTAATTTCGAAACACAAAACCTCTCTTGGTACTTATGAGTTTCGACATTGATGTGTACCACTAGAAATCACAATGAAATGAAGTAGTACCTTCAAGACAATAGGCAATTCCGACAAATAAGAATAGAATCACGAATTGTAAAGAAATGGATTTGTTATAGAAATGATGGAGGTTTTTACAAGGAGAGAGAATTACAACTGGTAGACTAATTTCTAAATGATTACTAGTAGTGTTTATATACAGGGAAATGAGTAAAAGTAATTGGGCGGGAAATTCAGTTGGGTAGTATCTGTTTGACTTTGCATCTTGACTTTATTTGACTTTTGGACTTGAACACATATCAATGCCTTCCCCTTCAAGTGTTGATTATCCTCAAGCAACTACTTAAGCATCCATATCAAACTATGGAAACTTAGTAGCAATATCATCATATAACTCTCATGTGGCATCTCCAACTGCTCCATTTGTCTAATGTACAAGCACATATACCACTGTTGCATTCCCTTTATTAGCAAGTCTTCTGTCTAGAATGGCAAAAAGCTCTGTTGCAACTAAACCATCATTGTTCATCAGTGGTAGTCTTCCAGGCTCTTGGGAACTCTCACATTTTTTACCTTTTTAACTGTGATACATGAAATATTGGGTGAATCTCAGCATATACTGGCAATTGCAGTTTGTAAGCTACTTTCCCAATCTTCTGTATGATTTGGAAGGAGCCATAATACATGGCTGGAAACTTGTGATTCCTGCTTTGCCTTATTGTAGATTGCCTGTATGGTTGCAGTTTCAGATAAACCCAATCATTGATCAAAAGCTCTCTATCAAATCTGTGCTTATCAGCTAACTCTTTCATCCTTTCTTGTGTTCTTTTCACATGGAACTTAAGTAACTTAATTGTCTCTTCTCTTGCTTCCAAAGTTCTGTCCACCATGTCCACCTTGCTATCCCCTTTTGTATAAGCAATGTGAGTTGGTGGTGCTTGGTTATAGACAACTTGATAGGGTGTAGTTTTAATAGTGGTGTGATAAGAGGTGTTGTACCGGTATTCAGCTAGGGGTAACCAAGTAGTCCACTCCTTTGGTTTATCTCCACACATACACCTCAGGTAGCATTCTAAACTTCTGTTTACCACTTCAGTTTTTCCATCACTTTGGGGATGATAGGATGTTGAAGTGTGTAACTTGACTTGCATAACAACAAACAACTCCTTTCAGAACTTGCTCATAAAGACTGCATCTCTATCACTGACAATGACTCTGGGTAACCCATGCATCCTATAGATGGCATCTAGGAACACTTGGGCCATTTGTGTGGCTGTGTAAGGATGTTTTATGGCTATAAAATGGCTATACTTGCTCAATCTGTCCACAATGACCATAATGGTTGTCCTTCCTTTTGACATTGTTAGACCATCAATGAAATCCATTGATATATTTATCCAAATAGTTTCAGGGATAGGCAGAGGTTGTAGTAACCCAGGGTAGGCAACTAGCTCGGGCTTGAACCTTTGACACACATCACACTGTCTCACAAATTCCTTGACTTGTTTCCTCATTTTCTTCCAATACACATGAGCACACATCCTTTGCATAGTAGCCTGCATTCCTAAGTGTCCACCATCAGGACTACTATGAAAGTATGTCAAAATATTCCTTCTTAACTCCTCATCACTATTAATGGCCAGCTTTCCCCTTCTTAACAATTGCCCAGCAGACCATAAGTAGTGTTTGGCACTACCAGCATCAACTTGCAGTTTCAGATACAAAGCTTGTAACTCAGGGTCAGAAGTGTAACCTTGCTTAATTTGTTCATCAAGATCACTAGACAAAGTGTTGACATTGATCTGTAACAAATCTGAACTCGATTGAACCATGGAGAGTGCATCTGCAACCACATTTTCAGACCCTTTCTTGTACATGATCTCATAATCATACCCCATTAGTTTAGGAAGCTGATGTGCTACGTGTGTACAAGTTTTAAATTTATAAAAGGTGAATTACCAATATTACCAATAACACATACGAGCAAGTATACTCGTCCGTTATAGCAAGATTATGAAGGTAAGTCGGGATCGTTCGCAGGGATTTGAGTGAATCTAAGCACAAGTTTGAATTAACAGAGTCTATGCAAAACATATAATAAAGCAAATAGATATTGTTGGAATCGCTCCTAACTCGTAAATGGAACGACATTGACGGGATTACATTTCTATCTTTATTACCTCAAACACAAGGGCTTGTTATGTCATTTAGTGATAGATGTAAGTGTTTGGGTATATAAACCCCTCCATACTTCCATGGAGGGGTGAGATTTCTTAGTGTAAACCTTTCACCTTTCAATAATAATCACATAGTTCTCTCCCTTCTCTCTTGTTTCTCTCACTAACATGATGAAGATGTTCTTCCATCTTCCAAGACCTCCCGATTCACCAAATCAACCATATAATCGGTCCTAACATTGGTATCAAGAGCCTCACACATTCTTCTAATCTATATTTCTTTCAACATGGCAAGTACATTTCTTCCGTCAACACTTTAATCTTTCAAAATTCAGTATTTTTTCGATCAAGTGTTGAGGGGGAGAAAATAATCCATTAACTGTTTCAAAACATCTGTGTACTTGCATGTTATCACATCTCGGTTGATTCTTTTACAAATGGTGGCAAATTTTCTGATTCAAAGACACTCCTCGGACTTTAATCAAGAACCTTTCATTATTCTCTCAAGTCGAGGGGGAGTGTCGTCAAGTTTCTTTCCCAAAAATCTTCATTTGGTAACCAAAATGGAAGTTAAAAAGCTTTGGATGAAAAAAGGAAAAGGTGAAGGGACCAAAACTGTCAAAACCTCAAAAATATATTGAATAAATATATCCTCCACCTAACTTTCACTCACATTTATTACTAAACCTAAAATCTACGCCTAAGATTAACTCAAGAAATCCGTGTTTCAGATCATCATCTAGTAAGTGTTTCTGTGTTTGGATCATGTTTTTGAAAAATGGTTTTGAATATCAAGTAAATCCTACGGTTAAAACATGTTCTACGCGTGATTTTGTCTTCTACGCTTATGCGTAAGAACACACAATCAATACGTGAGTATTTGGGGTGAAATGATTGTGTCTAAATGTTCATAATACATCAATGATACTTTATTAACCTTCAAAATCCACCCAGATTCACTAATTGATAAGTTTTGAAAATTAGGGTTCATAAGTTGATTTGGGTATTTTCAAATGTGATGTGTTTTGGTCTTAAAGACTGTTGGGTTATGCTTTTGTGTTGTTGAATTGATGATTTCCATAGTCTATAACCACCCAGAAACATGAATTGATCATCAATTCGAAACTAGGGTTTAAAGCTTATAAACTTTGGGTATTCTTGATTCACAACAATTTGGATGTTATAACTTGGCCTAATGACTATACCAACACTCTTGAACTACCAGAATTAAAATGGTGCTTAATCTATGGCTAGAATCCATACGCGTAGATCTAGGGTTTAGTCTACGCGTATGCAATTCTACGCATAACTGTGTGACAAATGTTATTGCCATGATCTGATGATAAAATGTTTGTATGTGTTAATATTGATGATTTGATAAATTTATTTCAGGATTGCTACGCTTAGAATTCAGAATCAAGGTCATTTGATTATCTACGCATAAGGATTACCTTACGCGTAGCTGGTTATGCGTAAGACTTGTCTTACGCGTAGCTTCTACGCTTAAGGTTCTACAGTGGGACTACGCGTATCCTGTGAAGGATATGCGTAAACAGTGACCTCTACGCATAAGGTCTACTCTTACGAGTAAGCCTTACGCGTAAGGTTCTTATACGCCTACGCGTAAGCTCTACGCGTAAGGTCCCCTTTTTCCTACGCGTAACATTTCTTACGCGTAAGATAGGATCCTACGCATAAGCTTTCACCTACGCGTATGT
>BPTQ01000006.1:180712135-180777795 GCA_019973895.1 Chrysanthemum seticuspe
AATTCAGACGTCCACACTACCACTAAGAAAACACTAAGTCTCAGTGACAGTGACGTCAGGAAGGAAACTGGGAAAGGTATCTCACTTGCTCTGAGTCTTCATGCTTAATCGCTATTGACATTCTGAGGTCTCATCCATATCAGAACATGCTCACACATTCTGCAACAGTTCCTGAGATCTATATCCAACAATTCTGGAACACCATGGAAAGGGTCAAAGGAAGGACTGCAGTGACAGTGACTCTGAATCACAAAAGAATCACCATCACACCTGCAGACTTAAGGGCTGTTCTCTTAATTCCTGAAGTCGAACCAGACAAACTTTATGCCACACCTACTGAAGAGCTCACTCTCCAATTCTTAATCGATATCGGTTATGATGAGGCTACAGGAATAATCACCAAACACTCTCACGTCGAGCTCAAGAGTATTCCTCAACCTTGGAGAACGCTCTACATGATCATCACCAAGTCTATTTCTGGTCGTGATAGTGGCTATGAGCATCCTAAGCTCATAGAACTGCAAATATTTTGGGCATTTGTCAACATGAAACACATCGCCATTGAAGCTCTGATTTGGGATGACATGATGTCATTTCTTAACAAACTTGGCTCAAAGATTCCCTACATCAGATATACCAAATTGTTGATCCAGAGAGCACTTGGACTACATTCTGATATTCCCAAGAGGCTCAATGACCCTGACAATCACGACATGTTGACTGAACCTATTCTGACCATCAGAATGAAGGAATCGTCTACAAAGAAACAGGGCGCGGTGTTACCAGATTACCTGCTAACTGAAGATGTCAGAAAGCTCGAAACGTACAACAGGTATCTGGAAGCAGTAAGACAAGGCAAGGTTGGTTATCTCGACGAAAAATCTTCTGGAACACCTGTCAGGAGAACCAGAAGAGGAAGTGCAGGAAGCACTACAAGTTCTGCGAGTAAAAGGAAGGCTCCTAAAAGGAAAGCTCCTTCAATAAGGATTGTTCCCGTAAAGGAAGCCGAACCTATTCCCACTAAACCTCAAAGACAACTTAGGGACGAGAGCTCTGAAGATACTGAGACAGATGAAGAGGTTCATTACTCTGCTACTGCAACCGAAACACCTGCCACAGTGACAAAACCTCCAAGTCCTCCAGTTGTCCAAGAAAAAGGGAAGACTCCAGCTATTGTATCTTATATTGAGAGCTCTGAAGATGAAGAAGAAGAGCAATTGGAAAAATCATACCGGAAGAAGTTTCACAACGTCCGACACATTCAAAAGGCCGCTGAATTTGCTAAAGATCAGATGGGTGGCCCCGGAGGATCAAGTGGTGCTGCCCACTCCTCTCCAGATCCTGATGCGGTTAATCAACCCGATAAGGAATCTGGTGCCACCAATCTTCTGCAACAACAACCGCCTGTTGAAGACACCATTGAGTATGATTTTGAGAAACAGGAACCTGAGAGAGAAAAGTCTAAGGATGACGAGGATGATTACTCAAAGTTTCTTCTAGACAGTCCAACACACTCAAAGGAGAAAACCTCAGAAACTCCTAAGGACATGAAGTCACCTCATGTCTCCTCATCATCGGACTCTTCATCTCATTCATCACCACCACCATCAACTAAGTCAACCAGATCATCATCCAAATCAGTGAAGAAACCACCAAAGTCTTGGATCTCTCAGTCTCATAAAAAGATTGTAAAAGCTGTCCAACAAATCAGAAAGAAGGACATAACTTACAGAAAAATGAATTGGTTTGCTGACCAAATTCAATCCTTAAATGATGAGATAGACAAGATGGAGAAAGAAAGGAAATTTGTCCAGACGTTCATGAAGAGTCATCGACAAGAGGAACTGAACGAAATGATTGAAGGTTACACTAACAAGTACCTTCAGGATATCGTTCCTAAAGTCCATACGGAACTGGAGAAGTCAGCAAGAGAACAAACCCACAAGTTCCTTCTCGATACTGTCCCCAGTGTGACAAAAGAAGTATTTTCCAGACAACTCACCCCTAACATCGTTGCATTGGTTAAAAATACAATGGCAAAAGAAGCTGATCTCTCCGAATCTGAGTTAATTGCTAAACTAGTGATGCAAATGTCAAAGAGATCTGGAACGTTCACTTCAGATGATGCTAAATTTTTCGAAATTCTACTTGACTATCAACTCAGATCATCATGCAAGGAGTCAGCCTCTCAACCCAAAAGACCAAGAGATGTCGATGATAAGGATAAGGACTCTGCACCTAAACGTCAAAAGCAGTCTGGTCAATCTACATCTATGCCACCTCCTCCACATCGGACTTCTTCTCAACATAAGTCTCCATCACCTCGGTCTTCTACTGATAAACCTCGGGACGATTCCGAGTTACCACCCTTGACTCAGAAAACTGGTGATCACTTTGAGTATACGGGTGGTGACGATGAAGAGGTCCTTGAGCCCCAACAACCCTCCTCTCCCAAACAAGTGAAGAAACCCGAATCCTCATCAAGGCCTTCTAAAAGCAAGAAAACGACTCTAGATGACGTCGTATCATGGCTTGATGACGATAAAACTGCTGAATTTGATTGGTTTGCTACTCTTGTTAACGACACTCCCTACCCTGAAGAAGGTCAAGAATTGGTAGACGGTAGTACTTTGGAGCATGCAAAAATCTTGCAAGAAAGATTCCGTGTGAAGAAGATGACGAAATCCGAGTTGAAGCGCATCAAAAATGATGCATTCCTTCTCTTGAAAAACAGCTCGGAAAGTGCAATCGAGGTTGAATATCACCTTGAAAACATTGCTCGAGCCATGTCTAACAACATGGATTGGCTCAACCCAGAAGCAAACATCGACTTCACTAAACGGAACAACCCTCCATATTACACTGACTGGACCAAACCTCTACCAACAATCGGCCAACCAGATGAACCAAGGATTCCCTTCAGACATTTCTTCAACAAAGACCTGGAATTTCTTCTCCATGGTGGCGATGGTTCACGAAAATACGCTACATCATTGACTCTTCCATTCCCAGCGGCTATTTACTCAAACTGCATAGGTATTGAGGAACGTGCAACTCACTTGTTTTCTGACAACGTGCAAGCATATGACCAAGATGCATTGTATGGGATTCATCATTGGCCTGAACGCCGAAGAATCTACTACAGAAGCTGCCTGGTTCAGAAGTCTCAACATGAAGTGTATTGCTCAAAGAACATCGTAGCCATCAAACACATTGATCTCAAGTCTAAGTGGGACTACACATTCTTGAAGAATATCATAGTCAAACGACAAGATGAACAGGACTATGAATTCTCAGAGGCTGACTTTGAGAACTTGTCCCTCAACGACATCGAAGACTTGTACCTTGCCAAAGTACAGGGTCGTATGCGACAATTCTCGACTGAAGTTCAACGTGAGTTTATCAAGTCAGTTCTCATCTTCATTAGACGCATTGTGATCAAAGAACGTGTTGAAGATATCCAGATGGCTGTTGAATCATATCAGAAACGTGTAAACTTCACTCCACCACAGCTTGATCTTCCTGACATCAACCAGCTCACACAACTCACGCTCATCAGCCAACCTTTCGGCATTGTTTACCAAAGTGAACTTCGCAGAAACTGCCTCATGGCGTGTAGTGAGCTCAACAAATTCGGGGATCATACCTTGAAGATGGTTAGGGATGGATTGGCGTACAGATTGAAGGATATACGCCTGAAGGTTGGGAATCCTAAGCGCTGGAACTCTCAGGACAGGAGGAATGTGAGACGTATCATCACCATGATTGATGAACGGTTGTTCAGAAGGGATCAGTTCAGACGCCTGGAGAGCTATGTTGGTGGTAGACCCAGGATAAACATCACCGGCTTTCAACGCCCTGTGTGCACTCCCGGAGACATCACTGCACTTCCTGGTACCCCTTGATGTGTTTCCTTCATATGATTTTGGATGAATGTTTATATATGTGAATGGCTTGTGCACACATAACAGTGTACAACCCGTAATGGTCAAGAAAGGACCCTGTGGTACGCATCAGTGCCACAATCCTAATAAAAGGAGCGAAAGCTTCTTATTTTTGAGTAAAACCTATCAAACCTTTCATTATTTCAAGGTTTTGCTCAAAAAGACAAGTACTTCCCCATATGATTTTAAAACCTCAACCGTTTTTATCACTTGTTGAGGGGGAGTATTTGAATTAAAATTTTGTTCACAAATTGTTCACAGTGGTCACTCTTCCCGCAACACTCAAAATGGTCATATTTATTCTCAACCGTACAAAAATAACATTCTTATATGCCATTTTTGAGGGGGAGAAAATTGTGTGATAAGAAATATGTTTTGTAAAGCAACATGTGCAAGCCCCTTGGCTTTCTCGTGTGCAAAGACTTAACCAATGAATTGACGATCCTTAACTGTCTGTAACTCGAAAAGACTTGTCCTGGACGGGTAATAATTTCAAGCTAGTTCGCTAGTGATGTAAACGTGTCTCGCAAAGGACTTGTCCAAGTAGAAAGTACCATTCGTGAAACTCTTGATAGACATGAACTCTGACGGGTATGACAACCTTTCGAGGTTTGTCTACACCTTCAAGATAGTTATTAGAGCTAGTTGTCACCTAAAAGCTGACAATGTATCTCTTTAACTATTCAACGTAACCGTGTCTCGCGGGAGATTGTCTATCTTCAGTGAATCAATTCAAAAAGTGCGCGCTCTTTCCTCACTGTGCATTTAACCTTTAAAACTATTAAGCACATGTGGAGGGGGAGTATTTATGCAAAATATCATCTCTTACAGTGGTTCAAACATGTTTCATTAACAAACCCTTTGAGAGATATTTTAACTTACAGTGGTTTTAATGGCAAACATAGGTTAGTCATGGAGTTATAAGGTGACTAAGGTTAGGAATAACCGTCCTATGATCCGCCAGAGCCGGAGGGATCTACCCAAGGACACTACCATTAGTTAGTGTTAGAAGTCCTTAGGAATGATTATAAAAAGGAGAAAATGAGAATCGGAGAAAGAAGGAGTTGAAGAATCAAAAAGAAATGTAAAGTAAAGGGTGAAAAGAAATAGCCCTCCAGATTATTCAACTTAGGGCAGACACCGGGTTCAATTCATATGCTACTGGTTGTCACTTAGTGACACCGGTATTGAAGATTAAAAGTCGTCATGGACCCAGTGACGCATGCACTAAACCTTCTTAGCCACTCAAGTTTCTCTCAACAGAAGCTTGTTTCATTCTCACAGGGAACCCTACGTAAACTATTGGCTTTCTCTTAGAGATCGCTGGTATTGAAGAAGGAGACCCTCTCCCTAGTCTCCGCTCAGGAAAACCAAAACGCACTATTGAGTCTAGAGCCACGAGATTCATCAAAAGATCTCTTAGGAACACTTGACATTTTAATCACTCGTTGATCAACAATAAGATCTTCAGTGATTCAATTGTTCATATCGAGTCCTTCACAGATCTTAGCAATCTGTCGAGAACATTTATGAGAGGTTCACATCTGTGATCCTCAGTGATTGAATGGAAACTCCTGCCAGGGTCAACATCAAACAGCCCTGACAGCAGGTCGCTTCGGTAACTCCCCGTGGATTACGCGGAGTGTGTCTCAAACGGTCTACAGTCGTGAGGTGATGCTTCGGTGTACCTCAGCGACTCATCTGAACTGTAGATGTACTTCGGTACATCGCGTTATCTCACTTGTGGGACTCCAGTTCAGGAACGGCCTTTGTAAGAATTAGAGTTGTGTCTTCACACTATGCTGTTGACACTCTCGAAGTTCAAACTTGTAAGTGCCGGAAACCGCTTATTACTAACCGTTTGAAATGTTTTCTTCTTATGGAGGCTCCGGAGCGGGATGATCGTGCTGATTCTTCTCATGCTCACGCCAACATCAACACTAATGGAAGTTCTATTCAAATGCAACACAACAGTCAGAATGATTCTTCGTCAAACCAAAGAATCTACAAAGTTAAAGACTTAAAGAACTTCATCAATTTTGATTTTCACCGTCTAAGAGCGTGTGAGCATGTTGAAGAATGACGTGGAGACACTGGAGCAGCGAAGCAGACCTGAGGCAGACTGATGCAGACAACAACATACTATCACCTTCACCACAAAGAACAATAAATCAAAGAACAAAGTTAATGATGACGTCAAAGCAAAACCGCACAAAGATAACTATCTCTCTACACTGGAGAGATTGTTCGAACCAAGGCAATTCCTCTCACAAGAAAGAAGAATATCAGAAGACGTCACAGCTACTATTACATCAACGCCTTCACCGTTATTCATATATACTTGAGGGGGAGATTGTTGGAATCACTCCTAAACAGTATTTCAAGTATTTATATTTCATATGTAATAGGTAGCTTTATTATGGCCTTTATGTTTGTTTAAGGTCCAGCTTATGTAGAAGGCCCATAAGCTGAGGCCCAAGCCCAATAAGGAATAGGGAAGGAGAGGGAGTGTTGCCCTAGCTCCTTGCCTATATAAACTATTGTAAACCCTCATTTGAGGGTTGGTTGTTCAAGTTGTTCTCTCATTCACTCTTATTCTTAACCGTATCATTGTTTATGCGTGTATGTGTGTTTAGCTTGTTCATCCGCCTTCATCTCTTCTCTTATAAGCTTGTGTTGTAAAACTTGTGACCTAACACTTTTTCCCATTAATGCTTTCAACTCTCATTGGGCCACATAAGTCCATGTGCAACATATGCAACCTTGCTTCCGAACTAGGTACGGGTTTGGGTTTATATGATGCTCTTTTGCTTTTTCCTTGTTCGCATGATGGACATAGGTGATCCTTGGTGTATTTGAACTTTGGAAGTCTGTTGACGATGTTGTCGTTGGCCAGCTTGTTGATGGTGTCGAAATTGAGATGGGATAATCTTCTATGCCACAACCAGGACTTTGTTCCAGATGCTCGTGTCATAAGACATATTGGTGATGAAGAGGCCATTTGGTTAATGTCGATAGCATACAAGTTTGTATCACGATTCCCAGTTAAGAGATCAGTGCCATCCAAGTTTCTAACAAAGCAAGCATTTTTCCTAAAAGCAACCTCTAAATCTGCATCACAGAACTGCCCGACTAAAAACAAATTGTGTCCCAACCCTTCGACATAGTAAACCCGAGTGATCAAATAATTTCCAAACGGAAGATCTCCATAACCCATAATAGCTGCTACATGATCATTTCCAAAACGTACGGTTCCCATGAATTTCCAGACGAAATTGATCAGCAGCTTCAGATTCCCGGTCATGTGCTTGGAGCAACCCGAGTCGACGATCCAAAGACATATTTCGATAACCTGCCAAATACAGAAGAAGATGTTTTCGGAAACCGTTTTGATTTTGGTTCCTTTGGGTTAGAGGTAAAATCCTGATCACACTCACAGAAGTTTTCTACTGGGTATATTGGTGTATCACTCATTCTACCATTCTGGAGTGTGAAAATTCTACTTGTTGGTTTCCAAATATCATCCCTAAAGTACACAGTATGCTTCTTATTAGTAGTGTAAGACCTAAATCTTACAACTAGTCTTCCTATTGGTTTAGCATAAGTTCTTTTTGGAACGTTCTTCTGAGCAGGCTTAACATTCTCATTCGTAGAAACACAATCATCATGAACATTAATTAAAGATTTCTTGCAAGTTACAAAAAGAGATTCAACACATTCATTAAACTTAGCAAGTTTCATAGGTTCATTACATTCAGATGAAATGTCTTTCTTAATATAAAGCGGTAAATTCCTAGGGTGTTCTTCTACTTTCTCCTCTTTATTCAAGATATTACTCTTAGATGCAGGCGAGACTCTATTGTTCCTTGTATTGCTCTTAGGCTTTAGTCTGCTGCTCCTAGAGGTGCTTTCTAGTCATGTAGAAGGTAAGGCACACGCATTAGGATTCACATTTTTATCAAGAAAAGTGGTTTCGGCTTTCCTAGTCTCTTTAGAGTGCTTGTTTAAACTTATGTCGTTTGTTCCAAATGTTTTAGATGTGGAGGCAGACGCATTAGTGGTACTCATCCTAAAAAGGCCAGGTGCTAAAACTTTTGGTTTCTCGATAACCGCATTTTCATTTTCAACAATCTTTTCTTTTTGTTTTGATAAGGCAGGTGGAGTGACTGGTTTTGACAAATCTTTTTTCTCATTGACTTTTGGAGGAGGCAGAGAAATAGACATTTTTGGTTTAAAAACCGGTTTAGGAACATTTGCTTTCTCCTCAGTCAATGGTTTTGCAATCTTAGTATCCACAACCTTTCCTTTTTGACATTCCAGCTGAGCCCTAAAAAGATCATTTTGCTCTTTCATGTCCTTGTAGGCACGCTCATACGACAGTTTGTCATACTTGCATTCCTCACTTTTTCGATCAAGTTGTTTAAAATATGATACATTTTCTTTTTCAAGAGCTTTTTCATATTTTGAAACAATTGCGAAGGTCTCAGACTGGAGTCTTTCATGGTCTTCAACAGAATATGTTTGTAAAACAATGGACATAATATGGTAGTTACAACATCTTCGAAGAGAGAATCATTTTAAAATTTCCAAAACTTTGATGTGTTCAAAACATTCATTAGCTTGCTTTACCAGGGATTTATGGTCCTTGACAAAGCCACATGCTTCTTTAAATAATGCTTGTTCAAAATGAATTACCCTCGCACTGATGTTATTTAGCGGAGTGGCAATTTGAGTTTCGAAAACCTTTTTCATTTCATCATCAAAACTAGAAAACCAGTTGTTAGTACTGATGTTGATTTTAGATTTAACAATCCGTTGAAGTTACCCAATTCTAGTTTTAACGTCATCTAAAATGCTTCTAGCATCACTTGTGTTAAAAGGATTTTTTGAAGACATTTGTTCGATGTTCGAAAATGATTTTGAAACAACAATTGGTTTTGAAACTAGTTTTGAAACAGTTTTTGACGCTTTGTTTGAAACACTGGGTGTTATGGAAAACTTTGACTTTTCTTTTTGAGGAACAAAATTAATTTCAGAAATTTTGTTAAGTTTGTTGTAATCAATTGGTTTGATTTCTAGGTTCATTTGTTTCATTTTTGATCTACTCTCATCAATGAGTTCTAACGTTTCATGAGAATCACGAACTTCGACGGGTTCATGTTTATCTAACAAAGCTTTTCCATTATACAAAACATTCTGTTCTTTCTGAGCTTTCTTGAGTGCACAAGGAGGTTTGTTACCAAGAGCCATTTTTTGAGTTGTATGAAAATACGAGTTTGTCTGATTTGTTAAAATGTTGACAGTTTGAGTTGAATGACCCGTTGTGACAAGCAAATTTTCCAATTTGTTTATTTTTTCATTTTTCTCAAGAATTCATCAAGAAGAGAATCTTATCGTTTTGAAAAATCAGCAATCAACTGTTTCTTCTCTTTTTCAAGATCAGAATAAGTTGCTTTTTGTTTAAAAAGTTGGTTTTTAAGATCAGAAATTTTCTCGTTTAAAGATTTTATTTTTAAGTTCAAATTAACATCAAGTGTGTTATACTTGATTTGCAATTGTTTTTCTTTTAAAACGGAATTTCGATAACCAATTTCTAATTCTGACTCTTTATTTTTGTGAAATTCAAAAGCTTTTGCATTCTCCTTGTACCTCTCAAGCTCAGCGGTCAATTTATCATTCGCGGCCTTAACATCGCGATTGACCTTTTTTACAAATAAGCCGTAAAAACGTTTATTTATATTTTACGATCTTCTAATGTTTTGTCGATAACAAACGTAAAATCATATTAACGAAACAAATAAAATACGTAAATGGTTTGAACTTATAGTTTCTAACATATTCACATAAAACACTAAAACAAGTATAAGTGATTTTATGATTTAAGTAATACATATGTACAACAACTAGTGTTTACATATTTGGATAAAATATACACATAACTAGTATGTAGTATATTGGGTAATAAAAATGGGTAGAAACTTAAGTATCACAACCCATTGGGCAAATACATTGAATGTAGTTGGGTACAACCCAAAGCCCATAACCCATGGATCTTGACCCATAACCCATTGCATGACATAATGCTTATATCATACATGGATAATATCCATAACCCATGGATCAACCCATACCCAAGTGACTAAGTGCATTGCACTTAAAGATACATTGTATCTAGCCAAAGATCCATGGTTCAACCCATGACCCATGACCCATAACCAAAATACCCATGGGCAAAGAGGAGCGTTCCACGGATCCCTGGCTTTGTGCTAGTTGGATCCAAAGTGGAAGGGATCCGTGGGATCCGGGGAAACAGTAGGATTTTTCCTCTATAAATAGCGAGCCATTTCTTCATTATTTCTCACCCCTTTCCAATACACTTTCTCCCCTGAGTTAAATCTCACTAACCTTAGATCCAAGAGATCTATGTTTGTAGTTTTGTTTTTGTGTGATCTTCTAGGTTCCTCTTAAAGGCAAGATCACCACCTTTGAAGTCGAGCAAGCTCAAGTCCATGAGTTGCCATGCTTCCTCATCATCAAGGCTATTGAAGTCCTCTTGTTGATGATATCTTTCTTTCTTCAAAGAAGTGCAGTGTTGAAGACATTAGTGAAAGATGTCTCAAGTGTCAAGACGAAGATATTAGTGAAGGGTATCTATCGTCTATAGGATAAGCACTTGTGGTAGGTGCTTAGAAGTCAAGACAAGAAGCATTAGTGAAAGGTGCTTAGAAGTCAAGACTTGAATCATTAGTGAAAGGTGCTTCAAAGTGAAGACACAAGACATTAGTGAAAGGTGTCTTGTAGATCTAGTCAAAGGCATTAGTGAAAGGTGCCTTAGATGTACATTCGATATGGTGTGTTTCGATGTACTAGATAGACTAGCATTAGATCCAAGGATATTGATGTCTTTGATGATGTTGTAAAGGAGTAGATCTCCTTTGGGATTAGTCGTTGGTGTAGTGTGGTAGTAGTTCCTCCATTGCAATGGAACTAGGTGCTTAGCCTAGTACCTAATAAATGGTAGGCGACGTTGTGAAGGTGTAGTTCACCTTGGTGTGAAAGAACTGGATACTTAGCCTAGTACCTTATAAAGGGTAGGCGACGTTGTGATAGGATTAGTTCTCCTAAGGTGTGAAAGAACTCGGTGGTTAGCCTAGCACCGTATAAAGGGTAGGCGACGTTGTGTTAGGTGTGGTTCGCCTTGGTGTGAAAGAACTCGGTATTTAGCTTTGTACCGGAAAAAGGTTAAGCGATGTTGTGAAGGCTTCTCCGCCATAAGGAGATTGGTGTAGTGTTTACAAACTCTCGAGTAGGTGACTCGGGGAGTGGAGTAGGGCAAGGAAGGTGTCCTTGTAGCCGAACCACTATAAATACTTGCGTTGTGGTTTTGTGCTTCTTACTCTTATCTTTTCATTACATATCTTTATATGCTTGTTTATCAACATCCAACACACACAACCAAATAGATTGACATAAGTCGATCTAAATAGTTTAAAAGGAAGTTTTAATTGGTAAAACTATTCAACCCCCCCTTCTAGTTTTCCACAATTGGCATCAGAGCTTCGTTACCAAGTTTCTTGAAGTATATTGTACTTTAAAAACTGGATACGATCCATGGTTAATTGAAAACTACAAAGAAGGTTTTTCATAAAAACAAACACCATGTCTTTTAAAACTATATGTTTGGATGTTGATTTGATAACAACATTTTTCTTATTTATTTTTTTCATTTAATTGCACTAATCTTCCTTGTAATGTTGATTAGTCAAAGCTCATACCCACCAAGCTTTAGGAGTCGCTTGGTAACAAGAATACCTTCCTTAAGAAGGTATCTTAAACGCAAAGGAGCGGGAATAGTCTAAGTGACATTTGTTGTGTCATTTGTAAAGACATTCCTAAGTGCGCTAAAGGTATGATTTTCTTTTTACTTTGCTTGATAATTAAGTATACCTAGTTAGGTATTTATATGATTATCTTTTGTGCAAATTACATGTTTTACATGAAGCTTCATTAGGAAGCCTTTTTCTCACATACGTTTTATTTCTCGTATAAAGTCGTGGTATATAAAACTTATGTTTTGTTTCTTTTAATCCAATAAAACAAAACACGAATTTCAAAAATTCCTCCTTCCCCATAAAAACTCTCACCGTCGACCACTTTATCAAACCCTCACTTTTTCAAATCTTCCAATTTCAAAAATTTCCTCTCATTCAAAAACTTCATCTTCCTCCTCATTCCATCTCAATCAAAACCAAGAAGATCCGTCATCAACATGGTTTACATCGCACTCGTGCTCATCGCTCTAACACTCATCGCACTTGTGTTCCCTATGATGAAGTTCACATACGGAGACATTTACTTTGTGTTGTTAATCTATATTGGGGTTATATACCCAATCCTTTGTATCATCCTTAGTATTGAAATGCAATATTATTAATCTAGTTTATCTAGGTTACTATTATGTGTTTATCATTTCTTTTGATTTATATGTTTTATATTTTTTCGTGATACATTAGAGGTCATGTATGCATGCTAAAAGAAAATGTAGGATAAAACATACTTCGTGGTATAAAAACTGTAAAACCTATGCTTTTATCAAATCTGTTTCTGTTACTACAGATCCACGGATCCCGGAAGATATACTAGCCGGATCCCTTTTGTAAAGGAACCGTGGGATCCGTATTACTGGAAAACAGTTTTCATGCAAGACTAAAAATCCACTAGAAAGTCAAAACATTGAGTAAGTTAAAGTGTTAAATACCATTGTTAATAAAATCTAGTAAAAACATTAGATTATCATAGGTTGATCATAAACATCACCTCTTTTTAACCCATCACTTCTATAGGTTCAACTATGACGCATGAATACGAGTTTGATTTTTCACTCACTAGCGTCTATACTCCTAACATCTCTCTTGAACCCAACACACCTGACAATCATGTCCGTGGGTTCAACAATCTCGAAACCCGTCACTTCCATGAAGGACGTATTGTAGACACCTCTCTACAATTCGAAGAAGGTATCAATACCTCCTTCCGAGCAATAGGACTAGAATGTCTTCTTGAAATCAACGAGAAGATATGTCCAAGGTTCATAATGGAATTCTTCCGTCAAGTCGAACTCGTTCGTAACGAGGATCGCTCTCTATCTCTTTGGTTTTATATCAAAAACCAAAAGTTTACTCTAACCCTTGGGCATTTTGCTCACATCCTCCGGATTCCAAATCATGGACAATGTGCCTTCACCAAAGATTGGTCTCTTGATTCTCTCTTCAACTTTCGTGAAGAAAATAGCCCATATTGTTCACACATACCCTCTCCGGAAGATTTAAATCGCATAATATGCAAACCTCGACCATATTACTCCGATCCAAACATTATCTTCACACGGGACATCCGAGAAGAGTACAAGCCTTTTGCACTCATCCTACGTGAAAATGTTTGGAGTCTTAGGGGAAATCGAGAAATTCTTCCCGCTTGTTGTGCTCACATGTTGTACTGTTTGCTAACACAACAACCATACAATCTCGCCTACTTCTTCGCAAGGCGAATTACAAATCTTCAAGGCTCCAAGAATAAACTCATCCCTTATGGAATGTTCTTGACACGCCTCTATCATAATGTTTTGCACTTCCATCCTTAATTTCAAAGTCCGTTGTACGTACTTGTGAACAAGATGATGGAACCGCTAAACGTATCTCTCATGAAGACTTTCTTCATTCTTAATTCCACCAACACCCATCAATCACATAATGATCCTCCTAGCGAAAACACTCAAGGAACCTAGTAGTAGTCAAATAGGATCAATTCTACTCTACTCGTGCTTTATCAATGTAATCCTATTTCCTTCATGAAATAAAACATCTTACATTTGATATCTTAGTTTTAGAACTCCTTTAACTAATCTTGGAATATAATGCATTGTCAAGATCATTGCATACCTTTAGTAAAGGTTCTGCCTAGCAGATGGACGGATCCCAAATGTTGTACTAGACGGATCCCTATCTTTAGGGAACCGTGGGATCCGGCAAACAGAAAATGCAATTGCAAGCATTATATTTCAAACATATCCTTAGAACACCTCCCACTAAGCTAAACATAGTGTCTTAAGGCAGATTAAATCCTTATCAAGATAGGTTGATCTTTCCAACTCATTCCAACTCACATAGATCACACTCTAAGATGTTCATAGATCTATCATTTTGTTTTAATCCATCACTCTTCCGCTCTCAAAACTCACACTTCATTTTTTTTATCCCTCACATCTAGTCTTAGAAATCCTTCGATTATGGCTAAGATTGATCATAAATCATCCTCACCACAAAATTGATCAAAGTTGATCAATTCCTAGTTTTTCCATCTCAAAACCTTTAGGATATTTTCCAAAACACAATCCTAAGCCACAACCTGATCTCTAGGATTATTTAGCTTCAATTGACACTCTCATCTTTAGTGTCATCCTTTCTCATTCATTGGTACTCATGAAAATTCCTAATCCTTACATAAAAGACAATCATTAGCTAAAACACTCACCACCTTCAAGTAACTAAGCACCTCTTCATTTAAGACACTTAGGAAGACTGAAACACTCAAGATGATATAGGTCTTAGATCTTAGAAACATCATTTCCACTCTTTCATAGTTGTTGAGAGCCGGATCCCTAGGATTAGCCTAGACGGATCCCTCTGAGGAGGGAACCGTGGGATCCGGATGACAGTATAGGTCAAATCTTGCTAAAACCATCATTTCAACTCATCTTCCTAACTCAAACACTCCATCTCATCTTAAATGAGTTCCTAGATCAGTGCAACCTCTGAAGTTGACTCTTGTGCATGTCAATCATCACATTCCAATGAATCCTAGTGGTTTAACGCTTAAATGCACTTGCCAAATCTCTTAGTTTATAAACCACCTTTTTAGGACCTCCATAGTCATCACTCTCATCTTAAACCTCTTGAAATCATCTCATCATGAGGAAAACCCCAAGTAGTAACTTATCCACCAAAGAACCACCCATGAAAAAGGCTCGTGTTATACACGAAATCTCCTCAACAATATCATCTCCACTAAACCATCACCATTGGTTCCTAGAGCTATTTCATTTACTTCACCACTATCATCACCACACCTCTACAATTTAGAGGACTTGGCTCCTAGGCCGTCTCATCCGCTTCCGCCGACAACATTCTCCTCATTAGGAGGAATAATGGTTCAAAATCAAGGTGTTGAGTCAACACTTGCTCCAGCTTCCTTTTCGCCGTTTCCATCATATAATCCTATTTGGATTATGAGAAATCATCAAAGTCAACCACCCGACCATATGGAAGTTGACACTTTTTTACCACCACCATCATTCTTGGTCGAGGCATTCTCAAATGCACCTCCACCAATCCCTTCATCGTTTGAAGCTCCACAAGCTGCTTCACTTGATCCTTCACATCAAGCCATTTCATTTCATCCACCACCACTACCTAGCCATGACAAAGATTGCTATCATTGTCAACATGTTGAAAGTTTGATACATGAAGTACGAGAAGACCAACGTTTCATGTTCTATCATCTCCTTGAACGTTTCGACGAGATCAAACCTAAACAAAACTTGAGCTAGAAGAATTTTAGTGGTGTCCTAGCATCAAGCGTTAGTTGGTCTAGAAATTCCTAGTCATGTACTGTCTATTTTCTTATTTTTAGAGTCATGTATATCATAACTCTTGTTTTATTAAATGGAATTACATGCTACTTGTTATTTTGTTGAGCATATGATTACTTTGAATTCATATCTCATTTATGTGGTAACATTACTTATTTTATCACCTTTGCTGATTTTATTTATCAGCCAAACGGATCCCTCATAATTGCCTAGACGGATCCCTACTAGGAGGGAACCGTGGGATCCGTGAGACAGGAAACTTTTTTCCTACTAACTTGGACCACATTTGCAGGAAATTGTGAATTATACTTGCTTTCTAATCTTTGTTTTGTAGTTATTCCATTTACACATGAAGACTTTGACATCCTAAAGCTAGGGGGAGCTTTATGTCAAAGCAATACGTTGCAAAATTACTTGCAACCTTAGATTTATATTTCATGACTTCCCGTTGCAAAAATTGCAATCATCTAGGGGGAGCACACCCGTCACATAGACGTAATCTTTTGCAAAAGTTAGTTGCAAATGAACTAGATTAGAATTAGTTTCTTGACGCCCTTACTTAGGGATGGACTCGTCAAGGGGGAGTAACGACGAGATCCTTTCCCGTTAACTTGCTCTCTATTTCTTTTTACTTTTATTTCTTTCACATGTTTTTTCTTAAAAACGATGTGTTGCTTTTCTTCAAACACTTTTGTTTCGACAAAAAGGGGGAGAAGAAAGTAAAAACTACAAATTCAAACGTTTACGAATTTTAGCTTTTCCTTAAAATAGTTTTATGTTTTGTCATCAACAAAAAGGGGGAGATTGTTAATACAAATAAGCCGTAAAAACGTTTATTTATATTTTACGATCTTCTAATGTTTTGTCGATAACAAACGTAAAATCATATTAACGAAACAAATAAAATACGTAAATAGTTTGAACTAATAGTTTCTAACATATTCACATTTTCACATAAAACACTAAAACAAGTATAAGTGATTTTATGATTTAAGTAATACATATGTACAACAACTAGTGTTTACATATTTGGATAAAATATACACATAACTAGTATGTAGTATATTGGGTAATATAAATGGGTAAAAACTTAAGTATCACAACCCATTGGGCAAATACATTGAATGTAGTTGGGTACAACCTAAAGCCCATAACCCATGGATCTTGACCCATAACCCATTGCATGACATAATGCTTATATCATACATGGATAATATCCATAACCCATGGATCAACCCATACCCAAGTGACTAAGTGCATTGCACTTAAAGATACATTGTATCTAGCCAAAGATCCATGGTTCAACCCATGACCCATGACCCATAACCAAAATACCCATGGGCAAAGAGGAGCGTTCCACGGATCCCTGGCTTTGTGCTAGCCGGATCCCAAGTGGAAGGGATCCGTGGGATCCGGTGAAACAGTAGGATTTTTCCTCTATAAATAGTGAGCCATTTCTTCATTATTTCTCACCCCTTTCCAATACACTTTCTCCCCTGAGTTAAATCTCACTAACCTTAGATCCAAGAGATCTATGTTTGTAGTTTTGTTTTTGTGTGATCTTCTAGGTTCCTCTTAAAGGCAAGATCACCACCTTTGAAGTCGAGCAAGCTCAAGTCCATGAGTTGCCATGCTTCCTCATCATCAAGGCTATTGAAGTCCTCTTGTTGATGATCTCGTTCTTTCTTCAAAGAAGTGTAGTGTTGAAGACATTAGTGAAAGATGTCTCAAGTGTCAAGACGAAGATATTAGTGAAGGGTATCTATCGTCTATAGGATAAGCACTTGTGGTAGGTGCTTAGAAGTCAAGACAAGAAGCATTAGTGAAAGGTGCTTAGAAGTCAAGACTTGAAGCATTAGTGAAAGGTGCTTCAAAGTGAAGACACAAGACATTAGTGAAAGGTGTCTTGTAGATCTAGTCAAAGGCATTAGTGAAAGGTGCCTTAGATGTACATTCGATATGATGTGTTTCGATGTACTGGATAGACTAGCATTAGATCCAAGGATATTGATGTCTTTGATGATGTTGTAAAGGAGTAGATCTCCTTTGGGATTAGTCGTTGGTGTAGTGTGGTAGTAGTTCCTCCATTGTAATGGAACTAGGTGCTTAGCCTAGTACCTAATAAAGGGTAGGCGACGTTGTGAAGGTGTAGTTCACCTTGGTGTGAAAGAATTGGGTACTTAGCCTAGTACCTTATAAAGGGTAGGCGACGTTGTGATAGGATTAGTTCTCCTAAGGTGTGAAAGAACTCGGTGGTTAGCCTAGCACCGTATAAAGGGTAGGCGACGTTGTGTTAGGTGTGGTTCGCCTTGGTGTGAAAGAACTCGGTATTTAACTTTGTACCGGAAAAAAGGTTAAGCGACGTTGTGAAGGCTTCTCCGCCATAAGGAGATTGGTGTAGTGTTTACAAAGTCTCGAGTAGGTGACTCGAGGAGTGGAGTAGGGCAAGGAAGGTGTCCTTGTAGCCGAACCACTATAAATACTCGCGTTGTGGTTTTGTGCTTCTTACTCTTATCTTTTCATTACATATCTTTATATGCTTGTTTATCAACATCCAAAACACACAACCAAATAGATTGACATAAATCGATCTAAATAGTTTAAAAGGAAGTTTTAATTGGTAAAACTATTCAACCCCCCTTCTAGTTTTCCACAAATTTCAATGCCATAGTTATTAATCAATGATTCAAATAAAGCACGTGTTTCCTCATCAGTCTCATTATTTTATGCCACAGAGCCTCCACTAGGATCCACATATGGAGTTTCAGAGTTAATATTGCTACTACTCTGATCGTCCAGGCATGGTGTTGGCGTTACAGAATGCTGTTCGTCATGAGTAAACACATCAAATATGACATTGTTATAGCATGGATCAATGATTGGTACCTCAGATACTGCATTAGCGTCATAAACAGGAGGTGTGTCAGAATCAGTGTCGTACTTAGCCTCCTGAAGATTTGCCATGAAGATGCAGTTTGCATTGATGTCCTCTCGGTCTTCCGTTTCATCCATAATAGCTATAAAGTCATGTTCCTCAGCACTTAACTGCATCCCTGCTTCATTCTTGTGTGCCAACAGCAATGCTTTCTGAAGATATGCATAATTTGTCTTTTTCGGCTTAGTAGGACAATTCCTTGCCATGTTACCCACTCCTTGACAGTTGAAGCACGTAACCCGATTAGCTTGATTCACATTTCCATAATTCCCAATGACTGGAGCTGCAACATTCCCATTCTGATTACCCACTGCTCTATTCCCAACATTCTGACCCAACTGATTTCCAACATTCTGACCCAATTGATTACCCTGATACGGAACCGCCTGATTACCCATGTGAAATCCAGTAGCATATCCCTGTGGATTCCTAATAACTCCAACCATTTGTCCTTGTTGACCCATATTCAAACCCGGCTGTGCAATTTTCCTGTTGCGAGTGTTTGATGAAATCCTTTGATTGTTGTTAGTTGGTGTGGAATAGCGTCCTTTGAATACTTTAGTAAAATAAGCAAACGCATTTGACAAAGCCTCTATTTGTTCAGCTTCAAGGTCGGTGATTCCTTGTTCCTGGTATTGTGGATATTGTTGTTGTTGAATGACTTGTTGTTCTGGTGGATAGAATTGTTGTTGAGGGATAACAGCTTGTGGTTATGGAATGTATTGTTGCAAGTTGTTGTTATTGGAAGATGATGAAGGTTATTGTTGTGTGTTCACTGGAGTTGGAGTCTTTGCAATTAGTGTCAAGGGATCATGATTCTTTGCCAATATTTCTTTCCTAACTTCATTGACTTCAGCTTGGTTTTGTTTCAGAAAATCGTAGAGTTGATCAAAGTTCACCTGATGTAAGTCCTTTGTTTGGTTGATAATAGTGACATATCGTCCTCATTCTTTTGGAAGATTGTTGAGAAATTTGATGTTACTCATGATAGTTATGGGTGTCAATTTGTTTATGATAAGCTCATTCATCAAAGTGCAAAACCTTCCATAATAGGATTCAATGGATTCTCCTGGGGTTGATGTAAACTTCTCCCATTCAGTTAGCAGCTTGTTCTCCATGTCTCGTTGACCAATTTCTGTTCCATAACATAGCTGTCTAACACGTTCCCACATATCGTAAGCAGTTTCACAGCTGTTTACAGCAGCAAAGATGTCTCTTGGTAAACCCAGTTGGACAATGTGTATTGCCATGTCATATGCTTCAACCTGCTTGTTATCCTCGTCCGTGTATTCTGATTCATCTTGATCACGAAAAGATGGTGGGACGGGAGGTGTTGCAATAGGATTTCCAGGGTCTTGGACTTGTCGAGGCTTGAAGGGTCCATTTGTAATGGATTGAATCATGAGTTTTCCATTAGGTTTGGTCTTGATATAGCGGAGCATACGACTTGTCCATTGAAGATATTCACCTTTTTCCAGCATAGGAGGACGGTTTTCGGCACCGACTGCATGAATGTCTTGTTGAGTAGCCATTGATGAAGGTATTTGATGATAAAGTTGATGTAGGATCGATTCAACGATAAAAGAGTTGTGTTTGATGAAGATTAAGCTCGGTTGTTGTAGTGAAAATTGGGTCTGAAAACTTAAAAAGCTCAATAACTTCTGTTCGGAGCGTTTTTAAGACTCGAAGGTTGACTCGAATAAACGTAAGTTACTTAGCCATGTCATTCTCCTCGTTCTCACGGTCGTTTTGATGGGTAGAACGATGAAAACGGTGTTACGGTTCAAAAGTTATGGCCGTTTGAAGTTTTGTTGAAGATCTTACTCGTAAACTTGAGCTTAGGCGTAGGATTTGGTACTTAGGTGTAGGATTTCCTTAGGCGTAGAATTCCTTAGGCGTAGGATTCCTTAGGCGTAGGATTTCCTTACGAGTAAGATCTCCTTACGAGTAAGATTTCCTTACGAGTAAGATTAGGTTATAAACCAAAATCCTTCACACTTGTCCAAGTGTGAGAGATATCCACAAGTCGAAGTATTCCACAAACTTATCCAAGTGAGGGAAGTACTGAGTAACCGTTGTTGCACAAAGATTCTTCACCAAATGCTTACGAGTAGGATTTGGTTCTTACGAGTAGGAATCCTTACGAGTAAAACTAGGGTTTTGACTTTTTGACTTTGAAATCCTTATGAGTAGAATGCCCAGATTTTGTCAAAAACACTAATTTGCACCCAAAAACACGTTTCTAAATGATTTCTTTTGCACAAAATTCTTCCAAAACACTTAATGATCAATAAAAACTACAACTTTAAGCTTAAAAATACGTAAAAATCAAAACTTTGTGACAAAAAGCTCATGTTCTATGTAAAAAAGGCAACTTTTTGAAAAGCTTTAACCAAAAAAAGTAACACAAACACTCCTAAACCATTGTTAGGCGATTGATACCAATTGTAGGACCTTGTTTTTCTCAACCTTATCACGAATACCAACCTTACCACACAAGTATACACGTAAAACACAAGCTTATGTTATGCGTAAAGTATAAAAAATAAAGATTAAGATGGAAAGATGGTGACTTGAATATGTTATTAGTTATGCGTATGTTTTAGAGAGAAAATAAGATGAAGAGAACTTGTATTTCTTAAAGAAAACACACACACATACACACTCAAGCACACCCCTCAAATGACCATTTGAGGGGTATTTATACTTCCATACATATCACCCTTATGGGCTTGGGCTTGGGCTTGGACAATAACTTACATAAGGCTAGCTTAACATAACTATTAGCCATTTAGCTTAGCCCAATCCACGAGCCCGTTGACTATTCTATCACGATATCTAACACACGTTATAAAGTTCCTAAACGTGAATGACCATCACTTCTATTAAATATTATTAAGGCTAACAAGATCTCAGTAAATTCTATCTTATTTTGAATTATTATGAAATCGACAGAAAACGACGTCGATAAATTTGTCTACATACAATATATTGCTTGCTATTATGCATGATGAAGATCAAATATCAATCAATATCCAAATGTGCGCTCAACGTAATGATTGGCCAACATAAAAGGACTGAGTATCTTGCAAATACTAAAAGTCTTGAAATGTGAAGTTCGTACACGTCAATGTGTAAAATCTGTTGGATATAAATCGGTTTTTGTGCTAAACAGAAATAAGAGCTCTAAAGTTATGTGTTTTAATACTTGAATTGTGAAATAAATAAATTTACAAAACAATAAGTTGATTATTTAGAGACAAATTATCTCGAGGTGGATGTAAATATCTTATTGATATTTTATGAGATAAGTATCTATTTTTCCTTAAAATTGGGTTTATTAGAGCTCTCATATTCTATGAAGGATATGTAATGTCTCAAACATGGCTTACAACTTCAACTTCTAGATACGATTAATAAAGTTCTCAATAAATTTATTTGATAAAGTTGAATGAATCCGTATATGGATCAAAATGATTTTGGACAAATATTATATAAATTGCTTTTGCACATGTCTCAAAGAAATAATTAGTCCTCAAGTACCATACATAAGTACAATTAAGGTTTGGATGCCAATATTGTAATTAATATGCGTCACCAGAGTGTATTTTTCTCTTTTAATATTTGTACATGCATTGTATACTTTCCAACCAATTGATTTGATATTGGGTTGGAAGCTAGACATATATTTTGTCATTTTTGCAGGACTTATTCGTAACATGATCAATTTGATGGACTTCATTGTAAAGTTGTTGCCAACAATAGTATGCGAGCAACTCGTTTAGAAGATTAGCATGTGATGCTTGAAATATATACATTAAATTGAGGAGGAGGAGCATTATACGCACTACACTCTTTTCATTCATCAAGTTTTTTTTATCCCATTGGGTTTTTTTTATAAGGTTTTTGATGAGGTAGTGTATGAAGTATGATGAACGATGAATATCCAAGGAGGAGTATTGTAAAATATTATGGGCTTATGGGCTTATATCTATTCATCCTAATCTTGATTATCAAGTTAGTGTTTTCCTATAAATACCTCCTATTGCAACATTATGAATACATCTCAATGATAAGAATTCTCTTCCTTTCTCATTCTTGTGTTCTTCTTCATTACATTTATAACACATATCTATTTTTGCATATTAAAATCTATATATACGGATATAGACAATGAAGTATAAACATGTAATTATATAAACGATTCGATCACCAGCAACTGCCGGCTCTTCTTTTGCTAATAATTTCTTTTTAATTATAAGTTCTAACCATAACATGTTCCTTGAGTATCTACTTTTTTTTTTTCTTTTTTTTTTTTTTTTTTTTTTGTAAATTTTCAATAATAACTATCAAGTATCTAAATCTTTTTAGAACCTTTTCTAATGTTATATATGTGTTTTATCATTGATCCAATCCATGGAAATGGGCAACAACTGTTTTGGGTTCGGTAGAGACCATAATTTCAGAAAAGGACCATAACCGAGCAGCTTCATCCGGCTTGCATGCTAGTTTTGACGGTGAAGCTTCATTGCAGTCGACGAAGTATTTTCCGCTCACATTTGTGAGACTTGGATTAGTAGCAACATAGCATGTTGTGGCAGCCGCCTGTAATTTGCAAAAAATATTCATGCATCTGCAAGGATAACATATATATACATGTGCATGTGTGTGACAGAAGGAAATTTAGAATATATTACATGAGGAATAGTTTTTAACAACTTTGATGCCAGGGAAAATATAAGATCTGCAAGTTTTACTCATTTTAGAATTTACAATATAATTCGTGTATCAAATAATATAAGTATTATTTTACATGTTTTTAGATGCAACATACAATATACAACTTATATGTATTGTATGTGATACTTTCGTGAATCTTGATTTTTGTTTGATTTTCTATTTAATCGGCCAACTATTCGTTTTTGCTAACTAAAGTTTTTCATCTTTCCATCTATGGGGAGTTTGTGGTTCGAAAGATTAACTGTACGTGTATCCAGTGTAATAAAAGTAGTTTATATAATATCAATGTTATATTGTTACCTGTAACGAACCCTTCCCGATCTCTCATTAACCCGGTTCTCACGATCCCTGGATGCACGCAATTTGCAATCACGTTTGCTTCCATTTGCTGCCATGTATGCCAAAAGAAGAGCTTGACAATTAATCAATCTTATACGTATATACATATCTTACCAAATAACAAGGATTTGATGAAAGGAAACAAGTTTATGTCACTCAAATAGCAAAATGTTTTTTTGTTGTTCAATTAAATAATACCTTGAGTCTGCGAGCAAGTTCCTTTGTATGCAAAACGTTAGCGACACTACAACAAATTGGTCACTTACTCACACTTTTTTCTTCGCACTTTTTAAACCGTGAATTTTTCTTTTAACATATTCACACTTATAAGTGTGCAAAAATTATTCACACTTAAAAGTGTGAGAAATTGTTTTAAAATCATATTGTTTCTAAATCTGCACCCTTAAAAGTGTGAACTTTTTCATAAATCTTCACACTTACAAGTGTGAAATTATTTGTTACACACAATTGGTTCACACAAACTAAGTGTGAACTTTTCAACTCTACACACTATAAAGTGTGAACACGTGCCTTAATAAATGTGAAAAATCAACTATTTTGTTGTAGTGCGAGCTTCGAGATTGCATATGCACGTGTTGCATCGTACTGACTACATACGTACACAAGACAAATATGCACAAAAGCTAGTCAAAACCAAAATTAAATATTTAATTATATCAATCTTCTCAATCTTCCATTAACTATAACATCATTTCTTTTAAACTTTCAAAGATTTAAATCGCAAAATCCCGACCCTGTGTGAATGCCAAATCTTATCCAATGTTTTAAAACTCGATTTTTTAATTTAGCCGGTCGAGTCACTAGTTTATCGGGTCAATTGACGGGGTCAAACCGGTTTTATACATATGTATACTTCTCATAACATCAGTTTCAATCTTACATTCAACTAAACTAATAAAAATGTAATGATTCTTTTAAGTTTTAGGTGTCATTTGTTTTTTCAGAGCTTTTACCTCTTCATCTGCAAATCATGTCTGCAGAAGAAGAGGTACATTTAAGCACTTCATTTGCAAGCAGAAGACCGTTTGTTTTTTGTGCTATTGAAGTACTTCTTTCATTTTTCTTATTTTTTTTTTAAAGAAGTGGAAAAAAGAAGTGATTGAAAGAAGTGGAAAAAAGAGGAAATTTATGTCTGCATAGTAGAAGAGGAAAAAAGTGATTTTACTCTCTTATGTCTGAAAAAAAACAAACGGTCTTCAAAGAAATGTCTGCGCGCCTGCAGACATAAGAGGCAAAAAAGAGCTTCTTTGAAAAAACAAACAAGTCTCTAATTTCCATAATCTACAATACTAAAAAAAATGCAAAAACAATTAATTTGTAATTTTAAATTACGACAAATTTATTGGTCTAGTTTATGAATTTTTTAAATCACTTATATATAATACTAACACTAGTTTATAATTTTAATTTGTTGTTTATTAAAACATGATCACATTAGTCATCACCACTTTAACTTCTCAAGTTAATTATAAATTTTTCAAATCATAATATGTTTGTCCATACAATTATACAAATATAAAATTTAACCTAACACAAATTTTAAATTTAGCAAAAATAAAATGACAAAAGGGTTTTCTTAATTTTAGAAGAAATAAAAGGTTTTCATTGTTTAAAATAAAGAGGAAAAAAATAATAATAATAAAAAGTCATGACCCGGTTGGGTTTATAAAACCGGGTCGACCCAGGTCAATGAAAAACTGCGGGTTGAATCCGTTTCTCAAATTAACAAAAACCCGGCCACATCCGGCACGGTCTCCTAACTGGTTCCCAGTTCAACCGGTTGAACCGAACAGATCGATCCAGATTTTAAAATATTATTGCTAATATCAAGGAAAACTGACCCGACCTCCATTCACCAGACTCATAGCCATCATGGATGATTTAAATCGACTTACAACAAGATTAAAGAAACACGGGGAGATCATTGAAACACACAGTCTCCATTTTACGTTATATGTTCTTCACTGTTGGGCTATCACCGAAAACTAACAAAATAACCCGATAATTTGGTTTATTTAAATCGCGGCATCAACTCCATGACACATAAACTTACAAATTTTGCCTCTTTTAAAAAGACAAGTGTGACTGATTAACAAAAATGTACAAAGCCTGGATTGGACCACTCTAGTATGTTAGACCCGTCAATTTGCCATCATTTTCAGCTAGTACCATTTTTAGGTTTATAGTTGCCATAAACTAGTTTTCCTTTTGTGTCTTTGCATGTTTGTTTTCTTCCATTTCTTGTGAAAAAAGCTAGGAATGTGCTAAATAATTTGTCATTTTCAATTCATCTGTACGTCTAAGTATACTTGTATAATTAACACTCTAACCTATTGATACATGACTTCCATTATAAAGTTTACTTTAATCGACATTGTTATATGTTGTAATCTTTTTGTTAGACGTACTATACGTATATATAACCATACATGTAAAGTATCTCTTAAACTATTTTTTTTGACAAATATAATTAGAAATTAGAATCATGATCGAGTAATATGGTTAAATACACTAATATATAAAATTAGGCAATTAATGATAATTGTGAATTAATCATCTACATAGATTAAGCAAGCAAAATGTCGAAATATTGGTTTTTATGATCAATATATATATACATAGAGAGTTAGGATCAAATAAGAAGATTACTTAAAATAAGAAGTAATAAGAAAAACTATAACCGCAAATCCGAGATGCACCGACCTAAATTAAATGCATCCCTATAATCTTAGATGCATTATAACGCACCACTGTGTGTTTTCTAGCTTTTAATCAGATGCATATACGTATATTAGATGCATTTCATGATTTCTCTTGTTTTTTGTTCCTCTGCACGTGCCGAAATCATAAAAGTCAATTTGCACCATCTATACATCAAATTAACTTTTGAAACTCAAGATGTTGCATCTATATGAATAGAAATGCATCAAATGCAAGTTGTTGCATCGCAAATGCGTGGTTTTGGTCACTTCTCACCACTTCTTATTTTAAGTTACTTCTCACTGGATCCCTACTATATATATATATATATATATATATATATATATATATATATATATATATATATATATATATATATATATATATATATATATAGGGAAGGGATCGGGCGCGGATTACATTTTAAGTAGGGATGGTGCGGATAATATCACAGTAACATTCAAAAAACGTTTAATTCAAAAAAATCTGAAAAAATTAAAAAAAGAAAGAGGACAACAATTTATTAAGAATCGCTGAAAAAAATTCAGAAAAAAAATCATTTTCATGGTTAAAAGGTACAATGATATTATGAATTTTGTTAATATCACCGTAATTATCAAGCTTTCTTAATAGCACTACTAACTAAGGCTAGCAGTAGTTTCTAAACTAGCAGTGATATTAAGTTTTTTTCTAATATCAAAGTAGCTTTTTATGTAAAATTGTTAATATCCCAGTTACTTTTTACATGTTTTCTTAATATCAAAGTTAATTTTTTTAATATCACCGTAATTTTTCTTAATATCGTAATAAAAAAGGCAGTGATATTAAGTAAAATTGTTAATATCACAGTAGGACTCATAATATCGTTAATATCACGATAGAACTCATAATAAAAAAAAACAAAAATTGCTCAGAAAAATCTGAAAAAATTAAAAAATCAAAGAAGATAACAATAGTAACGATCCCTCAAAAGGAAAAAAATTAAAAAAATCGTTTACATGGTCAATTGCTACCGTGAAATTAGCGCAGATCTTGACTTTTTTACAAAAAGTCAAGATCAGATCTGGAATGGGCGGTCCAGATCCATCCGCACATCCGCACGAATTAAAAAAATCCGCACCTGATCCTCACTCTATATATATCCCGTCAATTTTGTTCTAAAATAACAAGTGAAGTGCGTACCTTTTATCTTGAGTTATTTTACCAATGGAACGAATCAAGTTTCCGGAAAACCACGTGTGGATCGTGGATGATACGTTCACTATACGACCTTGCATGCCAGTTACTTTAGCCGTCTCGATCATATTCTTCATCAGCAGTTTCGTTAACAAAACATGACCTAATTAATAAACAGAAATAATGTAACAGTCACATTAATATCATGCGCAAAGAGAGGCTTCAGTTCATAGATAGTTGCACAAATTAACTTACCTAGATGATTAGTAGCAAATGTCATTTCCATTCCATCTTGTGATATGCGGTGATCATGAGAATACTTTCCAGCATTATTACTGCGATATAAAATTATATTGACTCATGAGTGTGTGAGTCAAAAGAGTAACGAATTGAAGGAGTTCAGACTCAAAGCTTACATTAGGAGATTTAGAGGCAAATTAAGAGCTTTAAAATCCGAAACAAAACTTCTAACTGAATTAAGAGAGCTTAGATCAAGGATCATGATGAGAATCTCTGCATCAGGAAACTCGGACAATATACAAGCCTTGGTGTCTTCTGCCACTTTTAGATTCCTGGCAGGCATGATGACACGAAAGCCATGCTTAGCCAGGACACGAGCCGTTTCAGCTCCTATTCCAGATGTGGCACCTTTTGAAATAAAATCAAATAATTCATCAATATATATAAAAAGTATCCATTTTTTAAGGTGTAATTTTTTTTATTTTATAGTTTTCTTGTAAGAATTAGCATCAAATGATTCTTCATCTATTTATTAAGAATACAACTATTATAAATGTGCATGTGCATGTGCATGAAAAGCATATATACATATAAAATGAGATTTTTTACCAGTGATGATAGCTGTGGAGGAATATTCAGCATGATATCTAACCGTGACTTGATCAGCGGTCGATTTGGAACCATAACCACTCGGTCCAACACAACCGATTAGATACTTGATTGTTTCAAGCATTTTCTAACGAGCGAAGTTTTCTTTCTTTTTTTTTTGTACACAAGTTTCTTATTAAGCTTGAACTCCGAACCCTAATTTCGTTATGGTACAAACAATTGGTACCCTTAGGGATATGTCGTTTTTCGATTCTAATAAACCGCTAGGCAGATTTTAATGGTTGAAGGAAGAAGAGTTGAGGATAGGGGATGGTAGGGGCCGGAGGAGATGACAGAAGGTTTCGTAATCGAAAGAAGAAGATGAGATGGTCCTGCTGAGAGAGAAAAGGTTGTGAAGTTTAAATATTTGTCTTGTGAAGTTTAATGCTTATTTAAAGTAAGAGCATAATGTATTAAATAATACTAGTTGGATACCGCGCACAGCGGCGGCGATAAATATAGTTATATAATAAATATAGTAAATGAATTGCTAACCCAACTCTCCTCGTAATTCCCTACCCGCTTAGTGAATTCATTTCACAACACTCCAAATGTATATGTGTTAGTTGTATGTGTTTGTTTGGGTTTTCAGTATCTTTCCCGTGACATCATTATTCCCGCATATAAAAAGACCTTCACAATCTCTTTCCCGTCAAACACTTTCCCAAAAGTAAATGATTTTGATAAATAAAGTTTGTATTGATTGAAATAAAGGTTAAAGTTATAAAAATTTGAATCAAAATAAAATAAACCTACTAAAAATGTAAAAACTAAAAACTCATAAAAATATATCAAAATGGATGTTGAATTAAAGAGCATAAAATTCTTAAAAATATGGAGAAATTAGATCATAAAAAAATTAAACGAATTAAAAGATATTTAAATTTAAAAATAAAGGTGATTAATTATTTAAGAAGTGACATGTGTCACCCTGTTGGAATCACTCCTAAACCTAAATCAAATGTTAGTGATTCATATGTAATAGGTAGCTTAATTATGGCCTTTATATTTGTTATTAGCCTTAAGCTTATGTAGAAGGCCCATGAGCTTAGGCCCAAGCCCATAGGAGAAAGGAATGGACTAGGAGTGTTGCCCTAGCTTCCCTCCTATAAATACTCTTGTATAACCCTCACTTGAGGGTTGGTTGTTCAATTTATTTCTTTCACACATACTCTACGCGTAACCATCCAAGTATATCGTGTGTGTGTGTTTGGTTTATTGTTCATCCGCCTCTCTATCTCTTCTCTTGATGCTTGTGTTGTAAAACTAGTGACCTAACAGTGGTATCAATCGCCAAATAGTTGGGTGAACGTTTTGGTCCTACGCGTAGAACATACGCTTTGGTATTGATACTTTGGTTCGCTTAAAAACACGTTTTTTACACTTTTTAATCCAAGATTCTTGTCCTTTCAATGTTTTAAGGTGTTAAAATAACTGTTTTTGGGAAAAAGTTTCAAACTTTACGCGTGGATATTCGTTTTTGAGCTTGTTTTTGTTCGTGGGTTTCATCCTACGCGTAACCGTTTTTGAAGCTTTGGATCATCAAGTTTCACACGTTTGTGTTATCTTGGTGATATTGAAGCTATTTCATCACAAAAATCTGGTTTAGAAACATCTTTGGGCAAAATCATTTTTACGAGTAAAGCTACGCGTATCAAAACCCTAGTTTTACGCGTAACTTTATCCTTGGTTTGATCTTCAGTTTCGTGGTTTACTCCGTGTTTTCTTGCTTGGATAAGCCTGAAAATACGTCGACTTTGGATATCTTTTGCACTGTGATAGTGTAAAAGATCACTTGGGATAAAACCCTAAAATTACGCATAAGCATAAAGCTTACGCGTAGAAAATCCTACGCATAAGATTTATCTTACGCCTAAGCTTAGTCTTACGCATAAGGTAATCCTACGCCTAAGTTTTCTACGCCTAACTTTTTGTTTTACGCATAACTTTAGTGCTTTTTCCTAACTTACGCGTAAGCTAAACCTACGCGTAACTCTTACTGTTACGCGTAACTTTGGTGTTTTTACGCATAAGTGCTACTTGGTTTATTGTGATTTCTACGCCTAAGGACACTTCATCAACAAAGGTTCATTCGACTACAAAGATCCATTTTATAACACAAGTTTTCAACATGTCACAACCACCATACTCTAACTATTTCCCTTACACTTATACTCAACGACAACAACAACTAAGTCCACAACATCAATAATGGAATCAACAACAAGCAATTTATCAACAACAATTTAATTAACAACATACTCCACAACTTGGAGCAATTCCACCACCACAAATGGTTCAACCACCACCAAGTCTTCAAGTTCAACCCTACACAAACGATTTCAATCAACATCCATCAAGGAACACTATGAAGGAACCCACTTGGTTTGCAAAGATGTGTGAAGCTTTAAGCAGCCAACAATCAATTCATGAGGCTGGATCACTTGATAGACCTCCAATGCTCACTCCAAGAAACTACGATCAATGGGTGATTAGGTTCTTTAGGTTTTATGATCTGAAGAAGCCACATGGAAAGTTCTTAAAGAAGGTTATCTTGGAAGGTCCATTTCAGATGCCTACTGTCATTGTACCCGGAGATCCAAATGCTAATCCACCAAGAGATGAACAATCAAACATTGCTACGGTTGCAGACCTGAATCCAGAAGAACTTCTACACTATGAAGCTGATGAGCTTGCAATGCAATATATCCTTTTAGGATTACCAAACCCAATTCTTTGAAGTGTTGATGCTCAAAAGACTGCAAAGGCAATGTGGGAACATATTCATCTTCTTATGGAATGATCTGCACTCAATCAGGAGGATATGGAATCCAAAATTTACTTGGCTTATGAACACTTCATGATTGAACCTGGAGAGACACTAGAGTCTTATCATCATCGATTATCAGACATCATAAATGATTTGGATAAACACAACATCATCATGCCAAGAATTGCAGTTAATACTAAGTTCCTGAGTAGTCTTGGTCCTGAATGGGAGAAGTATGTCATTTTTCTCCGTCAAGCGAAGAACATGCATCATTCTACATACGGATTGTTGTACGATTACTTGAAGCCTCATCAAAAGGAAGTTGATAAGGAAAGGATTCTCCGTGCTCAAATTGCTTCAGCTTCACATCCGAAAAATCAACAACTTGCCTTGTATGCTCAAAACAGTTATTCTCCTCAACCAGCAACTCAACCAACTGCTACAATCACATCATATGATCATTCAATGCAACAATCTCAACAAACTCAATTGGTTCCATACAACAACAACAATGCTCAAGTACTTGTCAGTGAAGCTAATGAGGAGTCTGATCCGTTCGAAGCATTGCAACAAGGATTTGTTATGATTGCTAATGCTTTTAGCCGTTATACCAACAAATCCAACAATCGTATTCGTTCCTCATCTAACACACGGAATCAAGCTGTTGTGAACAATGGACGAGTTGAAGTTCAGAATCGTGGTTATGGTCGTCAGATGGGCGGTGGTCAAGGGTTTAATGCTATGGGTAGGAATAACAACAGAGCTCAAGTGGTGGAACAAGGAATTGCTCAGAATGGGTTGAATGGTCTTCGATGCTACAACTGCAATGAGAAGGGACACCTGGCTAATGCATGCCCAAAGCCGAGGACTAGGGGCAGTGCTTATCACAAGGAGGCTTTTCTTTTGGCTCTTAAGGATGAAGCTGGTGGAACTCTCACAGACAATGAACAGAGTTTTATGGCAGATGCAGACTCAGATGATGACATGGAGGACTTGCAGGCCAATGCAGCTGTTATGTTGATGGCTAATATGCACGAGTTACACATGAGTGACACAGGCCCAGTGTATGACACTGATGGCTTGTCTCAGGTACCCAAACAAACCATAATTATCTCTGATCTAATATCTCCGCCAACATCTGAATCCAGCAAGGCTCAGAATGTTCAAAATGAGTCATCCACATCTCATTCCGACGATTTTCAATTAGACCCCGTAGTTACATTTGACGATCAAGATGACCTTATGGTTTCCATTGATAATCAAATTGACTCCGTGGTTATACTTGAGGATCTAAGTAATGATCATGTTGTGACTCACGTTGAACACGCCGAACTTTTGCCTCATCCAGATTTTGCTTGTTTAATACACGACCAACAAACCATAGTGGAAGAATGTCGTGCAGTAAATCAGGACTTGAAAAGTAAAAATGCACTGTTAACCAAGGACTTTGAATGTTTACAAAAGCAACTCAACTTTTTCAAAACTCAAGAAAAACGTGAAAAAGGTTTTGAAGCTGCCTTTGCTAAATCTCATCAAAACGAAAAATATTTAGAGAGACAGATGCGTGATCTAGCCGCTTCGAAGAATGCTTTGTTGTCTGAAATAGAACAACTGAAACATGAACATAAAAAGCAAAATAACGCTCTCACCTTGGAAAATCAAAAAGCTAAGGCTGAGTTGTTAACTTGTCAAAAACAGTTCTCTGCATACAAAAAACATTCAAAGAAACGAATAGATGATCATCTTGAAGAAATTATCGGCTTGCAAAACAAACTTAAAGAGTTTAAAATTGCTGTTTACAAACATGGTGAGTCGGTAACAGCTATTGAAAAGTTTACCTTAAAACCCAATCCAAATGGATATGGACCAAATCTTGCTGATTACAAACCTAAGCTTTCAACCAAAGCATTCAAACCAAATCCTGAAGTTTCCAGTGCAGAATATAAAATTGATAATTCTGTTATGAGTGTTGTTGAATATCATCGTCAAGAGGAATTAGATGCAGAAGAAGAGAGTCGATCAAAATTAGAAACTGTTGTTTACAATAAACCTTTTAACTATTCAAAACCGGTCACTTTCGTCACACCAACGGATTCTTCTAACACACCAAGGATTATCATAAAAACGTCTGAGTCTTCTAATGTTAATCCCCAACCATATTATGCACACATGTATGGTCCTTTACCTTCCATCAGTGAAGTAAATTCAAAACCTGAAAATCGCAAAATTCTTAGATATTTTGACCTTTTCATGGCTGACCTCAAAACCTTACAACATGAGATAGAATATCATTCTGAAATCAAAGTTCAACATTTTCAGTCGCCTCTGGCGCGAGAACAAAGAGACATTTTTCAGAAAAATCTTTTACCAAATGTTAAAATTTTGAAAAATTGTGCATTGTCTTGGGAACGGGACTTTCATAAGGAACTTGGATTGATGAAGGTTGTTTTCGAGAAAACAGAAACATCTATTTCTAATACTAAATGTAAAAAGAAAATGTTGAGAAAAGATGTTGATCGACTCTTGGAAGATGTTATCTGTGCTGATGTCCATAATGTTGTGTTATTGAATTCTTTGTCATATGCATCTGATTACATCTCTGCTGATACTGTTGATAATGTTGTAACTGTTGAGAACACTGATAATGTGCTTCAGATCGAGTCTTTAAAAGTTGAAAACGAACGTCTCTTAAAAGAGCTTTCAAATGCAAAACGTCGTCTTCAATGGTGTCAAAACGATTGTCAAAATCGTGAACTTGCTTTGCAAAACAAAATTCACCAGTTGCAATCAAACAATTTTAATCCAAAATTTGAGCAACTGGATGATCGAAACATGTCTTTGAAAAGTCAAATCTCAAAATATGAACAAGAACTTGTAAAAGTTAAACAGGAATATGGTGTCATATTTGATTTACTTAATAAGACTCGTCATGAAGCATCAACCGAACTTGATCACTATCTTGCACACACTAGAGAAGTAATGAATTTTGCTGGCAATATTCGTTCTGAAAATCAAGATTTGATTCACATTAACTTTAAGTTAAGAGAAATGTTAGGAAAGTATGAACAACTTCCGCCTACTGTGATTACGAGAATAGCACCAGTAACACTTAGTAATCGTGAACCTAGAATGCCTACTGCCAAAACACAAGTTGCTAACGGGCTTCCTTCTACTGAAACAGGAATAGTTGCTGTAAAACCCTAAAAATACGAAACGTGTTAAGAGACTAAAATACCCTTGAAATCAAAATTATTAAAATACGTTTACATTCGTTTAACGAAATTAAAACCTAACTTACGAATAATTAAAAACTTAACGAATATGTTACGTGATCGATTTTGGTACGGCGAGAGATTTAAACGTTTCACTAATATGTTGGGCCTCGTTTTCTTTAACGGTGAACCATTTGGGCCGTTCGTTGTTTGTATGGAGCCAAGAGTCCAAGGAAGAGCCCAAGGGGCGTTTGTTTTTGTGTCGTGTGGGGCAAGAGCCGAAGCCCACATGGGCGTGGGTTTTTGGTGTGTTCGGTTGGACCAAGCCGAGACCCAAACCCCCCTCCTAAAGCCCTAAACCGAAAATACTACTACTATATATACGATACATAAACTCAAAAGTGAAACCCTAGTTTAGTTTTGGTTGCCTCTCTTTTCTTTTTTCTCCTACTCGGCCGAACCCTAGAACCTTTGGTGTCGAGATTTTGCTTCAACCAAGTTAAGGTATAACATGTTTCTCGTCTTCCTTTGATGCACCTTAAGTTAATATATTGTAGCTAGTTTGTTTTGTCGACTTGTGTTTTTCTTTTGTGTCGAGCCGTACGAAACCAAAACAAACAAACCATATGAATTGAACCTTGTAATATTAAGAGAACATGTATGTAATACGTATTGTTTGAATCGGATCATAGGTATGTCGAGCACAAGAGAACCGAATCACATATATATAAATGTTATCATGCCTAATAAATTCGAAACCCTAATTAGAATGGAACCCTAAGTGTAATTAATGGTTTAAACATGTGATTATATGGTCTTTAATAAACCCTAAAACTGGACAGCATCATATGTCGAACTTGTGCGTGTCATAGATCGAATTTTATAAGTACAATAATCTGGGTTTTTGTTGGAAAAGTTTATTTTATGTCTTAGTTAAGTTTTCCAAGTGGTTTGGTCGGATTTGGAGTTGTCTAAGTCGTATTTTTGAATTTTACAAAATCAAGTGTCAAAGCTGAGAAAACGGGTCTGAAATTTAGTTGTATTGTTTGATTTTTCATTTTCAAACCATAAGGAATTGGGAGCTCTCCTTTTACAGGAGTGATATTTATGACATAAATGAATTTCTGGGAGTTCTGGGGATTTTTCCAAGGTGTCTAAACAGGTCCAATAAGCGTAAACTTTTAAGGTGTATTTTCTGATCACTTTCTGGATAGCTCTGGACTTTTGATTTTCCATAGGCCATTAGCATGGAAATAGAACCCACCAATTTTTGTAGAGTCTTTTAACTCATATGGGAACCCCTGGGATTTTGCTTGATTTCATTTGAGCTAAGTAAGTATTTTATAAAAATCGCTAAAGTCTGGTCCGGATATGAGTTTAAGAAACTGAAAGATAAAACATGATATCAATAGGTAACACGAGTACAAATGCATAAGAAGCTTATAAAATGAGAATATACTTATAACTCTAAGAATTTTAATGCGATGAATCCGTTATAACTTTAATGATGCTAATAAGTATTAAATAAATCATAATCCGTGTAGATTCGTTGAAGGAGACGCGACGTTATATCTTCGTGATTCAATCGTTCGTTTGCTTTTCTCTCATTTGCTTTAAGGTACAAATATTCTGACCTTTTCAGTAAAGGTTCCTTATGATGTTCTTTTCGTTAGCTTTCCTATTTTACTTATTAGGGTCTCCGATGCCATTGCTATGAACCCTTTCCTGATTGTTTGACCTGTTGCTTATCTGAACTTATGTTTTATTGAACCATGCAATATTTGATTTGAACTGTATGTTAGGAAGACTTTGATATGCACATTTGTTGAACCTTGATATGTTTGATTATGAATATTTGATTATGAACTTCTAGATATGAATGTATGATTTGTGATTGTGATATAAACTTCTACTCCTGAATATTTGAATATGAACCTTATATGAACTATTTGATATGTTATCTGTGACCTTGTGTTGATTATGATCTATGTCATTTATGACAATTTGTTTGACCTAAGTTAGTTTGACACCCGAGCCAAAATAATAACTAGTCATGGGGGTTCCATGTCCGTGTCAGTGATGCACCATTGACATGACTCTAGGACAGTAGAGTGAAGTTCTGCCACGTCCCTTATCTATTATTTGTTATGAGCTCAAGTTATAGTATATTATCAATATATGTTTGTGGGGCATATGGATGCATCCTAGATCTGATCTGTTATTCGATATGATTTATCTAGGTGAATGATGTCGTGTGCAATACGCGTCTTCATAAAATTCTGGGAGCTCGCTACTCCGTATTATTTTGAGATTGTTTCTATATAGTTATGATGTTTTTGATATGATATGTTTTGGGCTCGTGGTAGTTAACTAAATCTTTATTTGTTATTTCTATGTTAAGTATTCTGATTATGATTCGGTATGTTCAAGTGTTAATAATTATGTGCTCGGCTTATTATATGTTATTATATGTGGTTATGCTTTTGCATGTTTATGTGACTACCGTCTACTATGCTAGGTTATGATTAATATGTTTAAATATGATTCGCATGCTGTTATCTGATGTCATGTTAGTTTCTCGTTATGTGAATTCGTTGATCTGTGAGATGAATGTGCTAGTGTAAAGTGAGTATTCTATAAGTTTAGTATGTAGAATTTGTTCAGTTAATTTTGTGAACTTTGATTATACGTTAGTGTTTTATCTGCCTATGTGACCTGCCATGTTTTAAACTCTGCTGATGTTAGGATTTGATCTGAGGACTGGTTTAGCTTATGATATCTGTTTTGATAATTGCTAATGGTTATGCTATGTTTGGTTTGGTCTATTTAATTATAGTTTGTCTACTATGTTTCTATTTGTTTGTGAGACTGCCATGATTTGGACTGCTATTTCCGCTGCTACAATATTGAATTAAGTGTGTTAAGTGAAGGTTAATTAATTTGTTTAATGCCATGTTTATTTTCTAGAAAGTGTTTCCGTTAGCCTTAGACTTTTCGTTTGGTTTATATGTAATCTATTTCTTCTTGATATGTTAAGTGTCTGGTTATTTTGATGTGTTTGCGTTGGAGTCATCAATATGCTATGTGTTTGTCCTTGATTGCTAATTGTTGTTCCGGATTTCTGTGCAATTGTGTTTCTGCAGAATCCTCAATGATTCATTATTCTCGTTCCGCTACGATTTTGTTATTCGTTTCTTTGTTCAATTCGTATTTATGTTTTGTTTAGTTTTCGTTTTTGTTATATCTGTTCACTGGGCTTTGTAAGCTCAGCCGCATTTTCTTTTCCTGCGGCAGGTATTAAGCACTCAAGATGAGCTTATGGGATAGCTGATCTGGGTTGAGAGTAGAGACAAGAGCAAGATTTGACCATAGGGATCTTAGATTTATTTTGTAGTTTAGCTATTTATGTTTTCTTTTTGAATATTTTGTAAAGGCTTTCGCTATTGTATAGTATTTAAAGTTCTGATATGAAACCGTATTTGCGATATCTTTACCCTTGTCGGGTTGGGGTGTTACAGTTGCCTCTTTTCCAAACGTCCGCACTTCACAGCCTAGGAGCACTACATCGAAGAATAGGAAGTTGCGACCTAAGAAAAGATCAATAAGGAATGCTAAAGTAGAAGAACACCCTAGGACTATGAATAAGACTTACGTTGATTCCACTATAGATATTGCGTCTGGCAAATGTAATAGAAATAGTGATGTAACGAATACTAAACCTTTAAGTACTTTTGATATTCAGTCTGATGCACCTTGTGTTATTTGTCGTAAAAGTATGAATTCTGATTGTCATGACAAATGTGTTGCTAAAGCTATCATCTCTCGTTTAAGGAATCCTAAGAATCGGAATACCTCTAGGCCCACTAATCATTCTAAGTATGTGCTTGGTAAACCGCCCTCCTTAGATTCTAAGAACCGCATTGCTGTCCCTGTAGCTCCAGTTTCACCTCCTAAGAATGTAGTACCACATAGTGCATTCACTAAGACTAAAGCAAATACTAGTTGGAGATGGCAGAAATGGATATATAACACACCAGGATTTAAATGGATGCCTAAAGTTATTGATGTGTGTATGTCTACTATAACTGCTCCGGAACCCTCTAACATTTCGGGTTCCACATCTACTTCTATTCCATATGTGTCGTCTGTGTGTAATGCAGGTGATACAGATCATTCTCTGGATTGTTGATAGCGGATGTTCCCGACACATGACTGGCAACCTTAAACTGTTATCAAACTTTATTGCAAAGTTCATTGGCACTGTCAGATTCGGGAATGATCACTTCGCAGCTATCATGGGCTACGGAGACTATATTAATGGGAACATCGAAATTATCAGGGTTTATTATGTGGAAGGCCTCGGTCATAATCTGTTTTCAGTAGGTCAGTTCTGTGATGGAGATTTGGAGGTTGCTTTCAGGGAGAAATCTTGTCTCATTCGTGATCTACAAGGAAACGATCTTATATCTGGCTCGCGTAACTCAAGTCTTTACACTATCTCTATGCAAGACATGGTCGCGTCATCTCCCATCTGCTTACTTTCAAAGGCAACATCAACAAAATCCTGGCTATGGCACCATCGTCTCTCACATTTAAACTTTCAAACTATAACCAATCTTGCTCGACACAAACTAGTTGAAGGACTCCCATGATTCCGGTATTCTAAAGATCACCTTTGCTCAGCCTGTGAACAAGGGAAAAGCACTCATGCTCATTTTCCTTCAAAGGTGGAACACAGCTCTCAGCATGTGCTTCATCTTCTTCACATGGATTTGTGTGGCCCGATGCGCGTGCAAACAATCAATGGCAAACGCTACAGCTTAGTAATTGTTGATGACTATTCACGATGGACTTGGGTCTACTTTCTTCGAAGCAAAGACCAAGCTCCACAAATGATCATCACCTTTCTCACAAAAATTCAAGTTCAGCTCCGGAACACCGTCCGCCAAATAAGAACAGACAAAAGAACTGAATTTGTTAACCAAACTCTTCGAGAATTTTATGAGAAAGTGGGAATTGAGCATCAGACATCTATTGCACGTACACCAGAACAAAACGGAGTTGTTGAAAGACTAAACCGAACGTTAGTGGAAGCTGCAAGAACAATGTTAATCGATGCTAAACTTCCAGATTACTTATGGGCCGAAGCTGTATCTACTGCATGCTATACTCAAAACCGTTCTATGATTCCTAAACGCCACAACAAAACACCTTTTGAGCTTCTCCACAACCATAAACCGAATCTCAAACACTTTCATGTATTTGGATCCCTTTGCTATCCGAATAATGATCATGATGATTTTGGAAAGCTCAAAGCCAAAGCTGACATTGGAGTCTTATTGGATATTGTGAGAATTCTAAAGGTTACCGGATCTGGAATCGTCGTACAAAACAGGTTATGGAAACGATTCATGCTCATTTTGATTAACTTACGGAAATGGCTTCTGAGTATAACAGCTTGGAACCCGGTCACAACCGCTTAAACTTCCCTCAACCCCCATCATCAGCTGAACAAAGCCCTCAGCTTACTCGTCAACAAATGGAAAGGTTATTTGCTCCACTATTCAGTGACGATATTGATGAACGTGCTCCAGGTGTATCCGTTGTTTCCGCTGATCAACCTGATACTACTCTTATACCTGATACACCTACTACAACAACAACTGTTGAAGAAGCACCACCAGTTGACTCCACCACAACAGTTGAACAAACCGCTTCCAACAATGATGAACCGGCTGATGATGTTCTTATTGAAGTACCCCCACCTGCAGATTTTGATCCAAATGCGTTCTTTAACCCGTTTGCTAATGATACTGTTGCACCTGATGTCGCGGAATCATCAACAAACCATTTGAATCCTCAGAATCTGCACAACGTATACCAACATCAACCCTCTACACATCGATGGACAAAAGACCATCCTCTGGCAAATATTATTGGCAACCCAAATCAACCAGTCGTTACGAGACAACGTCTTCACAAAGATGGTGAACATTGCATTTATGCACTCACTGTCTGCCAATCTGAGCCTAAAAACATTAAAGACGCAATGACAAAAGACAACTGGATAGAATCCATGCAGGAAGAACTCAATCAATTCAAACATCTTGAAGTATGGGAACTGGTTGAAAGACCAACAGGGGTCTACGTCATTGGTCTTAAATGGATTTGGAAGAACAAATTGGATGCTGAAGGGAACGTAATCAGAAACAAGTCACGTCTGGTGGCAAGGGTTATCGACAGGAGGAGGGTATTGAATTTGAAGAATCATTTGCTCCGGTTGCTCGTCTTGAGGCTGTTCGGATATTTCTCACGTTCGCGGCTCATATGAATATGACGGTCTTTCAGATGGATGTCAAAACTGCGTTTCTCAACGGACAACTTAAAGAAACGGTTTATGTCAGCCAACCAGAAGGATTCGTTGATCCCGAGTTCCCGAACCATGTCTACAAACTGAACAAAACTCTGTATGGTCTCAAACAAGCTCCTCGGGCATGGTACGATAAGCTATCATCTTTCCTAATTGCCAATAATTTCACCAAAGGTTCGGTCGACCCTACTCTTTTTATACAATATCACGGGGCACATATCTTAATTGTTCAAATTTACATGGATGACATGATTTTTGGGTCTACACATAAAAATTACTCAATCGCTTTTGCAAAACTGATGAAGAAAAATTTTGAAATGTCCATCATGGGTGAACTTACGTTCTTTCTAGGACTGCAAGTTCATCAATCACCCTTTGGTATTTTCTTGAGTCAGTCCAAATATGCCCTTGAATTGTTAAACAAATTTGGAATGAAAACTTGTGACACTAATGCCACACCAATGACTCATACCAAGAAGCTAGACGCTGATTTACATAGGAAATTAGTGGACCCTACAAAATACCGAAGTATTATTGGGTCTCTCATGTATCTAACAGCTAGCAGACCTGATATTGTCTTTGCCGTTTATCTCGGCTCCCGTTATCAGTCAAGACCAACTGAAACCCACCTCTCTGAGGCTAAAAGAATCCTCCGATACATCAAGGGAACCATTAACTTGGGGATCTGGTATCCGAAGGATTCTGGTTTTGAACTAATCGCTTTTTCAGATGCTGATCACGCAGGATGTTTAGATTCACGAAAAAGTACTTCAGGAGCACTACAATTTCTTGGTGATAAACTGGTGTCTTGGCAATCGAAGAAGTAGGATTGTACATCGCTGTCATCAACCGAAGCAGAATATGTAGCCATGTCGGCATGTTGTGCTCAAGTCATCTGGATGAGAACACAACTCAAAGACTATGGTTACGTATTTGACAGAATTCTTATGTACTGCGACAATCGGAGTGTCATTGCGATCTCGTGCAACTCAGTTCAGCACTCGAAATCAAAGCACATCGATCTTCGCTATCATTTCATCAAGGATCATGTGGAACAGGGTACAGTTGAATTATACTTCGTGGGTACAGAATACCAATTGGCAGATCTACTCACCAAAGCCTTGCCTCCCGCTAGGTTTAATGAGTTGGTCCACTGGATTGGTATGCGGTGTTTGACTCAAGAGGAACTGGATGAACTCTTAAAACAATCTTAAAAACCAGTCAAACACCAAAATCTCTTTTGTAAATATTTTTCAAAAACAAAATATAAAAATATAAAATCAGATAAAACATCAAAAATATTCTTCTATCTATATTTCTTCAAACATTGCAAGTACATTTCCTCCGTCAACACTCAAATCTTTCAAAATTCAGTATTTTTTTGATCAAGTGTTGAGGGGGAGAAAATAAATACTTAACTGTTTCATATAATCACTGTACTTGCATGTTACCTAATCCCGGTTGTTTCTTTAATAATGGTGGTCACATTTCTGGTTTCTGACACTCCTCGGACTAAAATTTATAACCTTTCATTATTTCTTAAGTCGAAGGGGAGTGTCGTCAAAGTTATTTCCAAGAATTCTTCGTTTGGTAACCAAAATGGAAGTTAAAAGGCTTTGGATGAAAATGGAAAAGGTGGAGGGACTAAAACTGCCAAAAGCTTAAAGTTATTTTAATAAAAACACCTCCACCTAACTTTACCTCACATTTATTACTCATACCAAACTCATCCTACGCCTAATATTCAAGCTTCAATTCCGTGTTTTTGATCATCAAATTGTAAGTGTTTTCGTAAACTAAACGTAATTACAAGCAAGGGTTTTGATTTTTATGCAAATCCAACGGCTAAAATGTGAGATATGAGTGATTATGTGTTCTACGCATAAGCGTATGAACACACAATCATTGGTTTGTATTTGTGGTTAAAATAAGTGTGTCAAAACGTTTCAATAACATCAATGATACTATGTTTATCCTCAAAATCCACCCAGAAACACGAATTGATTGTTTATCTAAATTAGGGTTCATGAGTCGTTTTGGGTGTTTTCAAATGAGAATGTTTTTGGTGTTAAAGATTGTTGTACAATGTTGTTTTCAAGATGAATTAATCATATCTAAGCCCAGAAACTACCCAGAAACACTAACGATTCATTAATTGAAAATTAGGGTTCTAGTTCATACGAATTGGGTTTTCATGATTGGCCTTGAATTTGATGTTAAAACTTGGATAGAACAACTTACTATGCCTCTAAGACTTACCAGAAACACTTTGGTGCAATTCCTATGGCTAAAATTCTTAAGCGTAATCTATGAACTATTAGGGTTTTGGTCTACGCGTAAGACTTTTTACGCGTAAACTGTTTGATGAGTTTCATGCCATGATCTGTTTTATAATGAATGATAATGTTAATATTGATGTTATGATGATGTTATTTCAGGCTTGCTACTCATAAAGCTCAGAATCAAGGTTATTGAAAATCTACGCATAAGGATCACCTTACGCGTATAAAGTTATGCGTAAGAGAAATCTTACGCGTAACTGTTACGCGTAAGGTTCTACAAAGGGACTACGCGTATCATGTGAAGGATATGCGTAAACAGTGACCTCTACGCATAAGGTCTACTCTTACGAGTAAGCCTTACGCGTAAGGTTTTATATACGCCTACGCGTAAGCTTTACGCATAAGGTCCCCTTTTCCTACGCGTAACATTTCTTACGCGTAAGTAAGGATCCTACTCATAAGCTTGCGTCTACGCGTATACTTCTCCTGTTTACGCATAAGCTACCATTTCTACGCATAAGCCTTGATCAAACCTTCATTATGAATTGTTACGCGTGCAAACTTGTAAATAAATAAATCATAACGTCACGAAACCAATAATGTCACTAATAAGCTTAAACGTTTAATATGTTGTGTTAAATAAGTGATAACATAAACTTTAAAACTTAAAGTTAACTAACTCACGAAACTTATCACGACGTCATTGGACTATTGAACAAACAAGTGACTTTGGACTCGTAACTATCATTGACATTGCACATTCAATATTTAGACAATAAAACATTCTGTTGACTAACATTATGTCTTTCGATATGTTGGTTCTTTTGGCTAATGTTATTTCAGATCACGACATGGCTGCTCAAATGAATGTGGATGCACCAGATGTTCTCACAATGGCCGATATCTTCCCTAATGGCTATCCGAGGAAGATTGGAAAGAACAATCTCAGAGTTGACTTTGAAACCCTCACCTGCTCAGAATCTTCCTGCTTGATTGCTATGGATACTCTTAAGAATCATCCTTACCAGAACATGCTCTCACACTCCGCTACAGTGCCGGAGATCTACATTCATCAGTTTTGGAATTCAATGCAAAGGATCAAAGGTCAAAGTGCGGTGACAGTGACGCTCAATCACAAACAGGTCACCATCACACATGCAGACTTACGGGCTGTTCTTCTCATCCCTGACATCGAGCCAACCGACTTCTATGCCACACCTGCTGAAGAGACAGTTTTGCAATTCTTGATTGATATTGGCTATGATGAAGCTTCAGGAACTATCTCTAAGCATTCTCATGTGGAGCTTAAGAACATTCCTCAACCGTGGAGAACTCTCTACATCATCATCACCAAATCTGTCTCTGGTCGTGATAGTGGCTATGAGCATCCCAAGCTCATGGAACTGCAAATCTTTTGGTCATTAATAAACATGAAGCACATCGAACTAGAAGCTCTGATATGGGATGACATGATGTCATTTCTCAAAAAGCTTGGCTCAAAGATTCCCTATGTCAGATACACTAAACTGTTGATCCAGAGAGCACTTGGGCTTCATCCTGATATTCCTAAGAGGCTCAATGACCCCAACAATCACGACATGTTGTTTGAGCCTATTCTAACAGTCAGAATCAAGGAATCGACAATAAAGAAACAGGGTGTTGTGTTACCTGATCACCTTCTGTCTGACGAAATAAAAAAGCTCTACACATACAAAAGGTATCTGGAAGCAGTTAAAGTAGGCAAAGTTGGTCATCTCGATGAGAAGTCTTCTGGAACACCTACACAGAGAACCAGAAGAGGCAGTGCGGGAAGTGCTGCAAGCACTGAAAGTCAGAGGAAGTACCCCAAGAGGAATCCTCCAAGTAAAATGATTGTTCCCTCTAAGGAAGCTGTTCCTATTCCCATTCCAAAGTCTAAACCACAAAGAGAGCTAGTGGACGAAAACTCTGAAGATACACAATCAGACGAAGAGGTCTTCTACTCTGAATCTGCAACCGAAGCACCGCCTTCAGTAGCAAAACCTCCCAGTCCACCAGCTATCCAAGGAAAAGGGAAGACTCCAGTACTTGTGCCTTATGAGGATGAAAGCTCAGAAGAAGAGCCACTGGAAACTGATTATAGGAGGAAGTTCAAATTTTTTAGACTCCAACACGTTGCGGAGGAATTTGCTAAAGATCAAATGGGTGGCCCTGGAGGGTCAAGTGGTGATGTTCAATCCACACCAATTCCTGATGCGGTTAGTCGACCCGATAAGGGAACTGGTGCCACCACTCTTGAGCAACAACAAAAGCAACAGGAGGAGTCTATTGAGCATGACATTGAGGAACCAGACACTGAGAAGTCAGAGAAAGATAGAGCTGATGAAGAAGCTGCAGCTCAAGCTAAAGCAAATGAAGAAGCTAGGATTCAGGCTGAAGAACAAGCTAAAACTGAACAAGATGACGAAGTGAACTATGATCAATTTCTTTTAGAGAGTCCAACTCGTTCCAAGGAGAAAACTTCTGAACCTCCTAAGGACCCTGAATCTCCTCACATCTCATCATCATCAGATTCATCTTCTCACTCTTCACCACCACCATAAAAAAGAACAACCAGATCCACATCTAGATCAATGAAGAAGCCAACTGCCTCTTGGATTTCTCAAACTAAGACACGAATCGTTAAAGCTGTCAAACAGGTCAGAAAGAAAGACGTGCTTTACAAGAAGCTGAATTTTCTTGCTGATCAGGTACAGTACCTTCATGACGAGAATGACGAGATGAAAGTTTAAAGGGAGTATTTCCAGAAGCTCATGAAAGATGATCTTCAAGGGAAAATTGACGAGATGATCAAAGGATACACTCACAAGTTCCTTCTTGACGTCGTTCCTAAACTGACAAAGGAGATGTATACCAGACAACTTTATCCGAATCTCTTACATCTGGCCAAGCAAACCATGAAATCATCTCCAATGAATGTGAACATCAATCTAGTTGAACCCACAATCTTCTCAGATGATGAATTGGTGAACCGGCTAGTAGCTCAAATGTCGAAATGCTCTGCAACGTTTGCCTCCCACGAAGCTAAATTGTTTGAAGCATTGATGGAATACCAACTCAGGTCAGCATACAGAGAAGAAGCTGTAAGGCCTAAACGTTCAAGAGACGACGAAGACAAAGATCAGGATAAGGATAACGAACCCAAACGCCCGAAGAAGTCTGGTGAATCATCTTGTATGCAACCTCCACCCCAACGGACTACAACTCAAAAAAGGTCTCCTCCTCGTTCTTCTACTGAAAAACCTCAGGATTCTTCTGAGTTTCCACCCCAGACTCAGAAAATCGGTGATCAGTTTGAGTATACGGGTGGTGACGAAGAGGAATTCCATGAGCCCCAACAACAACCCATCTCTCCTGACACAGCCAAGAAACCAGAATCCTCCTCTAGGCCAAAGAAGAAGAAAAAGAAGGCGCCTATGATTGACGTCTTATCATGGCTAGACGAGGATGATACTGAATTTGAATGGTTCTCGAAGCTTGTTGATTCCACTCCTTACCCAGCTGAAGGTCAAGAGGTTCCAGAATGCAGTACATTGGAGCATGCGAAGCTACTACAAGATAAATTCCGTGTGAAGAAGATGACGAAATCCGAGTTGAAGCAAATCAAGAATGAAGCATTTCAAATTCTAAAAGACAGTTCGGAAAGTGCTATTGAAGTTGAGTATCACCTTGATAATATAGCACGAGTTATGTCTAATAACATGGATTGGCTCAACCCAGAAGCAAACATCGACTTCACCAAACGGGACAACCCTCCATATTACACCGACTGGTCAAAACCTCTACCAACAATTGGCCAACCATATCAGCCTAGGATTCCATTCCGATATTTCTTCAACAAAGACTTGGAATTTCTTCTACACGGTGGCGATGGTTCAAGGAAATACGCTACATCTCTGACACTTCCATTCCCGGCAGCCATATACTCTAACTGCATAGCCATCGAGGAAAGGGCTAACCACATGTTCTCCAACAATGTGGAAGTATATGACCGTGATGCATTGTATGGGATTCACCATTGGCCAGAACGCCGACGAATCTACTACAGAAGCTGCCAGGTTCAGAAGTCTCAACATGAAGTGTTCAGTACTAAAGCAATCGTGGCCATTAAACATGTTGATCTTTCGTCTAAATGGGACTACACTTTCCTCAAGAATATCATGATCAAAAGGCAAGACGAAAGGGATTATGCATTCTCTGAAGCGGACTTTGAGAATTTGTCTATCAACGACATTGAAGACATGTACCTTGCCAAAGTACAGGGTCGCATGAGACAATTTTCAACTGAAGTACAACGTGAATTCATCAAGTCCTTGCTTATCTTCATCAGAAGCATAGTCATCAAAGAACGTGTAGAAGATCTCCAGCTTGCAGTTGAATCATATCAGACCCGTGTCATCTTCACTCCACCTCAGCTAGATCTTCCCGACATTAACCAGCTTACACAACACACACTCATCAGCCAACCATTCGGAGTGGTTTACATTAGTGAAACACATCGCAACTGCTTGATGGCGTGTAGAGATCTTCACAAGTTTGGGGATCACACATTGAAGAAGGTTAGGGACGGATTGGCTTATAGGTTGAAGGATATTCATGAAGGCATTGGGTCACAAAAGTGATGGAATTCCAAGGAAAGACGGGATGTGAGGAGGATCATCAGAAAGATTGATGAAAGGTTGTACTGACGGGACCAGTTCAGAACTCTAGAGAGCTTTGTAGGCGGTCGTCCCAGGATTGCTCTCGCCGGCTATCAACGCCCAGTTCGCATTCCTGGAAACATTGATGGACTTCCTGGTACCCCTTGAACTGCTTCTATTTCATAATATTTTGGATGTGTGATTAATTATGACAATGGCTTGTGCACACATAATAGTGTACAACCCGTTCTTGTAATGAAAGGACCCTGTGGTACGCTTCAGTGCCACAATCCTTATAAAAGGAGCGAAAGCTTCTTACTTTTGAGTAAACCTTATCAAACCTTTCATTTTTCAAAGGTTTTACTCAAAAGAACAAGTACTTCCCCTTATGATTTTCAAAACCTCAACCGTTTATATCACTTGTTGAGGGGGAGTATTTGAATTAAAACTTTGTTCACAAATTGTTCACAATGGTCATCTTCCCGCAACACTCGAAATGGTCATATTTATTCTCAACTTTTCAAAAACAACATTTTATCTGCCATTTTTTAGAGGGAGAAAATTATGTGATAAGAAATATGTTGTGTAAATGCAAATGAATCTTTGTGCTATAGACTTAACCAACGAATTGACGATACTTAACTGTTAGTAACTCGAAAAGACTTGTCCGAGACGGGTAATAATTTCAAGCTAGTTCGCTAGTGATGTAAACGTGTCTCGCAAAGGACTTGTCCGAATAGAATGTACCATTCGAGAAACTCTTGGTAGACATGAGCTAGTTGACAACCTTTCGAGGTTTGTCTACACCTTCAAGGCAATTATTAGAGCTAGTTGTCACCTAAAAGCTGACAATGTAACTCTTTAACTATGCAACGTAACCGTGTCTCGCGGGGGATTGTCTATCTTGAGTTGATCAATTCATAAAGTGCGCGCTCTTTCCTCACTGTGCAGATTTCCGTAAAAACTCTTAAGCACATGTGGAGGGGGAGTATTTCTGCAAAAGATCAAACTCTTACAGTGGTACAAAATGCTTTATAATCATAACCGTTGTAAGAGATTTTCTTGAAAATTGGTTTTATGGCAACATAGGTTAGTCATGGAGTTATAAGGTGACTAAGGTTAGGAATAACCGTCCTATGATCCGCCAGAGCCGGAGGGATCTACCCAAGGACATCACAAATAGTTAGTACTTAGAAGTCCTTAGGTACGATTATAAAAAGGAGAAAATGAGAATCGGAGAAAGAAGGAGTTGAAGAATTAAAAAGAAATGCAAAGAAAAGGGTGAAAAGAAATAGCCCTCCAAATTATTCAACTTAGGGCAGACACCGGGTTCAATTCATATGCTACTGGTTGTCACTAGATGACACCGGTATTGAAGATTAAAAGTCGTCATGGACCCAGTGACGCATGCACTAAACCTTCTTAGCCACTCAAGTTTCTCTCAACAGAAGCTTGTTTCATTCTCACAGGGAACCCTACATAATCTATCGGCTTTCTCTTAGAGATTGCTGATATTAAAGAAGGAGACCCTCTCCCTAGTCTCCGCTCAGGAAAACCAAAACGCACTATTGAGTATAGAGCCACGAGATTCATCAAAAGATCTATTAGGTACACTTGACATTTAATCACTTGATGTTCAAAAATAAGAACATCAGTGGTACGTTATCGAGTCCTTCACAGATCTTAGCAATCTGTCGAGAACATTTATGAGAGGTTCACAACCGTGATCCTCAGTGATTGAATGGAAACTCCTGCCAGGGTCAACATCAAACAGCCCTGACAGCAGGTCACTTCGGTAACTCCCCGTGGATTACGCTTAGTGTGTCTCAAACGGTCTACAGTCGTGAGGTGATGCTTCGGTGTACCTCAGCGACTCATCTGAACTGTAGGTGTACTTCGGTACATCGCGTTATCTCACTTGTGGGACTCCAGTTCAGGAACGGCCTTTGTGAGAATTAGAGTTGTGTTTTCACACTATGTTGTTAACACTCTCGAAGTTCAAACTTGTAAGTGCCGGAATCCGCTTATTACTAACCGTTTTCATGTTTTCTTCTTATGGAAGCTCTGGAGCGGAATGATCGTGCAGATTCTTCACATGCTCATGCCAACATCATCTCTAATGGAAGTTCTATCTAAAAGAAACACAAAAGTCAGAATGATTATTTGTCAAACCAAAGAATCTACAAAGTTAAAGACTTAAAGAACTTCATCAGTACTGAAATCCAACGTCAAAGAGCGTGTGAGCATGTTGAAGAATGACGTGGAGACACTGGAGCAGCGAAGTAGACCTGAGGCAGACTTGATGCAGACAACAACAACATACTATCACTACCATTACAAAGAAAAATCATCAAAGAACAAAGTTAAAGATGACGTCAAAGCAAAACTGTTTAAAGAAGACAATTTCTCTACACTGGGGAGATTGTTCGAATCAAGGCAATTCTTCTCACAAGAAAGAAGAATGTCAGAAGACGTCAAAGCTACTATTACATCAGCACCTTAACCGTTCATATTCATTCGTCACCAACACTTAGGGGGAGATTGTTGGAATCACTCCTAAACCTAAATCAAGTGTTAGTGATTCATATGTAATATGTAGCTTAATTATGGCCTTTATGTTTGTTATTAGTCTTAAGCTTATGTAGAAGGCCCATGAGCTTAGGCCCAAGCCCATAGGAGAAAGGAAGGGACTAGGAGTGTTGCCCTAGCTTCCCTCCTATAAATACTCTTGTATAACCCTCACTTGAGGGTTGGTTGTTCAATTTATTTCTTTCACACATACTCTACGCGTAACCATCCAAGTATATCGTGTGTGTGTGTTTGGTTTATTGTTCATCCGCCTCTCTATCTCTTCTCTTGATGCTTGTGTTGTAAAACTAGTGACCTAACACACCCCATTATTGGAGCTATTTATTTTAGTTTGTTAGAGCTCATCTCTTTTTGTTATTTTTTAGTTAGAGAAGTGACACATGTAATTCAATGATTGAAGCTCCTTATCTTAATTTTTTTTGGAGCCCACAACTTAAATGCTTTATATAGTAGTATAGATATACCCAATATTTTCAACAGGACTGGACGAATTAATAAATTTTTCTAAAGCATGTAGGCTTGGATGATATACCAATTTTGTTTTTCAAAAGAAAATAGTTGAACATAGAAAAACTGTTTACTCAAAGTTAAACAGATTTGAGTTAAAGTTGGTATGTAGCAAAATTGTGAAATATTTTATAAAATCAATTACCATAATAAACACTTCTCACATTCAATTATAAAAATAAACACTTATAAAAGAATTTACTAAAATCGACAGTTTAGGCAAACACATCATTTGAGCAAGTAAACCATTCGCTCTCCAATTCATTTCACCCACATATTCTCGCTATAAGACAAAGAACATGGAGATCAAATGTTTTGCTCTCCCTCCCAATTGCTCTCCGCCTCGCTATAAGACAAAGAACATGGAGAACAAATGTTTTGCTCTCTTCTCCAATTGCTCTTTGCCTCGCTACAAGACAAAGAACATGGAGAGCAAATGCTTTGCTTTCCCTTCCAATTGCTCTTCGCCTCGCTACAAGACAAAGAGCATGAAGAGCAAATGCTTGCTTGCTACATGTTTGCTCGCCCAAAGTGTAGATTTTAGTAAATACAGGTTTAGATGGTTCATTTTGATAAAGGTGGTGGTGAAGTGTTTATTTAAAAAAAAATCTCATAAAAAACCAATGATATTAAGTTTTTTACTAATATCAAAGTCACTTTTTCAATAAAATTGTTAATGTCTCAGCTTATTTTTACATGTAAAACAATTTTTTTTTAATTTTCTTTAATATCATAGTAACTATTATATGTTTTTAATATCACGGTTCATTTTTACATGTAAAAAACTAAATATCATTGTAGGTCTCATAATCAAAAAACAAAATAGTGCTCATAAAAATCTAAAAAAAAAAAAAAAAATGAAAGAAGATAGCAATAGCAAGGATCATTCAAAAAGAAAAAAAATTAAAAAAATCGTTTAAATGGTCAATTGGTACCATGAAGGTTAGCGCAGATATTGACTTTTTTTACAAAAAGTCAAGATCAGATCTGGAATGAGCGGTCCAGATCTATCCGCACATCCGCACGAATTAAAAAAATTTGCGCCTGATCTTCTCTCTCTCTCTCTATCTCTCTCTCTATATATATATATATATATATATATATATATATATATATATATATATATATATATATATATATATATATATATATATATGTGTATATATATAGAGTAGGGATCCAGTGAGAAATAAATTAAAATAAGAAGTGGTGAGAAGTAACCAAAATTACGCATTTGAGATGCAACGACTTGAATTAGATGTATCTCTATTCATATAGATGCAACATCTTGAGTTTCGAAAGTTAATTTGATGTATAGATGGTGCAAATTGATGTTCATGATTTCGGCACGTGCAGAAAAACAAAAAACTAGAGAAATCATGAAATGCATCTAATATACGTATATGCATTTGATTAAAAGATAGAAAACACACGATGGTGTGTTATAATGCATCTAAGATTATAGGGATGCATATAATTTAGGTCGGTGCATTTCGGATTTGCGGTTATAGTTCTTCTTATTCCTTCTTATTTTAAGTAATCTTCTTATTTAATCCTAACTAAATATATATATATATATATATATATATATATATATATATATATATATATATATATATATATATAGAGAGAGAGAGAGAGAGAGAGAGAGAGAGAGAGATTGGATCATTTAAAAAGTTGATCTCAAGAGAAAAGTGAGAGAAGTGATCTCAACCGTTAGATCAACCCCCTTCCCCTCCCTTTTTTTTTCACCAATCTGCAGGGGCTTGTTTGTTACTTCCTTCATTCTTCAAGGAACGGTTTCATAAATTCGCACTCTTTTTTTCCGTACCATATAAAATGCCTAATTCTTTTCATTTGTTTCTCTCTTTTTTTTTTCTCTGATGAGATACACTCCACACTCTCTGTGATTTTGTTCAGCTATCTTCTTTCTCTCGTTTGATTAAATCCTTCAATCAACATACTAAACATGGTTTATTATCAGATGCAGTTGATCCCCTCGTCATAATTTCCTAAATCGAAACTTGATCCTCTCGTCATAATTTCCTAATTTGAAGATCAAGTTAAGTTGTTTAATTAATTTCGATTACAGTTTTGCTATTTAAATTCAAATATAAGCCATATATATGTGTTTTGTAGTGTTTATTTCTACGAATTCTCGTTTATTATAAGTTTAGGTTTTGTTTATTGAAATTTGCTTCAGTAGTGATCATGTTTGTTCATTGATATATTGATTGTAAGAGTTTATTAACATGATGGACTGTAGAGAATAAATATTTGAAACGAAATTGAGAAAAGAAATGCTTGCAGAACGTATTTATAAACTGCACAAGGCGTGTTTGATAAAATGTCTCAATGAAATTTTATAACAGTGATGCACTAATTTTATAGTGTCATGTATCAACTGTTCATAGCTGCGATGCTATAATTGCATATGGGGAAATTGCAATATGGGAAAACTGATATTGGTCTTGAACGTGATTGGAAGGTAAATTTACAATTATTGGAATATAATATAATTCGAATTACTAGCTAATATTTTATTGTTTGAAGGTTTCGGTAAATGAAACAAGAGAAATGGTTGCCCGATGGTATAGTGATAATCTAGAAGTTCTAAAATGGCAAGAAGCACGTAAAAAATCATGAATGATATATTTACTATCACAAAAAACAAACAAAAATGAATCTTTTATTAGGGTGTTGAGATTGGTGCAGGTTAAAAAGCTCATCGATGGTACTCAACATATCTGGTAAAGCAGTGTATGCTTTGATTTGTTGTTGGAAATCGATAATCTTTAGGTGATATCTCAAGCTGTTATTCAAATAAAGCAACATAAACATTATGCTCAATTCATTAATAATCTAGCAAAACATGCGTCATACTCCGTAGTAAATTATGCACCCTGTTTTAATCTCGTTTTTTTTCTCTTCTTCAGTAGTATCCTCACTTTTTTCAGTAGCAGCTTGTGGCGCTTCAGTGACATCAGTTGGAGCATCATTTTCTTTTGCAGCGGGAGCACCAAATACATCACTGCTATCTATAGGTTCAGGGACACCTCAATGATTGCAGCAGGGGTCTCGGTAGACTCAACTGTAGGTTCAGTGACATGTGGCTCTAGAGCAGCGTCAACAACAGCCTTTTTCAGTAGGCACGGGTTTTGTAGCTACAACCTGCTTCTCTTCTTGATCTAATGTATATGTTACCTTTTGACTATTTGACTCATATAATAAGTTTAATATTTAAACAGATGTATTAATGTCTTTCTTTTGTTGTTTTTGTTTCTTGTTAAAGTCTATGACTAAAGTTCAATATAAATTTGACTGGTCTGTGACATTTGAACTTGAGTTACACTTTAACGACTTAGTGGTGTCACGTGTTCTAAGTTGGGAAGCGGTTTATTTAGCAAAAAATGGCATAACGAATCACCGATTTGCAATCTCCATTAGAACTTTTAATTCGACGAGAAATCTCCAACTTCAGCGCAACAAGGAACAGTCGCGACTATTTGATGCAACATGTTTTCTGGTAGCTGATTTTGTGATTTTACTTGTCAAAAAATCGATACTAATTAGGTAATCCAATAGACAATATTCTGAATATCACTTAAATTATACCATTATATACACCAATGAAACCAAATCAATAGAATTTACATGGAAACGATAGAAGCATAAAAACTTTCCATATATAAACTATATAAAAAACACAACGTAAATATCCGAGTGTTCATAACAAAATACAAAAAGCTAAAACTGCAAAAGGACTAAAGTTCTTAAACATAAACAATGTTTTGTTATGTATACCTACCATATTATACACTAGGACTAGTTTAAATACACCAGGACTTGTCACTTTCTTTTGATTTTGCTTCAGTTGACTGAGACCAGCTGCAAAGATTTTGATGTTTCCAATTATTGCAGCCATAAGATGAAGGTTTGTACATGCCTTCATCAACTCTTTTCCCTTTGATGCACTAAACATGAAAGCAGATGCCTTAATAAGTCCAAAATGAAATGGATGCACTAAACATGCACATTGATGCCTTTAATGTGTCCAATGATTCTCTAATCATACTCACCATGGATACGCCTCTGCAAGTTGAATGTCATTGGGCATGATGGTCACATGCTTGGTGTGAATTGCACACAAATTGGTGTCCTATAAAAGTCCCACCAGATAAGCTTATGTAGCTTCTTGCAATGCCAGCACAACGTGGCTTCCACTAAAACTGGAAATTATAAAAGTAAAAAGCATTAGCTGATGATTATTAGTCGAGCTAAATCTAACCATACCATATAAACTGAAACTGGATGTTTTCCTATGAACATTAAACTTTGTGTTTTATTAAAATAGCAGATGCATGTCCTCAACAAGTATATAATCTACAACTACTAGTCAATGGAAGTTTACTTGTAAATGGGTACAAAGGGACACAATTTGGGCTGAATTTTCCCCTCCTAATACAAGTCCTAGCAAGCATAACATCAAGTTACGTAAGGAAATTCTAGTGTACAATTAGAGATGAGAAATATACAGGTATTGGTGTAGCAAACACATTTTTAAGTAGCTCTCGTTGTTTCCCCTTGAGGTTTATCAATTTTTCATTACTATCATCTGACAGTGCATGAAAAGATACAAAAGGGATAAACAAAATGCTTGTAAACTTGTGATCTGTTGGGTCAAAATGAGTAAACGGGTCAATTTGGGTCTAAAGGGGAAATCCTAAAAAACTATTGGAATGGAAACGTCTTGAAGAACGCATATATTTCCTTCAAACAGATACACTACATACACATTGATGCCTTACTATGTCCAACGATGCACTAAACTAATCATCGATGCACTAAACTTACAAACAGATGCCCAATTAGTTCTAATGATGCACTAATAATACAAATGGAGGCCAAACTATAACCACCGATGCACTAAACATTACACTATCCAACCAGACTACCTAATGCACTTTTTTATAACAAACTACAGATCATTTGACTAATTATGACACTATCCAACCAGACTACCTAATGACTTTTTAACAGATTCCGTATTGTTTATTTGAGATGTGTAATGCTATATCAGCTATCTTGATGCATTTTTTTTACAAATACAGATGCATTAACGACAACCTAGTGCTCTAACCAATCATTTTCATGCACTAATTTTGTAACATATGAAGGTATGCCTTAATTTTTTTAAACCTGATGCTATATTTATTATAGAACACATAAGCATACAACAAAATAAGGTAACATATGTTGTATTATTGATTTCAAATGCCCTGATCATATACTCAGATGATGCAAAAACGGTTGCTGATGCCTTAAACATACATACATATAGATGCAATAATTATTCGTTATAATGTTGATTTCCTATTGCCTAATCATACATTCAGGTGCCCTAATCATACATTCTGATGCGCAATTTTTTTATATTTATTTTCAGATGCTCTATACACAAAGTTGTTAATCTTAAACAAATATTGTATGTAACATAATAAAATAAAATAATAATATAAAAGTAAATGTGTGGCTGGAAATGGAATGTTGAACGAAACTTGTGACGACTTCTTTATTTTGAGATATAAGGTTCAGCTGTTTCAGCATACCTTGATGGACTTCTATCTATCAGAGGGCTGCTACGTCTGTAGCTTGAATACCTACACACAAAATTTATATGAGTTATACACATAAAATAGATGAATAGGCACGTCTAATTTCTTAATCAATTTTTACATTAAATGGGGCTTTTGGATAATATTCATTTAAAAAAAATTATCTATGATAATTATGATATTCGGGGAAACAGATTCTGCTTCAGAACTTTCTTTTGGTCAAAATAATCAATTTCAGCTGCATTGTAACAAACTTATAAAGGGGTGTTGAGATCAGACTCTGATAGTGATTTTATAATGTTTACTAAACATAACCAAAAAACACATATGGTTTTTGTCGTTCGCACACCCAATGGTCAGGTGAAACACTTCTGGATAAGCTCCTTACACGATCACCCAACGGTGACCTGTCCCTGTGCCCACCTATAGGGCTCCTATAATAACTGCGCCTACTGCCCCTAGAGCTTCTCATCGCAGGTGCTCTAACAGGACTACGGCTAGGGTTCTCCTTAGAGGCGCTCGACCCGAGCTTCTGCTCATACTTCTTTTAGTAGATCTCACAAGGCTTCTGCAATAACTTCTTCTTGAAGATATTATCGGGCTTCTGCTAATCGACTTCCATGAGGGCTTCCTTGGTGATGGGATGGACTACGGCTAACACTTTTAGATATTCAGGATCTGACAGGGATTGGACTTATCCTTCTGGTGCTTTTGCCCCTCACTGGACTTCTGGTAACGCTTCTAAGTGGGCTTAGGCTTCAACTCAGACTCCTGTTTTTTGGCGGGAGGGCACATCTAGGAGATCCACTTACACTTAGGCTCCTGCTCAAATTGTGATTATGTTTGTCAAGTTGTAATAATCATGAGACATCATAGAATTGTTTTAAAAAATCATACACTATGGATACACTAATGTGTAATACAGATGCATTAATATCTACATTTTTGATGCACTAATCATGCTCTGAGATGACCTAATATCTTCCTTTTCGATGCCCTAATCATACTAATAGATGCCCTAATATCTTCCTAGTAAAATCAGCTACCCAGTCTATAAAATTACAGCAAGCACAAGAATAAAAACCTGAATGCACTAAATGGCAATACAAGGAAGAGTTTCAGCTTTTAGGCCTATTTGAAGGGGTGTGGTGATGAACTAGGAGCCCTAGACTTGTTCATCCAGAGGAACATTACCAAGATGCATAAACACGTATAAGAACAAACCTCAAAAAACACTCGAAAAAGAGCACACCAGAATCAAAAGTTTAAGAAACACGACATAAAACATAAAGCAAAATATGTTCACCGTATTTTTATTAATGATAATTCCTTCTTCACCAATGTTATTAACGAGTTAAAAGAATCAAAATATTTGATGTCAAGGGCAATTAGTGCCACATAGAGATACATCGGAAACCAAAACTCGGGTACAGTTTCATAAGGGTGCATATGATAAACAGACACACCGATGCCTTAATATGTTTAACAATGCACTAATGTAGGATATTAGTTTTCACATACACATCAAACCATAACACAAAGTGGCGTAAGAATGGAATTCTAGAGAGAGAAAGTTAGAGGTTTAGGGAACTTAGAGAGAGAAAGTGAAAGATATTATTATGAGCTCCAACTCTCTACCTTGGGAGGTAGAGAGTATTTATAGTCTTACATAAATCGCCACACATCGGGCTGTGGATTAGGCATACAGTGGGTAAAGACCCGTCCGTCCTCCACGGTGTTACTAAACTAAATACTACTTAACTTAAAAGAACTACGACTACGAGCTTTCTAACGATTACATATACTTGAGGTGACCGACTCTTTAATACCTGGAATTTCTAATTCCTAACAATCTCCCCCTAAGGGAGGTCACCTCAATCATGTACCAAACTTACATTGAATACAAATAGATATTACACTAACAATTGATCTTGCATTCTTGATGTAGTCCTTTGCTCCTAAGCTCGTAGTCATTGATTCTTCACAATGCATGTTTGGTTACTTCAAGTGGAGGTCTTTTACTGATCCACGTGATAATAATTTTGAGCCATCTTTTGAGATCATCAGCTATCAAAAATCTCGGACACATCCTTTGTGGTGTTGGTATTATGTGATGTTGTGACTTTAGGACCGACATGCTCACATTCTGGATCATGATATCTTCTCATCAGAGTAGCGGAAGCATTTGTTGAATCATGATATTGGCAGCAGCGTAGCAGAAGCATGGAGTGAAAATATCAGAGTCATTGATGCACTAATCATGATTTCTTTTGAGATGAATGTGTTAAGTGAGCATGCGGCTATGGATTGACCGCTTCATTCTGATCAGCTGCAAACGTCGGGTGTACCTGCATACAACAGTTAGCAATAAATCGCACGAAAGTGTCTTTGATCACTTTCGTTGAATTGAGGTACACGGCCCACGGTTCCCCGTTGATCAGTACATGTACTGCCTGTGATCAGGTATAATTCCGAAGAATTTCCTTGACAGGGTTTCGCAGCTGCTCTAGCTGTTCTCAAACCGGAACATCTCAAAGAAGACAACACGGAGTGAGTGAACCAGCGAATTTTAAGTCCACTGATTGATGAAAAGAGATTTGAAAAACAATCGTGTATTGCTCAATAGAAATTGTTTTGCAATACAACGAAGGTTTTATTGAAAATCAATTATCAATCATAAAACACCTTTTGATTTGAAATATCCGTACACGGTCGATTTGCTAAAGAAAAGAGTTTTTTTTAAGCACAAAGACCGGTTTTTCAAAGGTATCCGTCAATCCATAACCTGAACCAGGATTGATTCAAGAGATTGAATCGCCCCGTTGTTTCTGTTCAGTTGTCACATGGTTGATCCATATAATAGATCTCACATGCCACCTACCAGGAGCTTGTTTGATGTTGGCTCCAGAAGGCTTTCCATCTTCATTGTGAATATGTATACACATCACTCAGATGTTCTGGCAATACCACAAGGATAATGCGTAGGACTCAAGATATAATCTCTCTTTCCACATTGTGTGAAACAGAGAGTCTTCATTGAAAGTGTCTTAATGAGATTTATTGATGATCTCGTGGCTCTAGACTCAATTTGTGCATATTTGAATCATGTGCCGGAGACTAGGGAGAGGGTCTCCTTCTTCAATATCAACAATCTTTAAGAGAAAGTCGATAGATAATGTCGGTTCCCCGTGAGAATGAAACAAGTCCTTTTAAGAGGAACTTGAGTGGTTTGGAAAGTTGAAGTGCAGTGCGTCACTGGGTCCATGACGTCTTGTCTTCAATACCGATGTTACCATCAGTAGCATATGAAGTGAACCCGGTTTCTACCCTAAGGTTGAATAAATGGAGGGCTATTTGTTTTCACCCTTTTCTCATTAAATTCTTTTTAATTCTTCAACCCCTTCAGTGCTTACCGAGACTTCATAGCAAGAACCTTGTTGGGTTTGTTCCAGTACTTGCTCTATCTCAGTCCGCACTCTTCCCATATCTCACTTTTCTCCTTTTATCATCATACCTAAGGACTTCTACACTAACTAGTGGATTGTCCCTGGGTAGATCACTCCGGTTCTGGCGGATCATGGGAACCAATACCTAACCTTATCATCCTTATATCTCCGTACATAAAGTAAAGTTGGTCGGTCTTTTTGGTATTGTTCACCTGCCATATGGATTCAATTGAAAACCATTTGAAAATCAATTCAGATACTTGTGATATATTATCAAAGCATTTTATACCTGAATTGATGTTGATATTTTTAGAACGAGAACTCCCCCTCAACATGTGCATCAAGTATTTGAAAATGTTTTGCACACGGAGGCAAGAGAAAGAATTAATTTCTTTGATTACCATTTTCTAAAAGATATCAACATCACTTCCCACATCAAATCAAGTAGATAGAGCATTTTGGGGAAGGATGAGGTTTTCATGATTTTGCTCCCCCTCAATATGTGCATCTAAGTTTGAAAAGAGTTTTGCACATAATAGAGGAAACCTGCACATTGAGAAAAATGATCACGTTTCAACACATATTGGTTTACGATATATGCTCCCCCTCAACATGTGCAAGAAAATTTAAAATCGTTTGGCACATGTGGAAAGGACAGCATGTACATCCTTATAAAACAATTTTCCGAATTATCCGTTTAAATCCAATTTAAATCACACATTCTCCCCCGATCACAATTATCAAATCATTTGAGATTTGTGATCTCTTATAGATTTAAATTGATTTTGAAAGCTATTAAGGGGAATTGTGACTGATTGTGAAAGCGTTTTAACTGATAAGGATCGGATTTTAAGACTTTAACCTCCATTGATAAAACATGCATGTACATCTTTTGAAAAAAATTTAATGCCAAATAACTTTTTAATTTAATTGAAATCATTCTCCCCCTCAATCAATGACATCGGTTGTTGATTGAGAGATAGAGATTTTGACAAATAAGTCCTGATGATTATCAAAAATAGAGACCGAGTTATTTTTCAAAGCATTTAGTTTTCAGCAGATAAATGTTTATAGAATCAGAGCATGGAATTTGAAAACATGGTAAAACATGGCTCTGTTCTTTCTTTTAGAACCGGGTTATTGCCTGAAAATGACAATAAACCATTGTTTCTCTTTCTCCCAAATATATATATATATATATATATATATATATATATATATATATATATATATATATATATATATATATATATATATATATATTTTAAGAATTCGAACAACATCTAAAGTCCCGTGTCATTCTTTGAATGACATCACAAAGACCGTAGATATTATCGAACCGAGAAAGACATGACAAAAATGACAATATTTTTTGAAGATTTTTCGAATTTTTCAAATTTTTATGGATTTTGAAGGATTTTATATTTTTCTATTTGATTTTTTTGAGGATTTTATAATTTTGTATTTTGTTTTTCGAATAAATATTTACAAGAGATAGATGAAGATAGACCTTTACTCCTCGTCTTCCTCCTGAAGACGTTTGAGTGTTTCTGGTTGAAGGCTTTTCAAGCCAAGTCGTGGAAGAATAAACTCAAAACGTTCTCTAGGAAGAGCTTTGGTGAAGATGTCTGCTAACTGGTATTCAGACCTCACAAAATAGAGTTCCACCACTCCTTTTTCCACTTGTTCCCTGATGAAATGATGTCGAATGTCGATATGCTTTGCTCTTGAGTGTTGAACGTTGTTGCATGAGAGAGCAATAGCACTTTTATTATCACAGTACAGAGGGATTTTGTTGAATTCAAAGCCATAGTCAGATAATTGAGATCTCATCCATAAGATTTGAGCACAACAAGATGACATGGCTATGTATTCAGCCTATGTAGAGGAAATAGAAGTACTCATTTGCTTCTTTGAAGACCAGCTCACAAGCTTATCACCCAAAAAACTGAGCACCTCCAGACGTACTTCGACGTGTATCTTGACAACCTGCATGATCAGCATCTGCATAGGCCGTTAGTGACATACCGGTGTCCTTCGGGTACCAAAGACCCATATTGATGGTTCCTTGGAGATACCGAAAGACCCGTTTAACTGCTTCAAGGTGCTTTTTAGTAGGCTTAGCCTGGTATCTAGCACACATGCAAACAGCGAACAAGATGTCTGGTCTACTAGCAGTGAGGTACATCAGGGATCCAATCATACTACGATATTTTGTTTGGTCAATCATGATCCTTGAGAGGTCCTCATCTAGTTTGGTTCGATCAATCATGGGGGTGTCAACAGGGTCACTTGAATCAAATCCAAATTTCTTTAAGATCTCTGTTGCATATTTAGATTGATTTATGAAAATGCCTCCGGGACTTTGTGAAATTTGTAATCCCAAGAAAAATGACATTTGTCCCATCATTGACATTTGAAATTTTGAACTCATTTCATTCGAAAAACGATCACATTCCATTGGGTCTGTCGAGGCAAAAATAATATCATCAACATAAATTTGAACATGAATTAAATGTTTTCCTGGCTTCCTGGTGAACAATGTAGGATCAACTGCTCCTTTGCTAAATCCGGTTGATAGAAGAAACTTTGACAGTGTATCATACCATGCCCTTGGAGCTTGCTTTAAACCGTAAAGAGCCTTCTTCAAACGATAAACGTGAGTAGGATGCTCTTGATTCACAAATCCTTCAGGTTGGCTGACGTAGACGACTTCTTTAAGATCTCCGTTCAGAAATGCCGTCTTCACATCCATCTGATAGACTACCATGTTCTTACTAGCAGCATAAGCCAGAAAGATTCTGATTGCCTCGATTCAAGCAACTGGAGCAAAAGATTCTTCAAAGTCAATACCCTCCTCTTGACGGTATCCTTTAGCAACTAATCGAGCCTTGTTCTTCAACACATCACCATGCTCATCAAGTTTCACTTTGAAGATCCATTTAAGAGCAATAATCATAGCACAGTCTGGAGCAGGTACTAACTCCCATACATCAAGTCGATCAAACTCATGAATTTCATCTTGCATGGCATTGAACCAGCTATTTTCATTCATGGCGGTTTTAACATCTTTTGGTTCGATCTTAGATAGTACGGAGTTGAAGAAGCACCATAAGGCATCGGTTGCAAGTTGTTTCCGTGTTGATACAGGGCGAGAGGGATTTCCAATTATGTTATCTAGTGGATGATCGTGAGTCCATTTTTTAAGGTGTTCATGTGGCAGTTGTTGAGGGACTGAGGTAGCAGAGTCGATGTCTCCTGAAGAAGATGGTTCTGATGATGATTCAGGAGCAAATATGTTTTCAAATGGAGCATCTTCAGGAGTAGCAAAGGGATTAACTTCATCATTGATGCCAGAAACAGTTCCATGATGTACATTTGAAGAATGATGATTTGTTGATGAGACTGAAGGATCAGCAGAAGGAGCTTCTTGGCTTAAAGATATTGAGACTGAGGGATTGACTTCATTCACAGGAATATGAGCATCCTCTGTTGTAGGGATCAACACCTCATTAGTACTTGAATCATAAAGTTCATCAAACATAGGATCAAACAATTTCTTTAAATCATCTTCAGATGGAGGTACATATGGAGTTTCTTGAGAGGAGTTTGGAACAAGGGATGAACCAATGGGACTGTTTTGAAGTGCGGGTCCTGAGCTGGAGTGTCCAGGAGCCATTTGATCGGTCAGCTCATCAAACGTAACGTGAATTGTTTCCATGATATTTCGGGTTCTTTTGTTGTAGATTCGGTATCCCTTTTTGTTTGGTGCATATCCTACAAATATTCCAATGTCAGCTTTAGCCCTAAGTTTTCCTAAGTCTTGACCCTCATTAGTTGGATAACACAATGCACCAAACACACGAAGGAAAGAGAGATTAGGTTTTCTGTTGTGGACAAGTTCATATGGAGTTTTTCCATGAGCAGTGTGAATCAGGGAACGATTTTGTGTGTAGCATGCAGTGGCAATTGCTTCAGCCCAGAGAAACATTGGAACCTTTGAGTAAATCAGCATTGTTCTAGCGGCTTCAACAAGAGTTCGATTTCGTCTTTCAACTACACCGTTCTGTTGAGGAGTTCGTGGAACACTTCTTTGATGGCTGATTCCAACGCTTTCATAGAATTTACTAAGTTGTTTGTTGACAAACTCAGTTCCATTATCTGTTCTGATAATTCTGACGGTTTTGTTAAGTCGAACCTGCAGCTGTTTGATGAGTTTGATGATGATATCAGGAGTTTCATCCTTTGTCCTTAAGAACTTGACCCAGGTGAATCTAGAGTAATCATCAACCACAACTAACACATATTTCTTCCCAAAGATATTTTGCACCCTCATTGGTCCACATAAATCCATATGAATCATATGAAGAACTTCAGTGACAGAGTTAATAGGTTTGGGTTTATGGGCATACTTCTTGCTTTTTCCCAATTAACATGCTGAACAAAGATGATCCTTTTCGTACTTGAGTCTAGGTAAACCTACAACTAAGTCCTTTTTGGTGAGATCATTGATGGTGCCGAAGTTCAGTTGATTGAGAAGACGATGCCATAACCATGACTTTGTTTTAGAAGCCTTTGACAGCAAGCAAATTGGAGAAGACTTCATCATATCTTCGATGGAGATGGTGTATAGATTTGAACCTCGTGAACCTCTTAAAAGTTCCTTACCATCAAGTTCTCTAACGAAGCAGGTATGGTTTCTGAAGGCTACTTCTAGATCCGAATCGCAGAATTGACCAACAGAGAACAAATTGTGACCAAGACCTTCTACATAGTATACTCTGGAGATAACACTTTTTCCAACAACATAGTCTCCATAACCCATAATAGCACCGAAATGATCATTCCCGAATCTAACAGTCCCGATGAATTTGCTCACGAAGTTCATGAGCCGTGACCGGTCGCCAGTTATATGCTTGGAACAGCCTGAGTCCAGGTACCACAGAACGATTTGAACGATCTGCAGTTGAACACAGACAAGAATGGATAACTGGATAATTGGGATCCCCATGCAAGAATGGGTTCCATTTGTTAGTAACAATGGTTGGAACACCCACATCAGAAATAAAAGCATTCATATCAGAAAATGAGGCAATGGAATCATTGTGAATAGATGCAGTACTAGTGTCTGTATTAGCCCTGTTCACAGTGTGATCACTTCTTAAGGGAATAGTTCTACCAGTAGGCATCCATTTTCTAGTGGGCATTATCTGATTAGTCTTATGACCAACAGGTATCCAATAATAGCCTATTTTACTGAATGTTCTTCCTGTGGGTTTCCACTGTTTTCTAACTTTCTTTCGTTTTTGCCTTTTAGCCTTTTTAGCATGAATTTTAGCATTAACAATATTAACTTGACAATTAACATCATTAGGCAGATCATTAACACCACATTCATGATTAGAGACAGAATTCAAGCAGACATCACTACAAGGTTTGCAAATAGTATCAGAATTCGAATTAATTACAGTACGCCTATGGCTAATACTAGAATCAACACGATTCGTTTTATTCGATTCAAACTTAAAGTTCCTAGATTGTTCTTCTACTCTTTTTCAGTGCACATTCTTAGCTTGCGAGGTCCTATCATTCCTTGTATTGTCTTGAGACTTTGACCTGCTCCCTTTAATGTCACTGATTACTCCTATAGAGGGAATGGGAACATTAGTTGGTTTTACTACTCTTTGCATCACCTGTTTAGATGTGCTGGGATCTGAACTACATGCAGGCACACTAAGGTTCACTTTCTTGAAACTAGAGGTACTGATATTTGTATTCCTCCTAGAAGGTACACTTGAGT
>BPTQ01000006.1:180777895-180851930 GCA_019973895.1 Chrysanthemum seticuspe
AATGAGGGTTTACAATAGTTTATATAGGCAAGGAGCTAGGGCAACACTCCCTCTCCTTCCCTATTCCTTATTGGGCTTGGGCCTCAGCTTATGGGCCTTCTACATAAGCTGGACCTTAAACAAACATAAAGGCCATAATAAAGCTACCTATTACATATGAAATATAAATACTTGAAATACTGTTTAGGAGTGATTCCAACAAAAAGTATATTCTTGTTATCGTTGATGTCTATTCAAGATATACATGGGTTAAGTTTCTAAGATCAAAAGACGAAGCACCAGGTATCATCATCACCTTTCTGAAGCGTATTCAAGTACTTCTTCAAGCTCCAGTAAGGGTAGTAAGAACAGAAAACGGCACAAAATTTACTAATCAGGAGTTAAGAGCTTATTTTGAAGATGTTGGAATCACACATCAGACATTAGTTGTTAGAACTCCACCGCAAAATGGAGTAGTTGAAAGAAGAAATCGTACTCTTGTGGAAGCTGCTCGCACAATGCTAATTTATTCTAGTGCACCATTATTTCTATGGGCTGATGCTGTTGACGCTGCTTGCTTCACTCAAAATCGATCCCTAATCCATCTGAGATTCAATAAAACCCCTTATGAGCTAGTGAACAACAGAAAACCTGATATCTCTTACCTTCACGTGTTTGGCGCTTTGTGCTATCCAACGAACGACAGAGAAGATCTAGGAAAACTGAAAGCTAAAGGTGATATTGGAATCTTCATTGGATACTCAGAAAACTCGAGGGCATTCAGGGTGTATAACAGAAGAACTAGGAAGATAATGGAGATGATGAATGTGAATTTTGATGAACTTTCACAGATGGCTTCTGAGAGACTCGCTCTAGAACCCGCGCTTAATCCGATGGCTTCTAATCAAAACAGATTAGAACCCGCACCAAACCAGCAGACTTCTGGACACATTAGTTCAGGACTCATACAACAAAGAGCTCCATCAACTTTTGCTGACACACCTCATGAACAAGAATGGGAGAATTTCTTCGAGTTAATGTTTGATGAATACTATGGTGGAACTTCGACAAATGCATCAAACCATCATTTCGCTGCACCCGCTCAAACACATCCACCACCACCAACAGAAGATGCATCTACCACGGTTGAAACCAATGCACCAACTCCATCTACATCGACTTCTGCAATTCCTATTCTTGACACAGTTTTACCAGCAGTTGATGAGCAAAACCAAAACATATCATTTCAAGAAGAACCTTCACAAAATCAGAACAATGCAATGTTAGATGAAGACTTATTTGAAAACCCGTTTGCTACGGAATCAGCTGAATCATCTTCAAGCTTACGAGAACCATCTAACTCGCATACACTTAACCAACAGTATCCTTCTACTCTGAAGTGGACAAAATACCATCCAATTGAACAAGTTATTGGTGAACCTTCACGGCCAATTCAGACGAGACGCCAACTTGCCACCGATTGCGACTTGTGCATTTACATTTGCTCAATTAGCAATATTGAACCGAAGAACATTCGGGAGGCAATGACAGACAATGCATGGATAGAAGCAATGCAGGAGGAACTTCTCCAATACCGTCTACATGACTCTTGGGATTTGGTTCCAAGACCAATTGACATTCGCGTCATTGATCTCAAATGGTTATGGAAGAACAAAAGGGATGAAGAAATGACTGTAATTCGCAACAAATCTCGTCTCGTGGCCAAAGGATATAGACAAAAAGAAGGAATAGATTTTGAAGAGTCATTCGCGCCGGTAGCTAGACTTGAAGCAGTCAGGATATTCTTAGCCTATCCAGCTCACAAAAACATCACGGTTTATCAGTTGGACATTAAGACTGCGTTCTTGAATGGAACTCTGAAAGAAGAAGTTTACGTGAGCCAGCCAGAAGGCTTCATAAACATGGAACATCCAGACTACGTCTACAAACTCAAAAAGGCAATATATGGTTTGAAACAAGCTCCGAGAGCGTGGTATGACGAACTGTCCTCTTTCTTGATCATAAACAATTTCACCAAAGGAACGGTTGATCCTATCTTGTTTACAAGAAAATACAACGATGACATTTTGATTGTTCAGATTTATGTGGACGACATCATTTTTGGGTCCAATAATCCGAATCTATCAAAACATTTTGAAAATCTCTTGAAAAGCAAATTTGAAATGTCCATGATGGGGGAACTAAATTTTTTTCGTGGTTTACAAATACATGAGTCCCCTCTTGGAATTTTTATAAATCAATCTAAATATACAACTGAGATTTTGAAAAATCATGGTATGGATAATTGTGATTCGGTCGGAACACCAATGGTAACTTCACCAAAAATTAGAGCCGATTTATTTGGGAAACCCATCGATCCGAAGAAATATTGGAGCATGATTGGTTCTCTCATGTACCTCACTGCTAGTCGACCCGATATTCATTTTGCTGTTTGTTTATTAGCACGGTTTCAGGCAAAGCCTACCGAATTGCACCTCAAAGAGGTTAAACGGATCTTTCGATACCTAAATACATCCATTCACATGGGACTTTGGTATCCGAAGGAATCCGGATTTGATCTAATCGCCTTTTCAGATGCGGACCATGCAGGTGATCAAGTTACCGCAAAAAGTACATCAGGAGGAGCACAATTTTTGGGTGAAAAGTTAGTAAGCTGGTCTTCAAAGAAATAAGTTTGTACTACACTTTCAACCGCTGAAGCCGAGTACGTGTCTCTATCTGCGTGTTGTGCTCAAGTTCTATGGATGAGAACACAACTCACAGATTATGGCTTTACTTTCGATAAAATACCTATGTATTGTGACTCGAAAAGTGCCATAGCCATATCATGCAATCCTGTTTATCACTCAAAGACTAAGCACATTCGTGTCCGTTACCACTTCATAAAAGAGCATGTAGAAGAAGGTACTGTTGAATTATTTTTCATGAGGACTGATTACTAACTCGCCGATCTATTCACTAAAGCTCTTTCAAAAGAACGGTTTGATAATTTAGTTCGACGAATTGGAATGCGAAGCCTAACCCCTAAGGAGTTAGAACGTCTTCTCGAATCTCTCTGAAAATGATTTTCCAAAAAGCTTCGCTGTAAATATTTTTGAAAAAACAAAATACAAAATTTGAAAAACCAACAAAAGCAAAATATAAAAATATAAAACTATCAAAAAATACAAAAACAATATAAAATCAAAAATCCAAAAATATTCTTCTCACGACATGTCTTTCGTATAATCGATATGTTGTACGTTTCTAGAAATGTCGTTCAACAATGATACGGACATGTACAGATGCTTGAGCGAGAGTTCTTTAAATGTTTTTCTAAAACATGTCGTTTCTCAAAATTTCTTTCAAAAAATGGCTTTCGAATACTTCAGTACGAAAGTCGTACCAAAAATGATGACTTTTGATTATTTTCAAATCAAAACTCATGTTTTTTAAAGAAAAAATCTAGTGTACGCTTCAGTGCACTACATTTAAAACTGGTGAGAAATCATCATCATCTTGAGTACCTTAGTCAAGATTGTTCAAAAAGATTTTCAAAATCTTTCTAAATATTGTGTGCTCAAGATAACTTCCTCTAAAACCCTTTAATTAATTATGCTTTATTAAAGGGGGAGTATAAAACCAAAATGTTCCAAATTCATGCTTAAATCAAATCCGTTTGTCTCCCCAAAAGATTCTAAAAATGATGTTTAATCCGTTGATATCAAAAATATCATGAATATGCTATTTTTGAGGGGGAGAAGACGTGATTAAAATGTGATCAAAAAGTTTAATGATTTTTGTTTGAATCTCAAAAGAGCTCGACTCAGACGGAACCAATGAATTGATGGGAAATCAAAGTCAGTAAATGTACCATCTCGAGAAACTCGTGATAGACATGCACTTTCATGGGTCTAAACTTCTTTCCAAGGAGAGTTTACAACTTCAAGTTAGTTATTAGAGCTAGTTGCCACCTAAAAGCTGACAATAGAACTCTTTAACTAAGCAACGCAACCGTGTCTCGTGGGGAATTGTCTATCATGAGCCGATCAATTCAAAAAGTGCGAACTCTACCCTCTCTGTGCAGATTTAAGTTAAAACAATATAAGCACATGTGAAGGGGGAGTGTTTTTGAAAATACAAAACTCTCGAAGTGTTAACAAAATATGTTTTAATCATAAACACTTTGAGAGATTTTCAAGAAAAATGGGTTTATGGCAATATAGGACCGTCATGGAGTTATAAGGTGACTAAGGATAGGAAAATCCGTCATGTGATCCGCCAGAGCCGGAGGGATCTACCCAAGGACAATACCTATAGTTAGTATTAAAAGTCCTTAGGTATGATTGAAAAAAGGAGTAATGTGAGAAAGGAGAAAGAAAGGGTTGAAGAATTAAAAAGAAAAGTAAAGAAAAAGGGTGAAAAGAAATAGCCCTCCATAATCAACCTTAGGGCAGAAACCGAGTTCAATTCATCTGCTACTGGTTGTCACTTAGATGACGCTGGTATTGAAGACAAATACGTTATGGACCCAGCGACGCACTGCACTAAACCTTCTAGCCACTCAATTCCTCTTAAAAGGGATTTGTTTCATTCTCACTAGGAACCCTACATAATCTATCGACTTTCTCTTAGAGATAGTTGGTATTGAAGAAGGAGACCCTCTCCCTAGTCTCCGCTTAGGAAAACCAAAATGCACTAATTGAGTCTAGAGCCACGAGATTCATTAAAAGATCTCTTAGGAACACTAAACATTTCATCGCTTGTTGTTCATCAATAAGGACACAAGTGATACATTCTAGAGTCCTACGCAGATCTTAGAAATCTGCCGAGAACATTTATAAGAGGATTCATAAACTGTGATCCTCAGTGATTGAATAGAAATTCCTGCCAGGGTCAACATCAAACACCCCTGACAGCAGGTCTCAAACGGTATACAGTCGTGAAGTGATGCTTCGGTGTACTTCAGCGACTCACCTGAATTGTAGATATACTTCGGTATATCGTGTTAGCCTTCTTGAGGGCCTCCAGTTCAGGAACAGCCTTTGTAAGAATTAGAGATGTGTTTTCACACTATGCTGTTAACACCCTCGAAATTCGAACCTGTAAGTGCTGGAAATCCCGCTAAGGAGATACCTTTCACGAATCGAATCCTGAAGATGAGGGTCGTTACTTGAACATTCAATGTAATTCCAACTGTCCCTTATGGGATTAGGACGGCTGATTCGCCCGACCAAGGTGAATGGAATCAAGACATTCATCAGTATAACAATCATAGTGGTCAATTCTTTAAGAAAAGTCCACAATGATCGATTGGTATTTTCACTAACATATTCATGTAGGTACTGATGATTGTTCCTTGGAGGAGAGACCGCACCATCTTCCCATGCTCATACCAACTTCAAATGAAAGTTCTCATCAAAATCAAAGGCAACACAAAGTTAAAGATGATTCTTCGTCAATGTCAAAGAATCTACAAAGTTTAAAGACTCGAGAACTTCATCATTGGAAATTCAAAGTCAAAAAGAAGTGTGAGCATGGTGGAGAATGAAGTGGAGACACCTATCCCAAAGAAGTTGACAAAAGGCAGACAACACCATTAACTGATCACAAAGCATGAAGGAATGAAAATCAAGACTATTCTATATCTACACACAAAGTTCAAGCTCAAGTAAAGACCTAATCAAGTGGAGCATCTTTTGAATGACCACCCCTTAGGGGGAGATTGTTAGCCTTAATAATATTTAATAGAAGTGATGGTCATTCACGTTTAGGAACTTTGTAACGTGTGTTAAATATCGTGATAGAATAGTCAACGGGCTCGTGGATTGGGCTAAGCTAAATGGCTAATAGTTATGTTAAGCTAGCCTTATGTAAGTTATTGTCCAATCCAAGTCCAATCCAAGCCCAAGCCCAAGCCCATAAGGGTGATATGTATGGAAGTATAAATACCCCTCAAATGGTCATTTGAGGGGTGTGCTTGAGTGTATATGTGTGTGTGTTTTCTTTAAGCAATACAAGTTCTCTTCATCTTATTTTCTCTCTAAAACATACGCATAACTAATAACATATTCAAGTCACCATCTTTCCATCTTAATCTTTATTTCTTATACTTTACGCATAACATAAGCTTGTGTTTTACGTGTATACTTGTGTGGTAAGGTTGGTATTCGTGATAAGGTTGAGAAAAACAAGGTCCTACAGATCTCATTAGCTATATGAGGTTCTTTGGAACCTTAATGTCTAGTGTCTCTTTATGAGACTATCATGGGGTCTTTTACACCTCGAACAACCATCTTGTTTTCATGCTCCATGTTTTTCATCGAGGATTTTATTTGGAATCAATTTGTCTACCATGCTTGAGGCATGTCATAATATATAGTTTCCTTGAAGACAACTTCTAAATAGAGCATGAGTAGCTGAAATATTCCTTTCGTCCAATGTTTATTTATGGCTATTAGATTATCCATTGAATAATCAATTCATAAAAAAAAATTCTTTCGAGGATCAACAGAATATGATAATTCATTCTAAATTTGCAGTTACTTCTCTCCTCCTGAAGAAATTATCCATCTTCTATATCCCATATATGTGCATTTAGATGGAGTAATTTGCACACAAAAAACAATAATGGGGTATGTTTGGTTTATAACCAAAACCAATTATAAAAGAGATGATTTATAATAACATATTGGCATGATGCTAATTTTGTTATTGTGCATATTATAATATGGCCCCATACAACAACACAAGTTTTTCTCTCAGTTTCATTTCATAATTTAGAAGTAATTCATCGCATTTTCAGGATGAAATACTTACTCTGGAATGTTAGGCTCGCATTGAGCTATTAATCATGCAAACTTGAGGTTGCGATTTAATGACCATTTAGACGATACATCGATTTTAAACTCTAAATGGTTCATACAATGGATTTGTATGCTTACATATATCAATTTGTTTTCTTTCCTATTAAAATTGAGGAATTTAATCCCCATTCTAGTTGATAGAATAATAATCAACTTTATTTGAGAGATTATAACATTATATTGAAGAATCTTATTCTTTCTTTCGCATCATTAATGACTCAGGATGGTGTAATTGGTCATGCCAAACATATTATAATTATTATTGCTCATAAACTTAAGTTTATGGCAGTGATTAGCTTTTACTAATCTTTATATAATGCATGTCGAGAAAGATATAAAAGAATATAATGTATCTTTAATACTTAACTTCGTTTCTCATGACAATTTTATATTTCTTTTGTGGAGCAAAATGCGCTAGCATAGATTTTTAAATCTATGAATATAGTGTGTAATATCTTTGACACACTTATATTGCATTTTTGCATAAATAGCATTTTTTGTTTGCTCATTTCTTATTGTATTTTCGCCACTACTAGTGGTTTGTCATTGTCATACTTCCTCAACCATAGCATTTACCATGATAAATGATCTTTAACCATTTATCGTTACATTATCACATTCACATGAGGGAATAAGGATCTCATATTGATCATTTTATCTCATTCACTTGAGGGAATGAACATCTTATGTTGATCATTTTATCACATTCACTTAAAGGAATGGAGATCTTTATGTTGCAACTTGAGGTTGCCAACAAGTTTCTTTTAACACGACAATATGGAGAAAATTTAGTAAACGGGTTTATCGTGTTTGTTCAAACATTCCCATTTCTTTTATATCAAAGCATCGTTCTTGATATATAAGTATATTCGAGGCATTAACAATTTCATCGCATTTTTTCTTTTCATCATTCAGATGTACTACTTAATATTGCGAAAAATGTGCTCGCATTTGCAAGAATCTCTTGCTTATGATTGTCAAATCTTTCTTTTAGATTTTGAGATACATTTAACGGATCGTTCACCGTTATATATTTTCTTTTTAATTAAGATCTAACACGAAAATTGTGAGACCGAACTCGCTTATGCTTTTTTTCAATGCAGCTTGAGATGCATACAATCATAGCGAGATTTTTGGGAATATTGCTTGCTTTTGTGTGGTAAAGTATCCTTGAAATCTTACCATAATTTAACGAATCTTTCATCGTTAAGTATTCTCTTTTAAGGTCCTCACGAAGAAGACGAGGTTCTCCTAAAAAATTTTACAATTAAAATAGATCTTAACATCAAAAAGTCCACACAAATATTAGGAACCAAAAAATAAATTGATGTTTGAGAACTTCAAATCGGGCATGTGAACAAAATCAATATATCTAACATTTCATTTAACTTATTGAAAAAACATATGTGGAAAGCAATAATTGAAGTAATAGTGTTGCACAGATAATTAAATAGCATCTATTACAATGTGTAATATTGAATGATGTAGTTTATAATCATATTAATTGATATAAGCATAGAGAATGCAAGACTCAAGAATGATATGACAAAATAGATATTTGCCTTCACATATAAGTTGTCTAATTTATACAACCAAATTACAAGTTAAATTCATGTTAATCACTTACAAGTTAAATTCATGTTAATCATTTGCAACAAATGAATAACAACATTCAATATTTATCGTTTACCATACAAAAACTCTACATTAACAACATTCAATATTTATCGTTTACCATACAAAAAAACTCCACATTAACACATCTAAAAAGTTATGTTATTTTGACTCTTTCATCAGAATCATGATTCAACATTAAAAAGAATAACTTGAGGTTACTGCATTTTGATTATGTTCATCGTAGTAGAACTTGAGGTTCATACTCTTATTTTTTTCTTCTAAACATAACGTGAGGTTATGATATTGTGATTCTCTTAAGAGAATAATAACTGAACTTGAGGTTCATTAAAAGAGAAACACTAACTTAAGGTTATTGTATTTTTAATTTATTCATTGTAATAAAACTTGAGGTTTTATTATGAATAAATATAATCATAACATGAGGTTATGATATTGATTCATGAAAGAATCATATTAGAACTTGAGGTTCTAATATTTTTTTTTTCAACCATAACATAATGGCTATGCCATTGATTCTATTGATCAAATCAAATTAGAACATGAGGTTCTAATTATTTTATTTTCATCATAACATGAGATTATGGTATTTTTTTTTTTAATCCACTTAAGGAGATCATAATATCTTCTTGATAAAAATATAAACAATTATCATCATTATTGATGATATCAATGGTTTCGGTCTCTTGAGTACAAATAAATACGAGATCGAAGTAAAGAATCATTCGCAACAATTGTTCTCGTAAAAATACACAAGAGTTTGGAAGATTAACAACAAAATAAAACACAATTCTCTTTATGTAATCACAATAGAACACTAATTGTTCTTGTAAGCTACGATAAAGATTTCAAATATGCACAAACATATTGATTGAGAAAACAAAATTCTTTTAACACAATAATTTACGTATTGTGCAAGGTATATGTCAAACAACATATTAACATCATAATGTTATCTAGAAGCAAAAATAAATCTGTAATACGAAGCACATACTTTTTTTTTATATTCGAAATCAGATAAATTGGATAGTTGTTAACTTGTACTGTTTAACATGTGAATTTCAATGTTTATTGTATGTTGTAATCATGTTTTACTATTATATAATTCATGAAGCGTATGATAAATCATATGGCTATAACGAGTACGATATGATTCTCAAGAATTGAAAGAATTATAATACCATATTAATGTTAAACGAGTTAACATACTACACAGTCAAGGTTTAATATTTACCTCTTGTTTCAAGTCATGATTATCGATGAACATCAATATCATCACTGCTTACTATTAATCTCTTCTTGATATCTTCTTAGAGCATTTGTGATGATAACGTGTTATAAATGTAATGAACAAGAACACAAGAATGAGAGATGAAGAAAATTCTTACTATTGAGATATATTCATAATGTTACAATAAGAGGTATTATAGGAAAACCCTAACTTGATAATCAAGATTATGATGAATAGAAATAAGCCCATAATATTTTACAATAATATGGTACTTGCACTCCTTTTTTTCTCTAGAACAACAATGTATTTGGATGGGGATTCTCTCATGTTTATTTGAACATGAGAAGTAATGTTATATTTTTTGTGATTATATTTTTAAATTAAAATAAAATAAATGTGTTATAATAATGATAATGTACAATTACAAAAAGAATAACATTACCTCTGATGTTTAAATAAACATGAAAGAATTTGTATCTAATGTATTGGTAGCACCTAGCAAGGCTAGAAAAAGATTATAATAGGTCATAGTGTCATACAAGATGCAATGGTTATTGCATGTGTAGAGAGCACTAATTTCTTTTATCCATGTCAAATAATACGGAGTATATAACTTTATATCTTTTCAATGTAATCACTGTTTATAATTACATGATACAGTATTAAATAAAATAATATATATGAATGTGGATAATCCTAAAACTTTTACAACTTAGTGGATATGCAGACTTATGTATTCTATAAATGTTTTTTCTAACTTCCGTGCAGGGACACAAATTAAGCCCACACAAAATATGACTTATGGAAAAAGACTTAAGGCTGCCCTCAGTAGGGGGATTCAATCCCCCTCATTTTCCCTGCCACGTCAGTTTTCTCTCTCCAGCGACCTTCAGGCGATTAGGTGCCCCAGTAAGGGCGACCAAGTTCATTTTTTTTTAAACATTATTAACACAAAATAAAATTTCATTAATAATTAAAACGTTACATAATAATTCAAATAAAATTAAAACATTACGACAATACAACGACTAAACTAGTTTTGATTTTGACGATGCCAAATGTCTTCCACCAAATCGGCTTTGAGGCTAAGATGAGCTGTTCTGTTGCATATCTCCTTGGTAATTTCCAACGATTCCACATGCGTTCTTATGGGATCATAAGAACGGTGCTGCTCTGCTGGAAAGAATACGGGAGATATCGCCGCCTGTTCGTCCTGAATTATCATATTATGTAATATGATACATGTGTACATTATATGCGATAGACGCTCTTTGTCAAACCCTCTAGCCGGATATTTAATCATTAGCCACTTCTTCTTTAGTACACCAAAAGCACGTTCCACTTCTTTTCTTGCTGCTTCGTGCATCGTTTTATACAATATTCGTTTGTGATCATTCGTCCCTGGATTTTTAATGGACTTCATAATAACCTACCATTCCTGATATATCCCATCAGCAAGATAATATCCGCGTTTATAAGGCACGCCGTTAGCAACGAATTCCACATCCGGTGCTCTCCCCGTTTTGAGATCATTGAAAAGAGGCGATGCACGTAAAACATTTACGTCATTATTCATCCCGGCAACACCAAAGAACGCATGCCAAATCCATAAATCTTAGGACGCGATCGCTTCCAATAAAATGAAAGGACTTTGCCCGTGATCACCCCTACAAAATTGAGCTTTTAAAGCATGTGGGCAATTCTCCCACGGCCAATCTGTGCAATCGATGCTTCCTATCATCCCAGAAAACCCATGACTTTGGTAGTGATGAGCATAGAGTTTGTCAATGTCACTAACCGTCGGCTTTCGCAAATACTCTGGATCATATAACTCCATTATGACCTCACAAAATTTTTGAAGACACTCACGAATTGTTGACGCACCCATTTGCACGTATTCGTCTAGAGCATCAGCATTGACCCCGTATGCCAATTGACGGATTGACGAAGTACACTTTATCAATGGAGAAATACCAAGTACGCCTGTACAATTAAGAGTTTGTTGGAAATAAGGTGAATGATCGGTTATATCTCGGACAATTCGTGTGAATAGTCGTCGGCTCATACGAAAACGATCATGGAATGTTGCATCGCCGTATGTTGGGGTCTCACTGAAGTAAGCATCCACTAAACGGTTATGAGCACCCAAACGATCCCTAGTAACAGTGTTTCGTGAGAGCTTTTGTGAGGCTTGAAAAGCCTCCCAACACTCTTCCGCAAACATCATAAACTCGGTACTGGCTTCATTTTCATCATCCGATGACGAATCGGCAATGAATTGCTCGTAAGAATTAAAACTCATAGTGTTGAAAGAATATAGAGAATTTGTGAAATGAGATTTGTGAGTTTAGTGTGTAAATATGTTGTGTATTTATAGGGTAGTTTAGTAGGGGGTTTTTTTTTAAAGCCTAAAACATTTTAAATATTGTTTAAACGGTAGGATTCTTTTTTTTTTCATATGCAACGGATACATGTAATTAACTCGATCTTCCAGACGATTGATATGGGTATAAACATGAGGCGATCGACAAGCCACACAGCAAGTCGATCGACTTGCACTCGATCGCTAGGACCAAACGATCGACACACGATTCGTCTATTGGGGCTAGCCTAAGAATTCACACAAAAGTACCCTTTTTTTTTTTTTTTTTTTTTGAATCTTTGAGTACTTTTTCGTGTATTTAACTTGTACCCCTATAACATAAGTTAGAAAAATCCTACCTTATATAAACTTTGCAGATATTACTGTTATTATTAATTTATACATCTATTAATCATTTGCAAAAAAAAGTATATGATAGTGTATCAATATTAGTGGCCCAAGCCCACTAAGCTACACACTCGAATCAAGCTCGCATATTTAAGGTTCGTGAGTCAGCCATGACAAGAACCATATAAACCCAGGTCGAGCTAGACCTGGTAACATCTCTCAGGCCGCATAGTACATGCACATGAGACAACTGTCACTAACGATTAAGACGTACGAGTCTGACATAGCACAATGAGGAACACACGACCAACATTATAAGAAGCAGAGCACTCTCCTGTACGAGCAAAGTAGAAAAGGTCACATGTCCTCCTTCTTTGCTCTCTAGATAATCAATATCTAGCTCCCTCGCAGTTGTTGATCATCTCTCAAAGGTTTATCTCTAAACCATATTTGCCTCTCTATAAATAGAAGGTACCGCATACAACTTCAACAATTTCCATACACTTTGGCAAATACTGCTTCATAGTAGTCTCATATGGTTCTTGTTTAAGTGTTACCCGAGCTTCTTGATCTCAATCAATTCATCGGGACCTTACGGTTCAACATAGAAAACCAAATAACAAACCATTCACACCCCATCTCTTAAACCCATTTACATACCATACATAAACATGGCACCATCCGCGGGGACATGATACGAAATAGCCTCAAATGTTTTTAAAAAAATTCACCTATTTCCACTCATTTATCCCAAAAAACTTGCATTGTTTTCCTTTTTGCACAAGTTTCTCAACCAAACATATCTGGTCAACAACCCCCCTCAAATTTCAGACATAACCAACGACAACGTCGGACCCATCCAGGTGGATGACCTTACTCACTCAGAGGAAGGTCGACAAAAACTCGCAAATTAGACACACCAGTCAGCGAGAAGCCTCACAAGAAAACCACAGGGGAAGATGCATGCAATTAATGAAAATGTCAACTTGCATACAACTTTCCTCCAAGAAGGACCCACGCAGTTGACAAAAATCAAGTCCTCATGTCAACTCCTCAAGTCAGACCAGTTCAAGAAAACAAAGGTCAGGATAGCTAAGAGGGTGCCAGGGTACATTCTCGGGTAGACGACTTCACAACATCGATGTCAAACAACAGACAGAGTGCTAATACGTCTAGGAAAGAAGGTTGACTAATTCTCAGGTAAACACATTCCACCCCACTTACTCTTTTCTGCATAAAAACGTACCTAGCCCTCAGGGTATACCACCACCTAGCATTAATTCCCAAGTCAATATAACCATGAGTCCAGCCCAACGCGACACCCTAGAATCCATACTCAGTGTATCCTCTCAGAGTAACACTTGCCTTGAACCATCCTCAATTCAAACACCTGCCAAAGGGGAAAACTTATTTAGGCTACTCACTAAAGCACTCTCAGGAGGGAAACAAAAATACCAATCTGGTTCATCAACTCCCAATCACCTAAGAGCCATACCGATAGCCAAGGATCAGTTTGTTCTTTGGATATCCGATTATGAACTCCCTAACGACCTAATTATGCCTAAGAGCATAGGCATATACAAAGGCTTAGGCAACCCTAACTCTCACATGTGTACGTTCATTAGGGCAATTAAAACATACGCCTAGAACGACCCAGGGCCGTCCCATAGATTTTGGAGGCCCTGTGCCATGATCACAATGCACATAAGTATTTTTAGTTTTCGATATTACTATGTTAAAATTTTAAGTAGGGTTTTGGATATGATTTTTTCAATACATATATGAAGGAAAAATAATTATGAAGAATTCAAAGATATACTATAAGTAACACAAAGTATTCAAAACAACATTGTCAAAATTGTCGAGAACACCTTCAAAACTCTTTCAAACAGCAAAAAAGATATTCTAACATCTCAAATATGTAGTACGGATCATTTGTAATTATAACTCAATCAAGGGTTAAAATTGTTAGTTTATAAGCTCTTTTGGATATAATAGGAAACAAAAATAATAAGTATAGATAAAGTGTAAAATATATAAACAATAGGGGTGAAAAATGTACATAGTGTAAAGCTCTCATCTTCTTCCTCCGTATGAACATATTCCCCTGTTTCAACTTATCTTTTGAATCACAATAAAATGATCAAATCTACCTTATACTCGGTAGGAAAGAACTGTATAGCACACTTTATCATCATGCTAGAACTGAAACTCAAATATATAAGGTTCAACGCTTAAAAATTTTGGGGCCCTTAAAAATTTGGAGGCCCTGTGCAATCAAGCATGTTGCACATGCTCAGATCCGGCCTTGGAACGACCCAATAGCCTGTCACATGTTCCAACAAACTCTAGATGACTAGGCAGTAGCTTGGTTCAAAAGTCAGGCCAAGAATAACATCTCATGCTGGCAAGACCTAAAAGACAAGTTCCTCTCCAACTTCTAGAAAATGCAAAACTATACAGGCAACTTCATCTTCCTATGATTACTAAGGCAAGGTCAAACGAATCATTCGAGAACTTTCCAGAGTGGTACGACACTGAAACCATAAAGATCTCAGGCCTCAGCGACCAACAGCTGATCGGAGCCTTCATCTCAGAGATGGTTAAGGGAAATTTTTTGGAAGAACTCGGTCGCAGGCCACCCAAAACATGGAAAGAATGCCTAGAGTTGGCAAGAGAACTCATCAAAGGAAAGAAGTTACACGCTAGATGGCGAAATGCAGAAGAAGCTTCCAAAGGGAAGTGTAATGACAATGGCAAACAACATCATGATAATCGATCTAAGCTAAAGTTATATCAACTTGGAAGGGAAAGAGACAAAAGTGACACAAGGAACACTGAGTGCATCGAAAAAGAAATAGTATCATCAACACCTTTTAAAAAATGCGAGCGAAAATCCTTATGACTCAAATAATATTATATACTTGAGCAGGCCACGCCCACTTCCAATCAGCTACAGAAAAGACGAGAGACAGTTCTTCTGGTTTCATAACTACAACGGGCACGATGAAAACTCTTGTAGAGAACAAAAGAAAGAAATTACAAAGCAATCAATCAGGTCAAGTTGGACCACTTGCTCCCTGCATCAAAGAAAACAGCTACTGATGTGTATTTATAGGTCTATATATTTTATTACCAAGTTTTACGATTTATATTTTGCCGAACTATCCTATAGACTAACACTAATGGGCAGTGGACCTGATCAATGTAGCTAGTGGGGTAAGTACAAGTCGTTCGTCAGGAGTGATTTACTAATATACTAATTTTAAAGGTATTCTAACTATCTAGTTACCTTAAAATAACGCAAAGGGGGGTTTTAGCATGAGAGACTAGCACGAGTTTTGTTTTTTATTTAAACTAATAAAGCAATTAAATAAAATAAATAAAACAAGACAAACGATAAAAGTAAAAAGACATTCAATCAAGAGAGGAAGAACGTGCTAGCCAATTCTATTCCAATTAAGTGTTATTAATATGTATATTGCAATGATTCTAGTTAGGTATAGTCCCTCGTTGGTGATTTGCTAATGTAAACAAGGTAGGTCTTCTCCCTTAATCCGAGGCTCTAACGAGGGTTAATGTTGTCACCATTAAGGAAGCCCGCATAAGGTACTTCAACTATTATTTATAATATATCTAGGTAACATAAATGCAACCTAAACTTCTAACGAGTTTTACTAACGTATTTGACTCATTCTTGTAATCATCTACCAAGCACTATTACACGTACTTGTTACAATAAAAGAACCTACTTAGGAAATCTTCTCGATTTGTGCTCCTAAACTATGACCAATGCATATGGTTTCCTACATTCAATTATCATGATTCGAATTTAAAGTTTATAATTTAATAACCACTGTATACCGTAGTTAAGTTCAGAATTTAAGCATAATCCTTAGATCTAGTTACAAGACAACCAAGAATATGTAAATAAACGAGCATAGGAGATAAACATAAATAATATCCAACGAGGTAAACTAGTAATCGATGTAAAACATATCAAAAACACATAATCTTCATAAACTTGGCTAACGCCTAAGGGTGTTAGCCCATAATCTCAGTAACAAAGCAATATAACATAATCACAATGTAATTGTATGAAATATAGTAAATACGGTATGCTAACCAAATGATTATTTTATGAAACTAGGTTACAAAGAGTTCTCCTAAGCAATGATTCCCTTCACGACTTGTTGATTTGATGAAGTCTTGAACTGGATACACTATATTCTAGATGATGAATACGGAGTATTGAACCTCTGTAAGTGGACTTAGCTTGATTTCTTCGTTTTAACTCCAAATCACGTCCATTTCCTTAACTTTCATCAATTGCTCCGTTATTTACTGTAATTAAAAAAAGTAAGCAATTAAGTATCAATTCTTACATAAATAACATAAAATAAGCAATATATAGGATAAATGATACATATAATTAGTCCTTATCTGATGTTATCAAATATCCTCACACTTGAATTCTACTTGTCCTCAAGTAGACCTTAGATTTTACTTATGAAAACATATCCAAAACATTTCTAGGAATAATCATTTAAGTTTGTTACTCAATCAAAAGTGCACAACCAAACACCTCACAAAATAGGTAAATGAAAACACTCAAATCACTCATCTAATCTACGTGGTAACATTTGAGTAATTCACTTAATTGCACAATCGTGATGAGTATTCTATCATAAGTTTGGTATGGATACACATCTCCACCATTAAAGTCTAGGAGTAACAAATCTAAAAAAGTAAATTAGGTTAAAATAATGAAGGTTAAAATGCACGCCCAAATCCATGACCGTGACACTTGTGATTGCTCACTCCCTAACTCAAATAAGCTAAATAGGAATAAGTAACCTTTTCCAATAATCTTTCACCAACGAAGGTGACAAAATCACATATACGCATCCAAATCCATGAATGAGACACACATGATTGCTCAATTCCCTCGTTCAAATAAGCTAAAGGTCAAGATGAAGAACAATATAGGGTAGGAATAAGGCATGAGAAAAAATTATAATTAATGTAAGTTAAAAAAAATAACAAAACAAATAGATTAAGTCCACACAACCAATGCTACTAGTTACTTATCAAAACATAAACCTTGAAAAAGACACAAATTAAAGAATAACTCGTGCTTTAATACGGAAAACACACGCTTTGTTTGCTAGATACGAATTAGACTCAAAGATGTCTTGGTCGACATTCCTCATAAAATAATCCCTAGTTGGTGTTCCCAGTAACAACCAACTCCCAATCATTCCATAAAAATATAACAAATAGTGTATGTACCACTAATACATAGTTGGTTAAATTATGACCAACTTAACTATATATAACAATACTTTACATCGTTGGTTTAACACGTACCAACGAATAATTGATTAGCTCGTAAAATAAAATCGGTTAAGTTTAAACAAACCGATTATCACACAATCCTCTCATTTTCTTCTCTCATATATTTTTTATTTTTTCTATTTTTCCAATTATTTTGTTTCTTTTTTTTATATTAAAAACAAAACTACTAAGGGTGTAAAATTTCACCGAGATTATAATAAATCCGGAAAATAATCTTTAACATTCGAATCTCAGAATTAAAAATAACAGTGAAAGTAGCAAACACACGAAAAACAAAATAACTAACTTTTACATTCTCATTGCAACGTGCAATTCCCAATCTAACCAAAGATAAGAAAAAAGCACACGAACATAGGAAATACATACTTTACACAAGTAACTAGCAACCAAGCAAGGACTTAATCTACAAGGTAGGCTAAGGTGTAAGGGTATAACAAAACATATATTTATTGGTGTAAAAACAAAAATAATAGCTCAAAGGGTTTATCTAAGGGTATCTTACTCTAAAAATGAGAGTAACAAAGGGTTTTATAGAGGATTAACTAACCAGTCTGGTTAGTTAATATCACAATGCATATATAAACGACATAGGCCATTTGGGTGTATCCAAAAAATTTACCAATCTAGATAACTCACTCTGATTATTCAATAATGCTTGTTATGGTGGTCTCGAATAGTATACCAAGCCAAGTTCTAAAGTTTACTTACAATCACCGGCACACTCATATTTTTGTGAAATTTTTAGTATAATGGGAGAAATGGAATAGGCTCAAATCCTTACAATATGGAAATAAAGGGTTATGTGTGCAGGTTATGCATCTAATGATTTACAAAACATACTAAAAGATTTTAAAATTTAAGTATAGAATTAGGCATATTTTGTACAAAATAGGGACAAGTAAAGTTCTAATTATCCTTCCTCCACTTGAGATGTACGACACCCTCGTTATACAAATGTAACTACATATTCATGAAAAACGAATAATTAGAACACAAAAACTCCCCTGAATTTGCTTGGTATGATCCTCCAGTGTAAGAATGCGAGCAAATGAAATGTGTGATTCACCAATACCATGTCCATCAAGACCTGCTAATATATGATAAAAACATAGAAGAACAAACTCGAAATTTTACAGTAATCATCGGTTAGGAAAAGAAAAATATGTAAATTATAGGTCAGTTGGTCAAGACGCCGTATCCATAGAAAGTTGGATATGCCGTACTGAGTACTTGTAGAAAATAAAATACCAATCAGTAGACTAATACGCCACATCCAAGATACCTGGATACGCCATATAGACTACCTATAGGATAATAATAAAGTGCATGTCAAGGATGAATACGCCATATCCACATCAGTGAATACATCGTATTGACCACCTGAAAAACATACCGAAATAAAAATATAGTAAAAACACATAAGTATGGGTTGCCTCCCACGAAGCGCTTGTTTTTATTTGAGTCACGAGCCTGACTCTACCCTTAGTTACTATGTAATAGGGTGTTTTCCCCCACTTGAAATCAAGTGCTGGTGATAGTAGCAATAAACACCATAAGGGTGTAAATATGCTATGACAAGGAGAAATAATATATAAAAATCATACCTTAGTAGGTAGCGAACTCCACTCATTTCCTTACCCTATTTGGTTGATGAATTAGATGTCTTGAAAAGTAAATGGCTCGTATGTTGAGGATACAATATTGGCTTTCTTTTAACTAAGGTAGCGGCCAAGAGCTCATCATCAAATTCTTTTGAAATGTCAACCAAAAATTGGGTTGATCTCAGGTGCCTTACTTGCATCATTAAGTGGTGTGACATGTATGGTAGATTCTAGGATCGTATGCTTTACCACATCATTCATATTGTATGCCATCTGTTTAGAAATACTAGCAATATCATTAGTAAAAGAAATAAAATGAGAGTCAAAGGTATTACCACTTTGTGTCATAAATTCCACATGAGCTTGTGGACTTGATTCATTCACCCATAAACTCATAGCTTCCATCTTCTTTTACTGCTTCTTTCTCAGTTCCTTTTCCCATACTCCATTCAATTATTCAAGGAAATGAATCAGTGGGTGATACGGTTCAACCATCGGTTTTGGCTTAGGTAATTCTTAGTCTTTGAGATTTAAATTCCTAATTTCTTCTTGCATATCCTTCACGGGAAGGTCATCCATGATTTCCATGTCATCAAATGACTCCACATGTCACACCCTCGCCGGAGGCGGAAACACGAGGTGTAACGGAAAGGAACATAAGCACAAGATAATAGAACATACCAACGTTAAGATTTAAAAGAAAGAGTACACCATTACAATACCAATTTAGCCGACATCGGCAAATATATAACAAAGTTTAGTTCCCAAAATATTGCGTTCTATTACATAACGATTTGTAGTGACAAGTGAAAACTTCATTATGCAAGACCTGGTAGAAAAAGCTTACTAACGATCACCTGAAATGCATGAGAGAAAAACGGGTCAACTATGAAAATAGTTGGTGAGTAAACACGTTTCGCAAAATAAGAAAACTCATAAGAAATATTCAAAGCTTTCGGTCAACGAAAATAGTCCACAAAGCAAAGGCATTGTAAATCCACTCAGTTCCAAGTTCCGCCCATACAAAACTTGCAACCTGTGTATTCACAACCCATTGCACAAAATATAGCGTATGAAGTAGTCAAGTATAAGCGGTCATAATAGTTCACAATATAGTACCACGAATATAATAATTCAGGGATGCTACTGATGAAAACAAATTAAGCTGGGTGCCTCTACCCAAAGTTATGTTGGGTGCCTCTTCCCAAAGATATAATGGGTGCCTCTTCCCAAAGATATACTGGGTGCCTCTTCCCAAAGATATATTGGGTGCCTCTTCCCAAAGATATACTCCAAACACGGGAGACATTATAGTGATGCTCCGAACATAGGAGACTTTATAGTGATGCTCCGAACATGGGAGACTTTAGGTCAAGGCCATAACATGTACGGTTCAATAAGTTCAAGTAAGGCATTATTTCATAATTAAGTTCAAGGATTTGTTCAAATTCACAAGTTCTAGTCAAACTAGTTAATAAAAGTAGTAAACAATTTAGCTCAAGAACGGTTCATGCATTTCGCCCCAAAATATAGTAAAACGGTAAAAAGGGGATGTGATTACTCACTTGATGAATAGATGCGATGACAAAAGTGGTTACACCGAAATGTAGCGTGAATCTCGAAACTGACCTATTATGAATGATATGATATGCAATAAGTCATGATGTAATGTTATGCACGCAATTCGGATAATATTTATACCACTTATGTATTTTTGAAAACAATACTTCTCGTCGAAAATATAATCTTTTAACGTCTTGGCCATTTTTAAATTACTTCACATGTATTTACATTGAAACGATATCCTACGATAGACTTTTAGTGATTTATTAAGAGAATATAACTTTTCGTCGTAAAATAATGTCGTTGGAAATTTCATGAAAGTGACAAAAATGGCTTCGAAAAGCTAGTCGTAAAATGGTGTACGTCGAACGTTAGGAAACGAACTCAACGGTTTTGGAAAGCTTGTATCAAAATCTAGAAGTTTTAGTACATGAGTTTTCGTCATAGAGGTCTCGAACATAAAGATAATAGAGGTTAAATATGGTGATTTTGTCCAAAATGTGGTTTAAAAAGTGAGTTTTGGCAAAGTTTAAGCAACCGTAAATAATTTATTACAACTCCGCTATACAAACGGTTGGTCGTTTTGAAAAATATGCTTGGTGATCTCGATTTTATTAGAAGACATTTCGTTACAAAAAGTTCTACGTCGTTAAAAATAGCCTTCAATATGGTCGTTTTGTTTACCGTAACACTTGTCTCGTAAAAATAATATAGTTTTTCTTAAATAAGTAAGTTACGGCAATTTTATGAAAACGTGTATATTTTAGTCGTTATAAATCCGTTTTCTACGTATTATACGTCCTTAGCTTCGTATCGAAGTATACTAATATATTTTTGATAAGTCGAAATAATTTATAAAGCTTAAGACTCGTTTTTGACTCGTACAAAAGAAAAACAGCTTGCTGAAATTTCAGGAAATATATATTTCGTCGTCAAACTTGAAAAATTCATAACTTCTTCGTTATAACTCCATTTTAATCCGTTCAAGCGGCCACGGATTCGTTTTAAAGTATATTTTCTAAATATCTAGGCCAAAAATTCGTGTCTACTGTCGGATTTTCCAGAAATACAAAATAAGATCATACCCTTTTTAATACTTGTCGAAAAGAGTTTTTCTCGTACTAAACCTATTCCAATCCCTTCAAAACAACTCCAAAGCTATTCTAATCCTACCATACACCTTCTTAGGGTGTCATGGGTTCCTAAACATCATCAAGACCAATATATAACAAGGGATAAATTATAGGATGACTTACATATATAAAACTCTTAAAAACAATGTAAAAATGGTATAAACATCCATATGTCTTGCATGCTTGCTAAGAAATGATGAAATACATATGAAATGATAAGGAAAGATGTAAATGAAAATGATATGCTTACTAGTTAAATGATGAGGTGATTAGAACAAGGATTAACCTAAGCACCCTAGGTTTTTATTTCAAAACCTTTAATAAGAGTGTATCCTAGATTGTTATAAACTTGAGCTTGAAAATTTTGGTGATCCCTTCTAAACACCCTTGTAGAACCGGTTATGGAAGAGGAAAAACAAGAGAGAAACTTTGGTAACTTTGAAAAAAAATGAGATGAATGAAATGAGTGAATGATACTTAGAGTATAGATCTATACATTTGAAAAAAACTACCAACCCAATAAATGCAACCCCCCCTTGGTCGGCCAAGGGGGGAAGGATTTGTAAAAATATATTTTTTTTTCTTTATAATGTGTAAAATTGTTAAAAAAGTGTAAGTGAAATGAATTTAAGTTAAGGTAAATGGTAGCTTTTACATACATTTGAGTATTTAAGGTAGTTTTAGGTAAAAGTAATTTTTAATAGATCAAAGTAAAGTATAATGAGACCATAAAGATTGTAAAAATACATTTCTTGTAAAATTTGAGTGATATAATAATTATCGTGTAGTTTTTAAGAAAAACGTCGTAATAATATAAATTTAACGATTTATATACAAAATAAATTTAAAATACTAGGTAAACTCAAAATATTGTTTTTATAAACTAAATGTAAGTATAAAAATATATCGGGATCATTTTTGGAAGTAGCGGATTAAATGTTCAAAATAATAACTTACGCGATAACGTTTATTTAATATGAAAATTATGCGTTTAACGTGAAATGAAAAATCATGCATGAACTAACATGATGAATATTAAGTTTAAGAAATGACCGGAAATTGAGAATTGTGACACCACATTATGCTCAGTAATTCCGGATGTATTCATCTTATCATGTTGTGGTTGCGAATAAGGCAAGGGTAAGAAATCCAAGTGAGGTACATCATCACATATAATAGCGTCAAACTTCTTATCATTAGATTCTTTGTCTCCATTCGTATTCTTATATCCATCCAAATCTTTAAATGGCTGCTCAATAGATTCAGGATCATGCTCCACATCTTCCAATGGTTGAGAAACAAATGTTAACAAAGAGTCCAACTCAGGTGCATCATCGTATTTAATAGCGTTAAATCTTTTGGAATTAGAATTAGAATACTTTCCATGTTTATCAGATGGATGATCTAATGATGGTACATATTTATATTTGATCTTGGGATGCTCTTCATTATCAGATTCCATATACACATCATCTTCATCATCCATGTACCATCTTTTTGCTTTCTGATTAACATGTTCATTGTTTTTAGCACCCAAATTTAAGTTACATTTATATATGATAGCAGGATATTCCTTTTTATTAGTCCCAATAAAGTCAATATCATTAAAGTTCCAATTTATTTCATCGTATCTTGCATTTTTCCCAATTGTAGACCGATTATTCCTTGATGCCGTTTCAGTTTCATGACGGGCATATTATTCCATGGTTATTTCATCAATGTTCTTCTTGATCTCCTGAAAAACAAATAACCAATAAGACAACAGTAGCCAAAAACAAAATATATAGACAATAAAAAGTAATTAAACACTAAAACTAAAAAACAAAAGTATTTCTGGGTCACAGAAGGTCGATACGCCGTATCCAACAGACAATGGATACGCTGTATACAACACTGGTCAATACGTCGTATCCAAAAGACAATGGATATGATATATTAACTTCCTGCAACAGGTTTTTCAAAATATTAAACACTAAAAATCACACAAACTAAAAACAAATGGTCATAGAATCGTTAAGACACCGTATTCAGTTGTAACACCCCCTAAATGTCGCAGCAAAAGATTGTGTCATTGGGGTGTTACTTCATAGTACAAAGTTCAAGTAATAGAAAACAAACTCTAAATGAGACGTTTTTTAAAAGTTATCATTCGATAAATGAAATCAGAGTTACAACATATGACGTCCTAAAGTATAAGGTTACATAAACGTTTTATAAAATATCATCGAATGGTAAATATGTATACGTCGAGTCTTTAAAACATATCATGTGACTCAATGCTCCAAATGCGCTATCGCCTTACAAAATCGAGAAAAATACATGCTAAAAGTGTCAACACAAAGGTTGGTGAGTTCAAAGGTTTAATGTAAAAGCAGTCTGGACCACAAGATTTAATGTTTATTTGACCATTACATCCGGTTATGAACAAGTAGTGGTTTGAATGGAACATTCGGCCATGTATGTACATAGCAGTCTGGCCGGTTCATTCGGTTAAGTATCCGGTACATTCGGTTATGCATGTATGATGGTTTAAAGTACGTGTGTCAATAAGTAAAAACAAGCAATGTATTCTTACCCCAAGCATTTCAAAACAAGTAAAAAGAGTAAAGTGGGGCTATGAACTCACCTTATGTAAAGTGGTAATGAAAGTGCAAATAAAACGTCGAGAAGATAAAACCCTGCGAGCAATCTAAATAATATGTTGCGTCTTAGGTTTTATAATAATAACGAAAGTATACAAATGAATTTTATAAAGTTTTACTTATAGATTATACATTGTACTTAGTGATTTTAAAATTTTATAACCTTTAGGGACTAGTTTTGACCATTTATACAACTTTTATAAGTCTTATTACCAAGTTGATTTGTTTAATAAAAGTTATTTGATTTTATAAAATTCGCTACTCCTAAACCGTGAAGAGTTATGACTCGCTTTTTACGTTAGCGGAAAGGTATTTGAGTTTATTAATCATATTTGTGTTTTTTTCAAGTGTTTTAAGCCATGTATAATGTATAACCATGTCATAATAATGAATATTACTATGATATACATAAAATACAGGAAAGAACATGAAAAATAATTTGGTTTTTGTACAAGATTTTGTGGTGAAGAAGATGATTAAAAACAAGATCAAGAACATAAAACTAAATCACCGATAATAAACCCAAGTTTCCAAATCTTTACTAATCCTTTCAAAACCCTAGCTTAAACAACCAAATAAATGATTTTTTAACCCTTCCAAACTTTACAAGAAAACCCTTGCAAAACTTCATTAAAACCATAGGATTTGATGAAATTGATTGGTGTTTTGTGTGAAATAAACCAAAGAATAAGACTAAAACTACAAGATCTTCAATTCTTATGCAAGAACTAGTAAATTTTTAAATTTTTATGGTGTGTTTATGTTTTGAAAGCCAAGGAAACAAGGGGAAGAGGAAAAAGATGAATGAAGTTTTTTTAACTATGAATTATTATGTTATTTTATGTAAACTACACATGCAAAAAGTGTAGTAACATGTGTCTAAGTTAGTTGATTAATCATATTAAAAATGAAACTAGCGTCTAAATTAGTAGTGACTAATCTAAAATTTAGTGTTTAGCTTGTGTAATTTTTAGCAATAGTGTGTAGTTTTGATCCCCGGATATTGAAAACGTAAAGCTGATGCGTATGATATGTAAACACAAGAAGTTTTACAATCCTTCTAGGCAGTGTACCTAACCGTTGTAGTGTAGTATAGGTAAGACATGAGGGATTAATCGTTCTCTAGGAGAATAGTGTTGTGAAGGCTCGAAGTGTATGATGAATTAAGTTTAATGGTTGATGGATGATTATTTTTGGTCTTTTTCTATATTTTTTTGAAAGCAAAGTAAAAATCTCGGGGTTTGAAGAGTTTTGTTTTATAACTACTAATTAACTAATTAAAACTAAATATGCAAAAAGGTAAATTGGTGAACTCGTATGATAAGTAAATGTGTTTACTTAGAATCTTACTACTCCCTAGATATATCCTATTGATTAGTCGAATTTTCACGTCCTTGTTTTAATAAGCACATTGTATTCCTTAATATCAATCGTAGGGAGGTGCCAAATGCCCTAACTCTATGAATGTATATGACTCGTTAAGAACCTTAATGTTAGCGACTGCAATTCTACCAACGATTGAGAATATATAGGACTCGTTAAGACTTTTAATGTCAGTGATCGAAATTCACACAATAAATACAACGAACAAACCAACTATTGCACTATAGTGGAGCGTTTAGTCAGATGTTCAAGCTAGTGATATACCTAACCTAAGATCTAGCCAGTTTTCCAACTCCTAATGCGATAACGACTAACTAAATAAGAGACGATAATCAATAATCAATAACTAGGTTTCATTCAATACTACGCAAACAGTAATAGATCTAGCTTAACATGTTAAAGATAAGAGAAGATAAACAATTAATCACACAACACATAGACATATTGTAATAATTAATTAGAGATGAATAACTTATCTTCAATTAAAACATAGAGTTTAGGGGTCTAAAAACCCTTACAAAAGCTGTGAAAATCGTGCACCAAAAGGTCTCTCCAAAATCTTAACAATACGTGACACACATAATGAAAATCCTACAAAAAATATATATAGTATTACAACTGTGACGGCGTCACTTTACAAGTGTGACGCCATCAGCTCGCTGATAGCGGAATTTTGCAAAACCTCAAGTTTTACAATCCTCCTAGGTAGTGTACCTAATTGTTATAGTGTAGTATAGGCAAGACACAGGGGATTGATTGTTCTCTAGGGAAATAGTGTTGTGAAGGCTGAAGTGTATGTCGAGATAGGTATAAAGGTGAGGGATGAGTCTTTTTGTATTTTTATATTTTTATATGAAAGAAAATTAAAATCTTGGGTTTTAAAAAGTGGGCGTTTTAACTACTAATTAATTAAAACAAAATTAAATAAACTAAAATTAAACTAACTATGCGGAAAAGAAAAGTGGTAACTCTTCTGATAGGAAAAACATATTTACTTTGATTATCTTTACTCCCTAGTTATCTCTTATTGATTAATCAAATTGTCACGTCCTTGTTTTAATTGGAGTGTTGTATTCCTTATTATTGGTCGTAGGGAGGTGCCATATGCCCTAACTCTATGAACGTATAAGTCTCCCCTAAAAAAGCTTAAAGTCTATTAAGACTGCTAGGATCTATAAGCCGCAATTCACGCAATAAATACATCGAGAAAAGCCACAAGCGCACTCTAGGGTTATGTTTAATAAGATTGATAAGCTAGTACATATAGAATTAAGCCAGTTTTTGTATCCTCGTGTGAGGCAACCAATTAAACAAGAGACGACAATCAATAATAATAAATAGGTTTCATTCAATCTAAGCAAACACTAATAGATCTAGCCTAGCATGTTAAAGTGAAAAAAAGAAAAGCATATAATCAAACAGCACATAGATATATTTAATGATTAGAGATGAATTACTTAACTTCAATAAAACATGGATAAAGTGGCTGTAAAACGCCTTGCAAAAGAGCATAAATTCGTCTAGGGTTTCACCTCTCCAAAGTGTTACATCAATAATGGAAAACATACGAAAATATATATAGTTCTACAATTGTGACGGCGTCACTTTATAGTTGTGACACCGCCAGCTCGCCGTCATTAGGGTTTCTTCAATTGCATTGCAACCGTTGTGACAGTGACGCTGTTAGGATGTTTGACGCTGTTAGGATGTCTGACGCCGTTAAAACATATTTTTGGCTTGATTTGATGTTTCTACTGGCTGCATATTCTGATTTGCTTTGGTTCCTACTGGTTGTTCCTCCTGGTGGTACTTATGGTGTTCCTCCTGGTGGTACCTGTATTCCTCTTGGTGATCTGCTGTTCCTACTAGTTGTTTCGGATTCTGCTGCTGGTAGTATTGGTTTTTGCTGGTTTGAAGTCTGCTGGTCATTATCTGATATAGTATTTTAGGTCCAAAGACGCCCTTGGATCTTGGACGATGTGATGCTTATGGCTTGGTTACTTTCATTCATTTGGTTTGGTGTTTACAAGTAGTTTAGAACATAACATAATGATGTCGTGCGATGGCCGGGACCACACCCATTATTATATTTTGATTTGGTATAAGATGGATCAATGGGCGGTTATGATGTGCGATGGCCGGGACCACACACATAACTGAGGTGTAATAAACATGTCTTGTTCGCACTAAATCAGATAAGGATATTGTGAATACCTTGGATGCATTAGCTTTTTAATCGATTGTGTAACAAGTTCAACCTTTTTGTGAGATGCAATAAGGATTGAGGTAGATCGCCGAGGTGAGGCAACAGTTACATGAGAGAGGAGGATGTTCTTGCACTTGGATGTTTCATTGATACCTTCCTTTTTAAGCCAATTAAAGTCTGAGATTCATGAAGATGGTTAGTATACTTTTAAGGGGAAGCTTATTGATCAGATACTTATCATCTACATGCATCACTTAAGGGGAAGCGTTTACAAGATGCACAAGACCCCTATTAGATGATTACAAAAAGGGAAAGAAGATTCATGGTGTGCAGCTTATTATTGTGATGACATGTTTTAGCATTGTTTCTTTATGCAGATTGTTTTGTAATATCAAATAGGGGAAGATTGTTAGGAATTACATATTTGATGATTACAAAACCCACAAGCTGGAATTGTTAGGAATTAGAAATTCCATAATGAAGTATCGGTCACCTCAAATATTATCTAGTATAAGTTAGCTCGTAGACACATCGTTATTACGTTATTTGTTAGTTTATTAGTTAGTTATTAGCATAGTTTAGTTTAGTGCAACACCGTGGAGGAAGGACGGGTCTTTACCCACTGTATGCCTGATCCACAGTCCGAAGGAGGACGTTTAGTTTGTAACTATAAATACCCTCTACCTCCCAAGGTAGAGGGTTGGACCTTTCATTCTAATCTAACCTTCTTTCTTTTGTTTTACTTTCTCTCTCTAAAAAGGCTCCCATCTTCCCCTTTCTCTCTCTAAAACTCTATCTCATTCGATCCATACTAATATTATTTGACGTGTTTATGAAATCCAATATGTTACAAATGGTATCAAGAGCCATGGTTTGATCATCTCTCTTACATGTTCTTGGATTTCTAGTGGTTTTATATGGTTTTTGGGTTTGAAAGAGTTTAGTGGTATTTGCATCATTTGGACTATTTCTAGTGTTAAAGTTTGGATTTTGATTGTACTTTTGTGTTTAGAATCATTATAAGTGCTTAGGTTTTGATTTGGAAGGTTTGAATCACTCTGGTTGGGTTGTTTTTGGATTAAAAAGTGGTGTTGTTGAACATTTCTACCTAGCGACTTGAGTCACGGACAAGAATTCTTCGTAGCGACTTGTCTTTATATTCGTAGTGACTTGTCTTTGTTGTGGGTAGCGACTTGAGCACTAGCGACTTGTCTTTTGAGACAAAACGACAAATAGTACAAAGTAGTGGTCGTACTGTTTTGTCTAGCGAGTTGTCATCTGGCGACTTGTCACTAGCGATTTGTCTTCATAGCGAGTTGTCTCTAGCGACTTGAGCATATAGCGACTTGAACATCTAGCGACTTGTCAACTAGCGATTTGTCTTCATAGCAAGTTGTCTCTAGCGACTTGAGCATCTAGCGACTTGAACATCTAGCGACTTGTCAACTAGCAATTTGTCTTCATAGCGAGTTGTCTCTAGCGACTTGAGTACCTAGCGACTTGTCTTCAAGGTTTTAAGCAACTTGGTGAAAAGCGATTTGTCATTAGAGGATTGTTAGAAGCGGTTTGACCATTTCATCAGTGCGTTTTGTTGACTTTTCCCGACAAAACTTCAAACGGCTATAACTTTTGAACCGTAACTCCGTTTTCAGCGTTCTACCCATCAAAACGACCGTGAGAACAAGTAGAATGGCACACTGAACAACTAAAGTTTATTCAGGTCAACCTTCGAGGCCTAAATCCACTCCGAACAGAAGTTATTGAAGTTTTTATGTTTTTAGACCTAAATTTCTCCGTAAAATCGTGCAACAACCAACCCATATCACAACCAAAAAACATCTCTGCTAATCCTACAAACAATCATAAGACCTAACACACAATTGTCTATCATTGTGTCGATCCATCAGTCATCTTAACACGTTCTATTGGTCATTGCTTAACGGTTTCTTCTTGATTTTGTAAAATCCCGCGAAAGATTCTATTTCTCGGTTTAAATCATAGATTTGTAAAATCCCGTGTACACAGCCACATCATGTCTTACACTCCAGATTCAGTGATTTCGGAAGTACTTAAATTGTATGATGATGTAGACAACCATGAGAATATTAGATATACCGAACGGTTACAGATGATGGATTCAATCAATGATGATTTGAGTTCTTCATGCTCTGAGTCCAATGAGAAAGATTTGCACCTGCTCATGCTACAGAATGCCATGCAAAAGGAATGTTGCATTGTGCCCTTTCAGCAACTTCACTCACACCTTATGTTACTCACATCGATAGGAATGGAACGAACATGCAATGCCCTTTTCCGTCAAGATTTATCCACATTAACGGGAACATTACTATTGAACTTAGAACAATTGGAACATCAACTTGATAAAGAAAAGGTTCAAAAGGATACTTCCAGTGCTGCACTTCAAGTGATCCACAACCAATTTCAGTCATTCTTCAGTAGGGAATTTACATCAGATTATGATCAAGACATGACTGAAATATCTTTCAAGAGATACACTGGAGTGGAAATTAGCTTGTTCATAGAGACACTTATCCATCTTATGAATAATGTGGAGAAGTATATTGAGGAAGTTACTTAGAAAGATGAAAAAGTGGATGAGAGTCTGGTGCAGTTGAGAGAAAGTTGTGATGAGTTGGGTAATGTATCAGTTGAAGAATCGGGTGTTGTTGAATGCAGAATATCAGAGACAACAAAAAATGATGTAACCAGCTGCTCAGTAACTCCTGGCACAAAAGATGTGGATGCTGTGATCAGAAAGGTGAATGAATGTCGGGTACAATCAATAAATTGTAGTGTTGAGACCAGTAAGGCATCGGATGATGGATCAGTTGACACTGAATACAGAGGCTCAGAAATAGATAAGCTTGACACAGCCAGTGGTTCAGTCACTCTTGTTACACATGATGTGGATGCAGATATCAGACCAGAAATTGAACAGGTGTCATGTAATGAGGTACCCTTTACTGTTCAATATAGTGCATCTGCTAAAGTACTTAAACAAACTGATCATGATGCTGAACATGAATCTGATAAATGTCCTGTAACTGAGGCTGAGTCTGAGATTAAGTGTTTCAAAACAAACAATATGGTTGATAAAATGGCTTTTGATGAACTTTCAAACAAATTCTCAAATCTTGAAAAACATTGCATTTCACTTGAAATTGCGATACAAAGTAAAGAAGAAAGTTTCCAAATTAACAAACCATGTAAAAATCCGGAACTTCCTGAATTCCGTGAACTTTTTGAAATGAACACTTTGAAAGCTCAGCTTCAAGACAAAGACTTAACCATCAACAATTTGAAGAAACATATTTCTGGTATGCATGTAAAAAGTAATTTGGTTACAAGTAATTCTGATGTTAATGTTATTGATGATATTCAAATGAGAAATGATGAATTAGCAGTTTGTGTGGCCAAATTACTAAAGGAAAATGAGTCTTTGAGAAAGCATCACATAGAACTAAGTGGCTCTGTCAAAGAAGCTAGAACAAAGTCAATGGAACAAACAAACTATTTGATAGCAAAAATTGATGAACTCAAAGCTCAACTTCAGGAAAAGAGTTTCGCTATTGTTGCCTTAAAAAATGAGCTCAGAAAAACAACAGGGAATAGTGTGAACACTAATTTGCAAAACCATCAATCTTGGGGAAACCAGTTATTAGACAACCGAATGCGTTTAGATCTGAACGACCACAATTTTCAAAATCGCGGTTTGCCTCCCAAGTTGATGCAAAACAAGTTTTGACAAAACCAGTCACTTCACCTTACTTGCCAGGGAAAAATGCTATGAATGACTTGTATAAGAACTCTTATCTAGAAATGGCTAGAAAGAAGGAACAGATTCGAAAAGACGGAATTTTAGGTGCAAGACCTAGGGTGATGAATTCTTCGAGATTTCAAGGCACTGCTAGTAGTTCTAAACCATTACCTAGGAACACTAAACTAAAGACTAGGGATTGGCTTGGATCTAAGAGTAGTTGCGCTTCGATTAAAGCTATTTCCATAGCAGATCAGTCTAAGAAATCTAGATCTATTTCTAAATCCAAACAAGCTGTTTGCGTGAAGTGTCTGAAATGTATCTTTAATAAAAACCATGATAATTGTTTCACAAAATCCCTGAATAATGTAAATTCTCGTGCAAAGGTTCAACCTGTTAAGTCAAGGATTTACACTAAGTCATCTTCAGTTCATATGAAGCAAAACAAATCGAAAACTTTGCCTAGATGGTTACCAACTGCTAAATCTTTGGAAACTAGGAATAGCGATAAGTCTTCCACTATGCATAAGATGCCTAACAATCCTATACCTTGCCATAAGTGGATACCGTCTGGTAGAATGTTTAAGGATGTTGGACTTAGGTGGATACCTACCGAAAAGCTATTTTCTGATGGCAAAATCAAGGTTGACCGTGAAACCCCAAAGGGTTTGGATACTAATGTCACTAACCAATATATATGCAATCAAGCTTGTAATGTTAGTGCAGGTAGTCCTTACTCAGTTGCAGATACTTCGATCCTTCAATACATGGACTGGCTTAAAGTATGGATAACACAAGGATTGATATCTCATAACTCACGGGTTTAGGTAACTCAACCTTGATATTCAATCGGCTATGAAGTCTGTTCACATCAGTTCAGGCCTCGTACTTCATCATTATGGCGTCTGCAGATAACACTTCAGGCCCGTTCCTCAAAGAAAAGAAAGGTCTACGCTTCAGTGCGCTTTATCTTCAAAAGAATAGAAATCTTCATGTGTATGACCATTCTCATCGACATTCCTCATCAACAATCTTCATGGTTTGGTGTATATTCTTATTCACTTGTTCAAATCAAAAATGGCAACTTTGGATGAAATTTTTGAGGGGGAGAAGAGTGCATATACTACATGTTGATGGATGCTTGAATTATGGTCATATGAATCTCCTTCAACGCCCAATGCTTCACTTACTAAGGATAATTGGGATTCAATGTTTCAAGATATGTTTGATGAGTACTTCCAACCTCCAACGATTGTTGATCATCTAGTTTCTGAAGCTCATGCTCCGGTTCCTACTGACTCAACTGGTTCACCATCTAAGAAGTACTTCTCAGAATCCTCAAGAAACATTACCTCCAGTTATTTCACAAGGCGTTGATAATGACTATCATGATTGTAGTTGCACTCATGAATAATGATCCGCTCTTTGGTATTCCTTTTATCAAATCTTCACGGATTACTGTTCATGAATAATGATACGCTCTTTGGTATCCCTTTGCCAAATCTTCACGGATTATTATGCACTCTGTAAATCAACCACATGAACATTAAGGTAAATGACTTCCTCATCCGCTAGAAGACATTATTGGTGAATCTTCCAGATCAGTCTCTACATGTATACTTTTAGGAAGAATGCATTGATATTAAGGAATCATTTGTTCTGGTTCATTCAGTGGGTCAATGTACATCTGAATGTATGTTTATTCACGTGTTGGACATTTGACACAAGTTGATTACTACGGAGTTAATCATTTATCACTTATTTTAGATTGAAGTTGACTTTCACAAAGGCGTGTTCTAATTTGATAACTTGCTCGGGCTTAAGAATTTGATTTGAAGACTTGGTTTATCTAGTTACCAGCAGTCGGAGTTGATGGTTGAAGACCTGGTCAACTATCACTATTAGGAGTTACGTTGTTTTACTCAGTGTCACACGCAGATGACGGTGTGGATAATCACAAGAGGTGTTAATGTCTCATACTTTGATTGAGTATTAAGTACTTAGAGATTTGCTTGGAGCATAAATTATCGACACCATTCTTTCAACATTAGTGCAAGCTTAAGATACGAATGCGGGGAATTCTACTTTAGTTTCAAGTTTGGTATATCGGGTTTTCTTCATCAGTGGTCACTTCAAATTGTCTACATATGGGTTGGTAAAGATAGTCAGGAAGAATTTCTGTAACAGTTGATTCTCACAGGATTCATTTGAGCTAATTCTTGTTCTTCTCTATTTCAAGAATATTCAGTATGTATAATGTGTTGCTGATTCTGAGGTATCAAAACCAGCAAGGGGGAAGGAGACATACATCTAAATACATAACGAGTACACATGATGAACCTAATACTTTTTCTCTATTGAAGTAATCCAGGGAAAGACAAATGTCATAACCGTAGAGATACTCAGTGTTTACTCATAGCTTCTGGTGTATTATTCCAACTATTTGGGGGAAGGATATATTATTCCAACCATTTGGGGGAAGTGGTCTCTGGATACTTTTGGTATGTGTTATCTCAGCTTTCAGTAGGAAGAAGTATGAGAAGAATTTGTGGAGCGTGAGATGATATTGCTTATCGACATCTTCTATATGATTTATGATAAAGTGCTTCCGGTTAGTGCTTCATGTACACAATGTAATGATGATTCCGATGAGATCGCAACCATCAAGGGAGAGATATGTGTACATCTGGGTCGCACAACATATTCACATGATCGAGCTTAATTAGTTATTCCAGAGTTGACATCCGCAGAGAAGATCAGTGATTCAACCAGTTATTGTGATGTGGTTGTCTCTTCTCTTGTTGGGTACATGTGTACGTTATGGGCTGATTGGTTATAGGTTAGATAACTGAAATGCATTTGGTGAAATGAAGATGTTGATATACTGTTCTCCTGAATTGACAACTACTCAAACTCGAAGAGTTATGTGTACATCGTGGACGCACAACAAGTTCATGTGATCAGGCTTAATCATTTATTTTGGGTTTAATAACCACAGAAATGATCCGTGTTAACTTGTTACTTCGGTTTTATCGTCTTCTTCGGGTTCTTGAGCTTCATACAATTATACTATTTGCTTCACTTCTTCTTCTTGGGGGAAATGGTCTTTTTACATGGATTGTCGGTTTGGGGGGAAGCTACCAAAGATTCACTTTTTGAAGGCTCAAGTTCTTGCGACGATTTAAGAGCCTCGAATGCTTTGGTGGTGAAAGTTTAAGAGACGGTGACTTCTATCTTCTACTAAGTGCTGAACGATTTCCTTATCTCGGTACTCGTATCATCATCTTCTTAAACTATTTCTCTATCGTTGTAAATATTTTTCAAAAAGCAAAATAGAAAAATATAAAACCAACAAAAACAAAATAGAAAAATATAAAATCAACAAAAGCCCATAAAAATCAGAAAATTGAAAAATACCAAAAATATGTTTTCTCAAGACATGTCTTCTGGTATCGATAACATCTACGGTCTTAGAAATGTCATTCAATAATGGCACGAGACTTTAGATGAAGTTCGAGCAGGAGGTGTAAATATTTCTTTCTAAACATGTCTCAAAATATGGCTTACAATTACTTCAGACTGTAACCCGTGCTTTAAACCATGGCTTGCTATTATTTCCGATAGCAACCCGCTCTTCAAGGAAGGAAAGTGTTGCGCTAAACCAATTTTCTAAAAATTTCGTGCACTTATCCTAAAAACAAAATGAGGAAAGTATGTCGAAGGACTGCTGTTCCTACTCAAATATTTTTCCATTTAAATTCTTCAGAAAAATATTTGTTTTAACTTAATGGTGGTAAATGAGTTGCTTGAAAATCAATCATTATCGGAGTTTTCATAAATTTGCAAACTCAATCAATGACTTCCGCGCTTTCAATATTTTCATAAAATGAGTCATTGATTGAGGGGGAGAATGTTTTTCAAATTTATATCATCTATCGGGCTTATCTAATTATCCTATATGCTTAACTGAAAAATGATGTTAACCTACGTTGAAGGACTAGGTGCCTAGGATATGATTGTTAGGATTAGATGATTAGAGTTTGATGAACACATAAATCTCATGCCTTATATGAACTGATTGATATGTTGAATTGACTTTTATTAGTCGATTGCTGTTTGGGTGTTGTCGACCACCATATATCTGTTTGTATGTCTACTAACGTATGCAGATATCATGGATTATAAGAAGGTTCCCGATCCGGATCCACAATAGAAGATGATTGGATGCCGAAAGGAAAGGGTAACTATATCTTTGGTTGACAAATGAAGAAACGGAGCTTAATTTGTCCTCTATGTAGAGTTGGCATTAAAACATGCAACGTAAGAGGTCTCACTGCTTCAGCAGATGGTTTTCTTCCAGCCTTACAGCAACAACAGAAGTAGCTTCTACACCACCTAACGTATCTTGTGCAGGAAAAGTAGTGAATGATACCATTTTTAAACAAGTTTTTGAATAATATTGTTTTGAAAAATGGAAAAATATTGGTTTTGAAAATAAATTGGAATTAATTTTAAAAATCACCGGACTTCATTTTATCAAAACTTAAGTCACTCAATCATCGACTACGGTCATCGATTGAGGGGGAGAGTGATTTAAACTAAAATATTTTCAATCAATATTTCATCAATCAAGTCCGTTTGCACAAAATAAGTGGTGATCTAAAGATTTAATGTTATGTCATGGTATGATTTCTTTAAAACCCAAAGATCTTTCAAAATGAAATTTTTTCTGTTCTTGTTTGATTGTGAAATTGTTTTATTTTACTTAGAGATCTCTTAAAAACTATCATACCTGACACTAACAATCTTTAATGTCGAAAAAATGTTCCTTATCCATCATTTTTCAAAATTAAATCAAGCCACGTCTTTCCCCAAATTTTTCTAAAAGATTTAAATCAATTGGGATCACAAATCTCAAATAGTTTGATATTTTTGATCGGGGGAGAGATCGTGATTTAAATCTCAAATCTGTTTTAGTCCTTTAAAGGCACTCCTTCCTCCATGTGCCAAACGATTTCAATATATGATGCACATGATTGAGGGGGAGCATTTATCCAAAAACAAGACGAGTATTTAAACAAGGCCACATATTCTCCCATGTTTTCCAAACCTTATTAAATCACTAGGGATCCAAAATCTCAAAGGGTTTGACATTTTTGATCGGGGGAGAATTTGTGATTTAATAATGAAATTTGATAATAGGTGATCGTTTTGATTCAAATGTGCATACTGCTCTCCCATATGTGCTAAACGCTTTTGAATCTCGAAGCACATATTGAGAGGGAGCATTTCAAAAAGAAAATTAACTTTCAAGGTACAAAGATTTCTATGTTTCAACATAAAGTACCTTGATTGACTTTCTAATGGTTTCCTAATGGCTTTTGTGATCATGGATGTACTTCAAAAGAACTCTTACCTCTATGTGATAAAATGACTTCAAATATCCTACGCACATATTGAGGGGGAGAATTTACCAAAGAAATTCAAATGGCTTTTTCTAAGGAAATTGTGATCAAGAATATATTTCAAAGAACTCTTGCCTCCATGTGCTAAACAATTTTAAGATCATATGCACATGTTGAGGGGGAGCATTTCTAAAAGATCAAAACAATTAAGGTACAAAATGCTTTGATATTATATCACAAGTACCTTGATTGATTTTCCAAATAATTTTTCAATTGGTTTCGAGAAGGAAAGAACAATACCAAAAGACAGACCAATTTAGTTTATGCATGGTGTTATAAGGATGGTTAGGTTAGGTATTCGTTCCCACGATCCCGCCAGAGCCGGAGGGATCTACCCAGGGACAATCCACTTGATAGTGTAGAGTCCTTAGGTATGATGAAAAAAAAGGAGAAAAGTGAGATATGGGAAGAGTGCAGACTGAGATAGAGCTAGAACTGGAATAAACCCAACAAGGTTCTAGTTATGAAGTCTCGGTAAGCACTGAAGGGGTTGAAGAATGAAAAAGAAATGAATGTGAAAAAGGGTGAAAAGAAATAGCCCTCCAATAATTCAACCTTAGGGCAGAAACCGGGTTCAATACATTTTCTACTGGTGGTCACTAAGATAACACTGGTATTGAAGACAAGACGTCATGGACCCAGTGACGCACTGCACTAAACTTCCCAAGCTACTCAAGTTCCTCTTAAAAGGGCTTGTTTCATTCTCACGGGGAACCTACATAATCTATCGACTTTCTCTTAGAGATTGTTGATATTGAAGAAGGAGACCCTCTCCCTAGTCTCCGGCATAGGAAACCAAAGTGCACAATTGAGTATAGAGCCAAGAGATCATCCACAATATCTCATTAGGACACTAAATTGATGAAGACTTGCTGTTTCACACAATGTGGAAAGTGAGAATATATTAAGAGTCCTACGCATTATCCTTGTGGTATTGCCAGAAAATCCGAGTGATATGTAAAAGTGTTCACGATGAAGATGGAAATCCTTCTAGAGCCAACATCAAACAAGCTCTTGGTGGGTGACATGTGAGATCTTTCCAAAAGATCAAGCTTGTGACAACTGGATAGAAACGATGGGGTGATTCATTCTTGAATCAACCTTGGTCCAGGAAATGAATTGACGAATACTTTTGGAAAAACCGTTCGATGTGCAAATCTTCTTTCTCTAGCACATCGAATGTGTACTTATGTTTTCAAACACAAAAAGTATCTCTGATTGAAAAAATACTTTTGGAAAAACCGTTCGATGTGCAAATCTCTTCTTTTCTCTAGCACATCGAATGTGTATTCTCTTTCAAATACAAAAAACTATTTTAAATTGAAAATTGATCTTTCTCATAAAACCTTCGTCGTATTGCAAAACTCTTTCTTCTAAGCAATACGCGATTGTTTTCAAATCAAATTTTCATCAATCAGTGAATCTCAATTCGCTGGATCACTCACTCCGTGTTGTCTTCTTTGAGACGTTCAGGTTTGAGAACAGCTAGAGCAGCTGCGAAACCCTATCAAGGAGATTCTTCGGAACTATACCTGATCACAGGCAGTACTTGTACTGATCAACGGGGAACTGTGGGCCGTGTACCTCAATTCAGCGAAAGTGATCAAAGACACTTTCGTGTGTTTTATTGCTAACTGCTGTTTGCAGGTACATTTGGACGGTTGCAGTTGATCAGAATTGAGAAGTCAATCCAAAGCCGCATGCTCACAACATCCACACTTAATTGAAGAAATCATGACTGGTGCACCTGGCTCTGATATTTTCATACTATGCTTCTGCTACGCTGCCGCAAATATCATGAACCAGTAAAAGCTTCCGCTACTCTGATGAAAAGATGTCATGATCCAGAAAGTGTGAGCATGTCGGTCCGAAAGTCACAACATCACATGAAGGCAACACTACAAAGGGTGATCCAGAGATTTACTGTGGCTGATGATCTCAAAGAAAGCTCAAAGATCATCAAAGATGTGGATCAGTTCAAAGACCTCCACTGAAAGTACAAAGCACTCAGACTATGAAGAGTCACTACTAATGCTCAAAGATGCAGAAGTTGAAGAATTCAAGTCTACGAGCTCAGAACATAAGATTAAATAGAATGCTAGGATTCGAAATGTAAAACATGGGGTGACCTCCCTTAGGGGGAGATTGTTAGGAAATAGAAATTCCATAGTGAAGTATCGGTCACCCCAAATATTATCTAGTATAAGTTAGCTCGTAGACACATCGTTAGTTACGTTATTTGTTAGTTTATTAGTTAGTTATTAGCGTAGTTTAGTTTAGTGCAAAACCGTAGAGGAAGGACGGGTCTTTACCCACTGTATGCCTGATCCACAGTCCGAAGGAGGACGTTTAGTTTGTAACTATAAATACCCTCTACCTCCCAAGGTAGAGGGTTGTACCTTTCATTCTAATCTAACCTTCTTTCTTTTGTTTTACTTTCTCTCTCTAGAAAGGCTCCCATCTTCCACTTTCTGTCTCTAAAACTCTATCTCATTCGATCCATACTAATATTATTTGATGTGTTTATGAAATCCAATATGTTACAGGAATGAAGAAAGAAGAAACAATGAGTATGTAATAGTTAGCTTTATTAGTAAGCTAGGGTTTGTAACCTCCCTCTATTATATAAAGAGGGTAGGCATCTAGGTTACAATCATCCATTCATAGTAGACTTCTCCAATGAGAGTCTAGAAACGCATAGAGCGTGTAGTAGTAGTAATAGTAGTAATAGTTTACTTATATTTTATGAATAAAGAAAACCTTATTAGTGATGTTGATTGTGTTATTCTTATTCCGCGTTGTTTCAATTAATCAATGTTACTCATACCCTAGTTGAGTCCGGATCCATTGATTCCTCAGATATTGTTCTCACAGCTTCTTCTACAACTTTGCTTCAAAAGATTATTTTATCTTTACATAGGGAGCTTGACATGACAGATCTTGATACCCTTAATTATTTCTTGGGGATCTCTATTACACATGACACTACAAGGATGTTTTTCTCTCAGAAGAAATATGCTATAGAGTTGCTCGAGCGAGCACCTACATTCAACTGCAATCCTACTCGGACTCCTGCTGACACAAAGTCCAAGCCTGGTCCTGATGGTATCCCATTTCTGATCCTACTTTGTATCGGAGTTTTGAAGGTGGCCTACAATATCTTGCATTCACTCGTCTTGATTTGTCTTATGTTGTGCAACAAATTTTTCTATATATGCATGATCCTCGGGAGCCTCACTTAGCTCTCTCATGGGGATTCTTCGTTATGTTGAGGGCACTTTGGAGTTTGTTTTACAACTATATGCATCCGCAGGGTCTTCTCTTGTGGCTTATTCTGACGCTGATTGGGCTGGTTGCCCTGCTACTCGTAGATACATCCGGATATTGTGTATTTTTGGGCAATAATATTTTATCATGGTCTTCTTAGCGACAACACAGTCTTTCACGTTCTAGTGCTAAATTTGAATATTTGGGTGTTGCTAACGTTGTTGTCGAGATATCATCGTTGCACAATCTTCTTTTGGAACTACACACACCACTACTGATCGTTACTCTTATGTATTGTGATAATTTCAGTGTTGTTTATTTATTTGCTAATCCGGTGCAACATCAACAAAGCAAACATATTGAGATTGACATTCATTCGTTCGTGATATGGTTGCTACGGGTCATGTGCGTGTTCTTCGTGTTCCATCTTGTTACCAGTATGCAGATATCTTCACTAAAGGTCTTCCTTCGGCGTTATTTGACGAATTTTACACTAGTTTAAGGGTTCGGTCTCCTCCGCTGAAACTACAAGAGAGTGTTAGTCGATGTTTATTATTAGCTAATGGGCTATTAGTTATGTATTATAGTCCAAGCCCATATTGCTTGATTCTATATTGCTCTTTGTAACTATATTGGAATCTTGTGAATGAAGTAAATCAACGATTTTACCAATCTAATACTACACGTGGCAAAGTCCAATAAAATCAAAAAAATGAAGATACGCACATTATGGTCGGGGTACACCACCGGCTTGGCGTGCGTTATAACGCCGGTGGGTACTGATGCGGTGGCGCCACTATAACGGAGTCCACGTGGGCTTGGCGCACCCCTTAACGCCACCATACCTAATGCTCTAATGATATTACATGAAAAATAAATATGTTAAGGTTATGGTTAGTAGGTTTGACTATCGTGGTTAGTGGGTTTGACTAAAATACTAAATTTCAGTAAGTGTCTCTCATCATGTTTAGGTTAAGACTTTAATGTTATGCAACAAGTTGGGATGAATTACCTGGGTCAACATGTAAACCATTTTAACTTGTACAACTTATTTAACTTTTCAGTTGTTTTAGTTTTAGATAAACAAGATAAATGACTAGTATTTAGGTTAGGATTATTCTTACCCGCGAACTTGAACCCAATTCAAATTTACACCCTTACTCATCCACTTGAAGGAATTCTATGTATTGGGGATAAACTCGTGGACATTTTATTATCTATATACGTGAAATTATTTTGTGGCGGCGGAAGGTGGATGGTATGCGCTCGTTTAAGGCGGAGCCAAAATTAAAGATTAAAGAAGGCTGAACTTAATGTAAAAATATAGCAATAAATATTGTTCCAAAAATAAATCTATAGTTCATTTAACCTATTATTCAACTTAACAACACAATAATTAGTAACTCTGTCAATTGCACATGAGATATCACAGTAATATATGTGAACCAACAAAGCCCTTGTTTGACATTTTATAAACTTTAACTAAACACCTGGAGCATGTTATTAAAGTTAAGTAAACATTTTTGTAACAAGCAACTCGATAGTCTCATAATATGTTTATTTCATTAATATGTTATTAGCTATTGTCACTTAGGGGTGTTCATCGGTTCGGTTATCGGGTTATTCGTTTATTCGGTTCGGTTAGTTCGGTTAATTTTTTTTTCTGGGTATAACCGAAAACCGAACTGAACCGAAATTAAATTTGATTCAACCGAACCGAAAAACCGAAAACCGAACCGAATAACCCGAATTACATAATTTTAATTATTTTTTTATTTAATTATATATTTTTTTAGCACAAAATATTTTTTTCAAGCTTAAATCATGTTATATTTATACTAAAAAAGAGTTTTAGTGATTTTTTTCATATATATACATAGAAAAAATATATATTTTATATGAATTCGGTTTTCGGTTTTCATTGCCAAAACCATATCCAACCCGATAACCAAATATTTAGTTCGGTTCGGTTCGGTTTTGACCAATTCGGTTTGGTCACAAATTCGGTTCAGTTATTTTCGGTTCAGCTCGGTTTCGGTTTTCGGTTAATGTGGATATTAGCCGATCCGTGAACACTGTCACTATGTCAGAAGCATAACAATATTAACTAAAGTATAGCCCAAATACATTGCCCAATAAACACCAACAGCTTACAAAACCAACAAGCCCAGCTTAGCCCATTTCGGCCAACCACATCACCATATTTGTATTTATTTTGTAAGAAAAAAATACACGTTGAACTAACGAAGAATAGAGAAACAAATAAAGAGAGAAGACATATCAAACTTTTTTAACATATCAAGAGACTCATCTCAATTATCTATTTAAAAAACAATACCAATAATTTAAAAAAACAATAAGCCTAGCTTAGCCCATTTCCGCCAACCATAGCACCATATTTATATTTATTTTTGTTAGAAAAAGTACAGGATGAACTAACTAAGAATAGAGAGAAACAAATAAAGCTTGAAGAGAACATCTCAAAATTTCAATTATCCATTTAAAAAAATAAATATCTGAGATTAAAATCATTTTAATATTTCAAATATTTTTTATAATTTAAATATCTCATAAATCGTTAATCGTTAGAAAAAACAAATTATACCGTCACGACTAGCATTTAATTATCTTTCTATAGACGGGCACTTACTTTTGACAAACTCCTTTTTCGCTTTCTCTCACTCTTTTTTTTTTACGTTTTTTTGTATTTTTTTTTCTTCGTTGTTGAAATTTGCATGAGAAATTAATGTGATTAAACGCTAATTTGAATATTCTAATAAAATCACATGTTATATTAATAATAAATTACATATGATATGTAATAAAATCATATGTGATTTAACACCCTTATCACATGTGATTTTATTAGTATATTCGAATTAGTGTTTAATCACATGTGATTTCTTTATGTAAGCTTCAACAACGAAAAAAAAAACGACGTGAAAAAAAAAATGTTGAAAGTACATCAAAAAATTGTCGTGGTGGTATATTTTCTTTCGCTTAACGGTTTAAGAGATATTAATATTTGAAAAAAAAAATGATGAAAATGAGTTTGTTTTAAACGTTAGGTTTAACCTCATTCACATTAAATCAAATGGAAAGCTAGTCTTTTAGTATTTAAATAAAGTTTAGTATGTAAATGATCAATCTCAAACTATTCAATGGCATCTAGTCAACTAGAAATTAGAGCATAAACAAGAATGAAAAACGAAACAAAGACACGAAATGACACCTAATCCAAGGACTAAACCTATCATTCAGCAATGTGAGACGGGGCAAGAAAGGGAAGTTGTTGTGGAGGAAGACGATGAAGGTGAAGTGATAAACGCGTCCACTTTCTCCAACTCGTACTCGTATGAGAATGCTCCGTCAAAAATAATGTCAATGTTGTCCTCAAAGCCAGTATCATCAAACAAGTCAAGTAGTTCGCCTGATTTATCAAAAGGCATATGAGGTACCGGAAGGAGATTATAATTTGAATCCAAGCACAAGCTCCACGGGTTTTCATCCTCAGCTGAAGGTGCGAAGTCCAAGTTATGAATCTCAGCTAATGAATCTTCTATTTCTTCTAATGTTGTTTCTTGTTCTTGTTCTAATTGTTGCTCTTGTTGTGCCGGACAAATTATGTCATGGTGAACATCTTCGACTTGCTCATTTTTTGGTGAAGCTACAATTTCAGTGGCCTCGGGAGTAGATTGGACTTCTGGTACAACATTCTTTAATCTATCAGCATAGATGCTGATACCAAAGTTGGTTACTGCTTTTGCACCTCGATACTCAATGGCTGCCAAGTCGTATGCTGCAGCCGCTTCCTCTTGAGTGCCTGTAAAACAATTAACAATAATTATCTTCTAGTGTATGAAATGTGACAATTATTGTACTAATTGAACAATGCATTCATAGCTTACATGAATTGAACTATAAACTGTTAACTGTTGTAACGATATAATTGTTACTTAGCAAAAAATATAAAAACATCCTAATAAAAAATATGAAGAAATTACCAAACTAAGCCAAAAAAAAACACCCTTGGTCCAAGACTTAGTCACTTTTTGCACATTTTTCCCATTTTGGTCATGCTCAACTGTTCGACTCCACCCATTTAGTAACATGTCTCTGCCTTGTACTTTTTTTTAAACACCTTTGGCCCACTTTAGATGGAGTTGAGCATGACATGCGTCATTAAAATGAGTGGAGCCAAGCAGTTGAGTATGACCAAAATTTTAAAAAAATGCAAAAAAAGACCAAGTCTTGAATCAAGGGTGTTTTTTTTTGCTTAGTTTGGTAATTTTCTCTAAAAATATACACCATGATTAAAAGAATAAACCAATATAGGAATAATGATAGATTAGTATATTATGATAATATTTCTTGGGAAGAGGGAGGTCATGTGCACTGTTGCAAAGTCACTTTTATTCTTTGTTAGAGCACAAGGTATGAAGTGCCGGTGAGCCATTGGTGAGTCATTAGTGTGCCAACCTTACCGGTTAACATGCCAAACTTGTGTCAAATGCACTCTTTTGTGTTTTGAGCCACTCCACTAGCTCAACCCAAATGCATCTTTTGTGTGTATGTGTTTTTTTTATTGTGAGTGAGTGGTATATTTGGTGGGGTATTTTGCGGGACCTACAGATAATGTTAGTAGTGTGTTATGAGGGAGAGTTGTTTGAGTTATTGGTGTGTTATTGAGAGGTGTATGATGTGGCGCTGAGGTGACATACAAATAACGTGTTATTGGCTCCTTGCATACCTTATGCTCTTATATACTGTATTTCTGTACATCAAATGATATATTGTATTCTCTAAATATATATATTCAGTTAGAAAAGCTTAAGATAATGAGTAAAAAAGACAACTTTTATTGTATATGTCATCATAAATATGCTACTCGTATAATCTATCTTAAGGTCTTAATTAAAAAGTTTAACATCAACAGGAATCAAACATACTGTTAAAAGTATTGCATTTTTAAACAGAATAGTGTCTAACTACTATAATTTGATTTGGAACAATGATAAAAATATAGCTCGCCTTTTTAGGACTAATTGTATATTCTTCATTGAGATTGGATCTATTTGATTCGGAACTAAAAGTCTGTTTATTACGGCTACTAGGGATCTCCTCAAATTGCAGAGTCAAGAATCTCATTTATCTATGTTTTCATCTGTCATTAGAAAAAATAAACATTTTGAAAAGGAACATTGTATATAACAAGACTACAGGGCCAAGCAGAGGTTGCCAAGGGGAGTAGTAAAAAGTTGAAGGAGCATTTACTATTTTGCTTTGATTTGTAGTTAGTGATATATGTTAAATACATCTATTATACTAGCAGGGTATCCGCGCGTTGCAGCGGCGGGCACCATACAATTAAAATATTCAGCGAATTTTTTTTAGATCTATATTTGACAATACAATAGATATACAGACGACGATAATTTTAGTTTTGAATACTGTTATGTAATAACAAAAATTTTCATATAAAAATTGTAGATTATCCCCGTGATGTGGTGACAATAATAAGTTGGTAGTAGGCATATTGTAAAGTATGAGATAAAAGTATTTGACCATAGCCCGTTGTCATAAGTTATCATTAAATAATAACACCATAGCGACTTTTAAAAATCACTTACATTATACTAAGAAAATTTAGTTCTCAAAAATAATATTTGTTAAATTTGTCTCACATAGACGGATGATACAAATAAAAGATTACTTATAAAAATAAAGTAAACATAAATATTCAATAAATCATGTGGGTTACTTTAAAGAATATAATTATTAATATTCAAATATATATATAATTAGCACTTAGTACTTAGCACTTTGCACCTTTGCATCCTTTGCTTGGAAAAAATCGTCCGACTTTTATAAAACAAAGTTTTTAGTTTTTAATGTAAGTTTTATAAAAAAAAAAATTCCAAAAGGTGCATATGTTGATTCTCGAGGCACTCTTGCGATTTAATAATATTTTTTGAACATTGTATTAAATATGCATTTTTAAACTCTATTGATTTAACAATATCGTTTTCGGATGACTTTAATGGGCTAGCCGAACCGGTGGTGACTCCGGTTCCCGGTTGAACCCGTTGGCCCGGTCCGTTTTTTAAAACTATATGTACCATGAGCTTGTTTACATATAAATTGCATGAAGATTTGTGTGTTTTATTAGTTTGTACAATATGTATAATAACATGTATTTTTCATATTAGTGGTGTTTTAAAAATAAAATTTATTATGTATTTGTTGTTATGGACGTTTTTTTTCCTTATATTAAATTACTTTGTATTTTTTTATTATTTTTTTAAAAAACATGTTTAAAAAAAGTGCTTTAAAGTGTTGCAGCAAATGCTATTGTAGATGTACTTATTAAAATTTGCCATTATTAACAAGTGTTGAATCTTAATTTTTTAAGCCTTTCTTTTTAGGAATGTCCCAAATGCTTTATAATATAGTATAGATAATTCCAATCAAATTACATATAGCTAACTTTCAATAATTTTTTTTTTTTTTTTTTTTGAAAGCAGAAAAGGATATCATTGATAAAAAGAACATAGAGTCATGAACATGGAAAGACAAGAAGCCACCAACATATAGGCATAGAGATTAAACAGACCATCAAACCCCACAAGTCAAAAAGCCCCAAACAAATCACAAAACTAGCTTCATTTGTTGCAGAAGATCACAGATTCCAGATGCTAAGAGGGGTAGAACTGAGGACGCCTTCTTTAGCCAACTTATCAGCATCACAATAATGTTTTAAGGTGACTCTTTTGTTTTACTAAATCATTTTAAGCCTATCCCAAATCTACTTTTATGTCGATTAACTAAATAATATGAAGTTAATCAAATTATAGCTGTATGATTATCATATTTCGTATTAGTTATATAAAAAAGAAAACACAACAACTTAGTAGTTGTCTTATATGTTTTGATAGGCGTTGTGATAGGCGAGCACACAAATTTTGAAAGTATGCATTCAAAAGTACACGTTTGTGTTCTTAAAAGGCAATTATTAGCTGATGTTGATATAATTCCACATGTTTATGAAAATATCTAATAGCATATATTATAAAGTAAACTAATGGTTCCAATATAATTCTAGTTGTATTTTATTTTAATGCTTTAGGACCCATAGTTTCTTGTCTGAAGTTTTAAGTCAATTGTGTAATCATGTCAACTATGGTTGGACGGTTGTTGACCATTTGACCATATAATTACATATAGACTTCTTTATAAGATAATTACCAGTATAATTCTACTTAGTACAAGTTACCTACTCTTAGAATAGGGGAAATGATCCCTGCTGCTAGCAGCAGCTTATTTACCTGCTGCAAGCTCATTTTTCCACCCTTCATCGAGTTTCTCCACTGAGGGGATTGAGCCGAGCCACTACTGGAGTTGCTGGTTTGGAGCGGGAATGAAGAAAGGGAGTTTGGGAACTTACCAGCCATTGAAGAAGATGAAGAAAATGTTGGAACAAATGGGCAAAAAAAAAAAAAAAAAAAAAAAAAAAGCACTTGCAGCAGTTCCCAAACTCCCTTTCTTCATTCCTGCCCCAAACTAGCAACTCTAGTAGTGGCTCGGCTCAATCCCCTTGGTGGAGAAACTCGGTGAAGGGCGGAAAAATGGGCTTGCAGCAGGTAAGTAAGTAGCAGCAGGGATCATTTCCCCCTGAGAATATTACTAAAGTCACTAGAATGCAATGAGTAATCATGTTCTACTAGGTGTTAGTACACAACTTCTTTGTTACACTTTCGTTTATCAGTTAACAACTCTTGTTTGGACGGTGATCCAAAAAGTGATACAACTAACTTTTGGAAACATTTAGTTCATGGATGATCAAAATAATTTAAGGAAACAAGGACTAAACATGAAGATGAACATAATGTAATGATGTGTGAGAGATGGTACGTACCGTAAGTTCCCAAGTATAGGTATTTGTTTCCAAGAACTCGTCCTATCCGTGCCTCCCATCTTCCGTTGTGATGGTGCCTATACGAAAGAGATATGATACATTAAAACCACACTTTATGAAGCATATACAACTTGCTATGAAATTAGTTGAAAATTTTAATGCATATTAATCATAAGTCCAAAACGGCCAACTCTTTAAGCCAAAAAGAAGCGTACATTAGAACAGTTCAAGTCGTTATCATAACTTCTTAGTAATATACTCTGATTAATTCATTATCTCACACACACACACATTATACCGACCACCAATCTGGTTTTGGGTAGCCCACAACCCATCTTTTATGTAGTGTTACAATTAAAGTGAACTAAAGTAAAAGTCGAAGTCAAGAGTATATTGTTCACAATAACTTACGGATAATGATGGTTTGGAAAATGAAGCAAGCAGCATAGAAAGAACACATATGTCAAAATCAACATCACGTATGAAAACACATGTTTGGACCAACATATACACATGTAACATACAAAAAATATGAATCCCACAACTCACTCAACTTGTTTTATTTGCTTCTCCAAACTATTTGGCGATAAATTATTAATTTAAATAAATAAATAAATAAAAAATAATAAATAAAACACCATTGACTGCGAATTTCACGGCCCGAAGTGAATAAAAATATCGATTTGGTAAAGGTAGTACTGACAGGAATTTCATGTGAAATAATTTATAACCTTTGTACTTGACACTTTCCATCTACTTAGAGAAATTACATCTACTTTGAGAGTTTTCCTCTTTTGGAGAACTTGAGAAAGATGCAGTTACCTTACTCAAGCGTATTCGACGTTTCTCGATGACTCAGGATATTGGAGCGCGTGCAGCAATTTATATCTTTAATAGGATTGGTTTTACCATTGCTAGAGGGGTGGGGGCCCAGTTGGTTTCGAGGCTCCCCACTAATCTTTTGTAATCCTTTGAGTTTTTAATAAAAGTGTGATTTATAATAAAATAAAATAAAAATAATAATAATAATAATAATAATAATAATAATAATAATAATAATAAAACACAATCGTTATATATAAATGCTTATATTATGAAAGTAATTGTTTACCTTGCTACTCCTCTGTATTTTGAAACACCTCTCGAAAATCCACTACTTCTGCGCCTTAACGAAGCTAAATACTCATCCTTGGACAATTTTTCCATTTCTTCAATATCCTTTTTGTAGGTATCTATCTGCAATAAATACAAAAATGATAAACATATACAAAGCCAAAAAGAAAGAATTGTATATTATAATGTAGGATTACCATCATTTTAGATTTATAATGTCGTCTTGTTATGAATAAATGGTGTAAAATGTAAATTTATTGGTGATTCTTTTACCCAAAAAAGAGTCAAATATGAAACCCTTTTTACAATTACCTCGAAATTGAGTGTGGTATCGGGACCCCAGTACTTGAGAGCAGCAAGGTCATAGGTGCGAGCAGCAGCCTCTTCACTATCATATGCCCCTACATGAAAACGACATTCAAATGTTATATACGGTGTCCCCAAACCCAACATTAAGTTTGTTTCTGCTAGCTCAAATGATCTTGTTGTTATTACTATATGTAGATGCACCACCTAAACACGGAACAAGTAAAACTAACCAAACAAAACATTTGATATAACACATATATTAATAAAAGTTTCTTTAGCTACTTGTCTGATATGTAAAATATCATAACATGTCGTGTGTAAAGACAAAATAAAGAAAAATTAGTTGAGGAGAATTAAGATTATATGTATCAACTTATGATTTTAAAGGAAAAATGTCAAACTCAGAAATTCGAATAAATAGCTGACTTTTAGTCTTATTTATTTTGACCGCACAAAAAGAAGATGTATTTTCCTTTGTACATCGTTTCAAAATTTGTTGATCATGGCATTATGCCTAGCCTGTTCAAATTTATATTATGAAGCAATGTCAAACAAAGAAAACTAACTCTTGGGATGAGTCTAACGACAAAGTCACAGAATGGTAGATCACTATTCACTAGATCATCCTATTGGAAAAACAATTGTCATAACAGAAATCATAATTTAAACATGTTTATTCTGTATTCGTAATATACCAATACGACCGAATAACACTCGTGTAAGCCATCTAAATCATTATAGTATGTGAAAAAGGGTTATGGGTCAAAGAAGTTACTAAAGTTTGCTCCAAAGTTCACCTAAGTTACTATAGTTTTTTTCGTTACAAAGAGGTAACTTAAGTAAACGGGTTTGTCATTTGGGTTACTCAAAGATTAAAAATGTTACATAAATGTTACTGCGAGGGTGGGCAACCGGCTGATTACCGGTTCCCCTTGTCCACGTCAGCACCATAGTTTAAAATGTTACAAGGAAGTTACTATAGTTTACGGGTTTATTAAATAGGTTACTGAACCTTAAAAAAAAACTACTAAGCGTTTTTTTTTTTTTTTTTTTTTTTTTTTTTTTTTTGCATTTTTCTCCTTCGCATATCTTTGTATATTTTCGTACATTTCTATCCGTTTTTATACGTTTATGAATGTTTTTCTCTCTTGTCATACTTTCTTTACATTGTTTTACGCTTATGTACGTTTTTCTCTCTTGTCGTACGTTTTTCTCCAGTTTCGTACGTTTTTCTCCAGTTTCGTACGTTTTTGTCCATTTTTGTACGTTTTCATCTATTTTTCGTTTATTTTCATACGTTTTCATAGGTTTTCATAATTTTTTTATTACATTTGTGTGCGCATTTGTATGCTTGTGTACGTTTCTTACATCTTTTTACGTTTTCATACTAGTTTTATGGTTTTCTACACCTTTGTATGTTTTATACGTTTGTATGTTTTATACGTATGTAAAAATGTGTATAAATAAACAAAATCGTATGAAAACGGAAAAAACGTAAGAAAAACAGAAAAAAATGTCTGAAAACGAAAAAAAGTGAGAAAAGCAGATAAAAACGTAAGAAAAACATACGAAAACGTAATAAACTGGGCGAAAAGGTATAAAACGGACAAACACATATAAAAGCGGAAAAAACGGACAAAAACGTAAGAAAAATGGACAAAAACGTATGAAAACGGAAAAAACGTAAGAAAAACGGATGAAAGTGTAAGAAAATAGGCGAAAACGTATAAAAACGAACGAAAACGTATAAAAACGTATGAAAACAGAAAACCCGTAAAAAAATGGGTCAAAAACGTAAGAAAAACGGACAAAAATGTATGAAAACCAAATTTTGAGTTAAGTATAAACGGTCGTTAGGATAAAGGACTAACAGTGCAAATGGGTTTTGCAAATGGCCGTTAGCTAACGGAAAAAACTAACGACAATTAGTCTGAGGGACCATTTTTTAAATTAACGAAAAAAAAAACCTATAGTAGAAGGTTAAAACATACAGAGTAACTTATATAACCGGTGACCAAACTTAAGTAACCTCTTTGTAACGAAAAAAACTATAGTAACTTAGGTGAACTTTGGAGCAAACTTTAGTAACTTCTTTGACCCATAACCCATGTGAAAAAAGTATTGAGAAAAAAAGCATATAAAGAGAGAGAATACTTACCCAAATAAACTATGAAGGCAGAACCATAGTGGAAAATCAGGAGCAAGGGATCACACCAAACCAGAACAACCAAAAGAACAGAGTCAGAACAAAATAAATAAATAGATTTACTTAAATTATCCGGATATTTAGATTGCAGATCTCTGTCACTTAATTCAATTAATAACTTAATTAAAAATTATATAAATTCAAAAAAAAAAAAAAAAAAAAAAAAAACAGAGACAGATGGTACGCACTCTGTTTCCCTTTCTTGTTTTGGATGCTATTCCATGTACCCTTGTCCCACAAATGTGCTTCAAATCGTCCGGTCCATCGATGCCTGTTAAACATTAGGCATTAAACATTTTTATAAATTCATTCAAATGCATGTAACTCAAAATATATAGAAACAATAAGACAATTAAAAGTAAGCATTCAGGGGCTAAAAGATTATTCAAATATATAACTTTTAGGATATTTGAAAATCATATGCACATTGGCCCAATAAGTTATAGTGATCAGATTGATCATTAGCATGCATGTAACTCAGAATCTGTACACTATGTTTTTCAGCTGTCAAAGTTTAATTTAGGAAATTAACACAAATTGGTGATTTAGATGTTGAAAAATTGAATTATCCAAAAAAACAAATTTTATCATAAATATTATGAATATTCAAATGCATGTAACAAGACTTAGGCCTTGTTTGTTTTTTCAAAGAAGCTCTTATTTGCCTCTTTTTTCTGCAGGCGCGCATATAATTTCGTTGAAGACCGTTTGTTTTTTTTCAGACATAAGAGGCTAAAATCACTTCTTTCCTCTTCTACTATGCAGACATAAATTTCCTCTTTTTTCCACTTCTTTAAATTTCCTCTTTTTTCCACATCATTTTTAAAAAAGAAAAACAAAAGAAGAAAAAGGAAAGAAGTACTTCAATAGCACAAAAAACAAACGGTCTTCTTCTTGTAGATGAAGAGCTTAAATGTACCTCTTCTTCTGCAGACATGGTTTGCAGATGAAGAGGTAAAAGCTCTGAAAAAACAAATGACACCTTAATCATCCTGTGTTGTATACCCAAAACCCCAGTTTCATAAATTTGCAAAAATAAATAAATAAATAAATAATAAAAAATAAAATTAAAAATTATAGAAAATTCCACCAGTGCGGGGTATCTTAAATGAGCATAAACTAAGGGTATGTTTGGCATGGAGCGGTGTGAAGCTTTTTGGAGCGATGAGCGGTGAGCAATTAGCATTTTGATTTTTACTAGTTGTTTGGCAAAGGAACGGTGAGCTTTCCTATTTTTTTAGGAATGCTCAATTTTCCAATGTTTTTTTAAGAAACTGTAGCTACTGCTCACTACTACAGCTCATTTTTTGGCAAACACACCCTAAATACTGTAAAGCATAAATTGTTTACAAGAACAGTCCAATTAATCATAAATATACCAAGGCATGTAATTCATGATCCATCATCCCCTGTTTTGCAGTCAAAACCAAGTTTCTGAATTCAGTAATAAAACAAAACTTTTGATAAATTTCAATAAATGGGTATCATAAATGAGCATTATATTCAACTAATTTCAATAAAAAATGAATCTTTTACAAAAAAAAATATTTGTATTTATCTATAAATATTTCAGTGCATGTGACCCAAAATCCCCTATTCCACACCTAGCATTCAATTTTAAAAACTAGCAAAAAAGTCTACAATCTGTTACGATGTTTAAAATAGAGTAAATTGCAAAAATCGTCCTCGTGGTTTAGCCAAATTGCAGATTTCGTCCGTACTGTTCTTTAAGTGCAAAAACAGTCCTTATTTGACACTGTTTCGTCCAGTTTTGGTCCCCCGAAACTAACACCGTTAGTTTGTGCTCGTTAATGAACAGTACGGACGAAATCTGCAATTTGGCTAAACCACGAGGACGATTTTTGCAATTTACTCACAAAAATGAAAAAAAGTTACTTGACGATACAAATTATTCAAAAAAAAATCGAACAAAAACGGATAAAGACGTTATTTTTTTCCCGTTTTCATTTTTTTTTTCCATTTTCATCCGATTTTATCTGTTTTCATCCATTTTTGTTTGTTTTCTTTTACTTTTTATCTGTTTTTCTTACGATTTTGTTTGTTTTTATCCGTTTTGGTTTGTTTTGTCCGTTTTTCTTACGGCTGTTTATTTATATAAATGGGAAAGAAATTACGTTTTTGTTCGATTTTTTATATAATAATTTTTTATATAAACAGATAAAATCGGATGAAAATGGACAAAAATGAAACGGGAAAAAAATTACGTTTTTGTCCGTTTTTATCCGTTTGACTTAGTAGTTTGATTAGATTATACATTGTGGTTAAATTGTTGTATATTTTAGTGAAGGGGTAAATTAAATAGTGTATTAATTGTATGTCTTGAATAGTGTTTTTTAGTTGTATTTGTGCTTCAAATAGTTTGTACATTGTGTTTTATAAATTATATTTTTTATCAAATGGGTGTTTTAAATACGACATTAATTACAAATGTTGACCAATCAATATGTGTAGGTGTTTATGCATAAAGTAATTATACATATAGCTTAAGTAGTTGTATTTGCTTAAAATCTATATATGAAAATCTTAAAAATTTAGAATAGTGAGAGAGTCATCCCTCCATTATAAGTAGTATAGACTAGCCGAGTACCCGAGAGAGAGAGAGTCATCTCTCCGCGGCGACATAGTTGCAATGACATACTCGTCTTTAATGACATAGTTGCATATAGATGTTCGGTGTTGTAAAAATTGGCATAGTCTAAAAAATCGGCTAAATCGAGTATAAATCGAACAAAAAACGACTAAATCCGCCAACTCGGTTAATGCGGGTCAACTTTTTCCAAAAATTAAAATTGAGATTTTTATTTGAGTAAATTGCAAAAATCGTCCTTGTGGTTTAGCCAAATTGCAGATTTCGTCCGTACTGTTCATTAACGAGCACAAACTAACGGTGTTAGTTTCGGGGGACCAAAACTGGACGAAACAGTGTCAAATAAGGACTGGTTTTGCATTTAATGAACAGTACGGACGAAATCTGCAATTTGGCTAAACCACGAGTACGATTTTTGCAATTTACTCTTTAAAATATATTAAAAAATACATTTGACATATTTTACCAAATAGGTACAGTATATTCTAACATCACAATACTAAACTTATTTGAATGAAAACTGAAAATTTTTTACAAGAAAAAATTAATAAACCATGAATGATGCATGTAACCAGAAACATGAGTCCCCAGTTCTCCAGCCAAACCAATTTCATAAACTAAAAAAACTCCAAACTTTATATAAATTTAAGGGCAAATGACAAAAAAATGCATCGAACTTGACACTTTACGTGATTGTGTGTAGCCAACTATTTTTTTTCTTATTGTATGTACTGAACTTTCAAATTTCGATCATTATGTGTATTTTGTGACTATTCTACTATGTAAAATGACCATTTTACCCTTTGAAATTTGAAAAAATTAAGGGTAAAATGGTCACAAAATACACACAATAATCGAATTTTGAAAGTTCAGTACACACAATAAGAAAAAAAATAGTTTGCTACACACAATCATAAAAAGTGTGAAGTTCGATGCATTTTTTTGTCATTTGCCCTAAATTTAATCAAGTGAGTGCTTTTTATAATCACAATACTAACAGTAAATTATTATGAATAAAAATTTGTATCCGTAACAATAAAAAATCAATTAATAATAAATATTCCAATGCATGTAAGCATAAACCTCAATTTCAAAATCAGCACAAAAAAAAAGGCAATACAATTTACATATTTAATCAAATGGGCCTGTTTTAAGATCACAGCATCCATCGAATCTCAATAAAATTTCAAATATATAATTCAATAATCCAATGCATGTTAACCAAAATCCCCTGTTTTGTACCCAAATTCAAATTTCAAAAATGAGCATAAAAGTCAAAACATTATATAAATTTTAACCAAAAGGGTATCTATAAATATCACAAAATCAGCTAATTCCAATAAAGAACTCAAAATTTTACCTTGTGACACCTCTGTAAATAGAGCTTCTTCTAGCAGTTTCAGCATTTTGATTAGAGCCCAAATTTTTGTTATTAACTTTGTTCTTATTATTGGGTCTTTTGAGTTTTTTAGCTTTTGGTAATTGAAGTTCATTAATGCATGAAGATGAAGAAGAACATGAAGAGGAACAAGTTGGTGACAACCTTCTTCTTTTCATTTTCTCTCACTAGATTTAAGGAGTTTTTCTTGCTTTGTTTTCAGAGAGATAGAGAAAGAAGGAAAAGGGGTTTTCAAGAATCAAGAAAATGGGTTGTGAGATGGTGGTAGATATATATATGGGGTTTGGTTTAGCTAGGTAGGTTTGGCTAGAATCAGCCTACAAAATTTCTTACCAAAAAACAATGAAGAAAACACATGCAAAAAATTTAAGGAAGAAAAAATTGATTGGGACTAACTTTTGGAAATTGTTTCTCTTTCTTTCTTGTAGGTATATTTAGCTTAGTTGTTAAATCAAATAATATATAAGTCAAAAAAGAGTTGGTTGATTGGAAAGTCTTATGAGATGTTTGGTACACATGTATGAGTTTGGAGAAACCCTTGAGAAATGGGTTTCCACATACCAAGCTAAGTTGAGGGGTTTTTGCAAACCTTTTTCATTTTCTTTCATCTATATTAATATCTGATCATAAAAATTATTGAAAAATCAACAACATCAACATGTTGTCTTCATCCTCAAAGTGATTTTGGACCAAATTGATACTTATGTCACTTGTAGTTATAGTATGTTCATATGAATCAAGTGCTCCCATCATTATTCGTCGATCCGCACCTTGATGTCGAGCTGCTGTTGTTGTCTGTCATCTCCGATCCGTCTCCCACCATCGTCTTCTTCATTCCTATGATTTTTTCAATTAACTTTGTGCTACTGTGATATATGTCCATCGATTTAAACTTTTATATTAATGTTATTGATTTTCTTAACTTAATCTGGGACTTTGGTGTGAATTTTTGAGTTGGTGTTCCAGGTATACTTTTTTACAAATGAAAATGGTGATTGTTTTATAGTTCATAATGACCATTGACCAACCACTGAGCACGCAAGTGTTTTTCTTCTTATTTACTGTATAGATTTATGATTTTAGCATTTTTATAACTAATTTTAATTATTACTATTCAAGCAGAACTTTATACACCAAACAACACATTTGAAACAATTATACCCATTCATGATACATTTCATACCTATACCCATACCTATAGTGATTCTATCAAGCATACCAAACGCACCTTTAAAGTTAGTTTTAACAAAAGTTTAAGCTAGTGGTTAAGAATTTAGTTTACTACAAGACTTATTTTCTATTAGCAAGTTTTTTTTTCATAACATTTGGGAAATATTGCTTGCGAGTTGTGACTAATCAGGGTCATTTAAATGTTAGATTGAGGTGACAATTTGTAATTAGTAGGTTCGTATAAGCCAATCTTGAGTTGTGAAACTCCACTATGTAAGTGTAACAGATTTGATATCATGAATGGACCGTATACGAGCTAGTTAGATCAACGACATATGAATTGGCAATTGTTTAGGCTTATAAGCATTTTGTCTTTTTAATCTAATTTTTATTAGGTTGACATGTTCCGAACAAATTGATCAAATTAATTTGAACCGGGTCGATTTATCAAACTAGTTGGTCATGTAGACTTAAACAAATCGGCAAGTAAATCCTTTTCAAGTAAATGATCACATTTTTTGTGCATTAAAATTCAAGTTTGGTCTTTTGTGAAGTTAAGTAACCAAATATTGAATACTGGAGTAACAAAAAAGTTGGTTAGAAAAACTTGTCTTTATTTATAACAGGTACAAAAATTTAACAATTAAATACTTCAAATTTTGTTTCTTCTTGTTGTGTACTTAATGTTATATGTCCAACGAAAATATTTATTTTCATATTCTTACTTTAAGAAAAGTAAATAACAATTACACTATATAAAAATATAACTATTTCACAACATATGTGTTAGACATAATCAAACCCTACTATTAGGTTGGAGAGTATCTCATACAATCTCGTACAACTGCGATTTAAAAAGGTAGTCGTCTTGAGATTAGCCGGCTCGCAAAACTCTGATAAAATCAAAAAAGAAAAACACACACACACACACACACACACACACACACACACACACACACACATATATATATATATATATATATATATATATATATATATATATATATATATATATATATATATATGATAAAGATCAAATAAAAAGACAAATATTCGTAAAAAGATAAAAAGATGTTTTTTTCAATAAAAGTTCTCGAAAAAGGTAGTCGTCTTGAGATTAGCCGGCTCGCAATACTCTGATAAAATCAAAAAAGAAAAAAAAACACACACACATATATATATATAGGGAAGGGTTATTTTCATAACAAAATAAATTGCGAGAACTGCGAGAACCACCATCAACCAATCAGATTTTTTTGGATATTTAGTTTTAATATTTAATTCAAAAGGGTATTTTGGTAAAATTACTTTTTAATTTTATCTTTTATTTTTTTAATTAAAAAAAACGTTTTTTTTCTTTCGAAATTTTAGAATTTTTTTTTTTTTTTTTTTTTTTTTTTTTTTTTTTTTTTTTTTTTTTTTGTACATGTTTAAAAAATCAATATGTGCACATGTGTTTTGCATTACGTAAAAATTGTATTTTTTGTTTATGCATATGTGTTTTGTATTTGCACATGTATCTTTAAAAAATATTGCATAAATAAATATATGAGTAAATTACATAAATGGTCACTGTGGTTTGTCCATTTTTTCACATTTAGTCACTGAACTTTTTTTTTGACAAGGTCAGTCATTAAGGTTTTAAATCGTTACAGATCCAGTCATTAAGGTTTCAATTTCGTTACATAAATGGTCACTGTGGTTTGAAACTTCAGTGACCATTTATGTAACGAAATGGACTGAATCTGTAACGATTTGAAACTTCAGTGATCATGTATGTCAAAAAAAAAGTTCAGTGACTAAATATGAAAAAATGGACAAACCATAGTGACCATTTATGTAATTTACTCTAAATATATACAAACAACAAACATTTATTAATAGATTGATGCAATTTTATACAAACAACATTATTAAAAATATTACATAAATATGTTTTATTACAAATATATGAAGCGTGCACGTGTGCATATTACAATGTCTTTAACAGTTGGTTTATCTTTTAGGTGTGCACATGTATTCCTCGCTTGGTTCAAGAACCCATGAAATCTACACATGCGTTTTTAATCCTTGTGCACATGTGTTTTTAATCTACACATGTGTTTTTAATCCTTGTACACATGTGTTTTTATCGTCTCGCTCATCTTAACAAAGAAGATAAACGTTATACAGCAAATTATCTTCATGCATCTATATGTGTATCCACTTGTTAGTCTTCATTGCTATTATCATCTTCAATAACCTGAAACAAGCACACACAAAAAAGTTAGTACTGTTGCACATGTATAATCTAATGACATCATCTTTAAAACTATAAGGTACATAGTATTCCACAAAATTTAGATTTATTCATTATCTATGAACAAATTAAATGATCACACAATACCCTTCACATAATTAAATACAATACATCGATTTTAAAAAGCAAATAAAATGCAACTAGAGTTTCTCATCATGATCCATTAAAAAGAAGCACATTACTACTAGCAAATATATTGTAACTAACACGTGTTAATCACCATGAGAAACCATTTAAACACAATCAAACTTACAGAATCATGAAACTAAAATAAAATAAATAAAGAATATACATGTGTATAATCATTTAGATGCAATAATATTTGAAAATGCATATGCATAATCAACTAGCAAACACATTTGCACAATTTATATATCAGAATGCACTTTCAATACATTTAAACTCCGAAACAGTAAAAACACATAACAGAAAGCATCAAATTCACCGGAAACTGAAAAAACACATACGCACTCTAAATAACACATATGCACTCTCTCTTCTCGCTCGATAGTATGTACAATACACATGTGCACACAAGACCATATTCCTGACTTTTATGAGAAATTACTACAACCTTTAAACACAAAACTCAAGTGCACCTTTGAATCAGAAAAACACAAAACATTATTACATTAGAGCTAAAAGTATATATGCATTTTGAATACATTTATACTTCGAAATTGTAAAAACATATATGAAAAAAAAAAAAAAAAAAAAAAAAAAAAAAAAAACAAACATTAAATTTACCAAAAACTAGAAAAACACATATGCACTCAATAACACAAATTCACCAAAAACTATAAAAATACATACACACTCTCAATAACAAGTCATGACTCGTAGCTTCTCTATTTTCTCATAAATCTAATATGTAGAACGCCAACAATATCCTTTGTTTGTGCTGCAAGCTAAGATCTTATAGCCAATGTAATACAAGACTAGGCAATATTTCTCATCTAAATTTCCCATTGCATAATCATTTTTTTATTTATTACTTATATTTAGCCTATCTCATCCTACACTGTTCATGTCTAGTTGTTTGTTTGGCTATTATTATTACATACCTGAACTTATTGAGTTTAAAACCACCATTATCATATCTAAACACAGTTCGTAAACCACCCAATTGATATTTAACATTCTTATATCATCCTTTATTACACAATAGGTACTCGGTGTGACCAATAAACAAATTAAATAAAATCTTTACAAAATGAACAATCATCAATGATCAATCAACAAACTAAATAATTCACCCTTCAACGGATACTTTATTTCAACTTCATAATATCATTTATCTAAAATAAACATAATAAACATGCAACTTACGTCGTCCTTTGCTTGTTACTCCAATACCGATTAATATATATATATATATATATATATATATATATATATATATATATATATATATATATATATATATATATATATAGGGGGTGTTTCTTGTGAGAAGTCAAATTTTGGTGAGAACGCGAGAAGAGATCCTAGCCCTCCATCTAGTCCCTCCTTTTTTTAGATCTAATGGCTAAGATTAGCTAAACATTTACACTAACCAAGGGCAAATATGTAAATTACAAACAAATATCTAATATATAAAAAAAACACACACTTTAACTAAAAAGCGAAGGTGAAAAATTAGATATTTTCTCTCTCGACCTAGATATTTTCCGTTCACAATTACCGCCATTAAAATTCTTCTTCTACCGTCGTTAACCGTCACAACTACCGCCATTAAAATCCTTCTTCTACCGTCGTTAACCGCTGTAAAGTCGCCGTTAAACCGCCATTATATCACCGACGTTAAACGCTGTTAATTCTCCGTTAAACCGCCGTTCAAGTCATTATGCCACCGCCGTTAACACGCTCAATGACACCGTCTTTCAATCAAAGCAATCAACGGAATGTAATTGAATCTGAATCAGAATCTGACGGAGATGAAATTACCGATATTACCGGATCATCACCGGAAAACTCAGAGATATCAAGTAAAATTCATATTTTATTATAATTTAAATAATTTTTATTAATAATTGTTTAGAATTGTTAATATTATTAGCTTGTTTAATTTTAAGATTTAGTGTAATTAATTTTTGATAAATTATCTTCACATGTGAAAATAATCATTTAAGCTTTGATTAGATTAGCAGTTTTGAGGTTATAAGTTTAAATAAGTCCAGTTGTTAGAATCTTCACATGTGAAGATAATCATTTAGGAATAAGTTTTTGATGCAATTAGGCGATTTAAGCTTTGATTAGATTAGCAGTTTTGAGGTTATAAGTTCAAATAAATCCAGTTGTTAGTATCTTCACATGTGAAGATAATCATTTAGGAATGAGTTTTTGATTCAATTAGGCGATTTAAGCTTTGATTAGATTAGCAGTTTTGAGGTTATAATTTCAAATAAGTCCAGTTGTTAGTATCTTCACATGTGAAGATAATCATTTAGGAATAAGTTTTTGATGCAATTAGGCGATTTAAGCTTTGATTAGATTAGCAGTTTTGAGGTTATAAGTTCAAATAAATCCAGTTGTTAGTATCTTCACATGTGAAGATAATCATTTAGGAATCAGTTTTTGATGCAATTAGGCGATTTAAGCTTTGATTAGATTAGCGGTTTTGAGATTATAAGTTCAAATAAGTCCAGTTGTTAGTTTCTTCACATGTGAAGATAATCATTTAGGAATGAGTTTTTGATTCAATTAGGCGATTTAAGCTTTGATTAGATTAGCAGTTTTGAGGTTATAATTTCAAATAAGTCCAGTTGTTAGTATCTTCACATGTGAAGATAATCATTTAGGAATAAGTTTTTGATGCAATTAGGCGATTTAAGCTTTGATTAGATTAGCAGTTTTGAGGTTATAAGTTCAAATAAATCCAGTTGTTAGTATCTTCACATGTGAAGATAATCATTTAGGAATAAGTTTTTGATGCAATTAGGCGATTTAAGCTTTGATTAGATTAGCAGTTTTGAGATTATAAGTTCAAATAAGTCCAGTTGTTAGTTTCTTCACATGTGAAGATAATCATTTAGGAATGAGTTTTTGATTCAATTACGCGATTTAAGCTTTGATTAGATTAGCAGTTTTGAGGTTATAAGTTCAAATAAGTCCAGTTGTTAGTATATTCAAATGTGAAGATAATCATTTAGGAATGAGTTTTTGATTCCATTAGGCGATTTAAGCTTTTATTAGATTAGCAGTTTGGTTATAAGATCAAATAAGTCCAGTTGTTAGTATCTTTAGGAATGAGTTTTAGATGCAATTAGGCGATTTAAGCTTTGATTATATTAGCATTTTTGAGTTTATAACATTAGGAATTTTAAAGGTTATAATTTCAAATAAGTCTAGTTATTTGTATCTTCACATGTGAATATAATCATTTAGAAATTAATTTTAAATACAAATTTAGGTGATTTAAGCTTTGATTACATTAGCATTTTTGAGTTTATAAGTAAAAATAAGTTTAGTTATTAAAATTATCACATGTGAAGATAATCATTTATTTTATGAAATTAGGCGATTTAAGCTTTGATAACATTAGGAATTTTAAAAGGTTATAATTTCAAATAAGTCTAGTTATTAGTATCCAATATTGTGAATATAAGCATTTATCAATAAGTTTTTTTTTGAAAATAGGTGATTTAAGTCTTGATTATATTAGTAGTTGCTGTAACGTGGTGAATATGATCATTTATTTTATGCAATTATGCGATTTAAACTTTGATTACATTAGCATTTTTAAGTTTATAAGTAAACATCCTAGTTATTAGAATCTTCACATGTGAAGATAAGCATTTAGCAATCATTTTTTGTTGCAATTAGGTGATTCAACCTTTGATGTAGTTTGATGTATTTGTTTTGCTGTTGATTTAATAGTTTTGGTTCCTGCTGTAAGATATATAGTTCCTGCTGACAGGTATGTAGTAGTTTTTGCTGCTGATGTAGGATTTTTGCTGCTCTCATGTATCACAGATATATGGTTTCTATGAGGTATAAGCTTTGATTACATTAGGAATTTGGAGTTTATAATTTCAAATAAGTCTAGTTATTAGTTATAAGTTCAATTAGATGATTCAATCTTTTGGTTCCTACTATCAGTTGATTCATGCTGTTAATTTTGTAATTTAAAAGCTTTGATTAAAATTTTTTGCACTTGTGAAAACTATCATTTATGAATGAAGTTTTGATGCCATTAATTAATTTATTGTTTATTATATGAAATTGAATTTTTTTGAAGGTATACATTATATTATTCAAGACGATTCAGATATATGTGAAGAAGTTGAAGTAGAAGGAGGAGATTTTCATTACAAGCCAATTGTTGATGAATCTTTGAAACCGAAAATAGGAAGAGAGTATACAACAATTGAAGAGTGTATATAAATGTATGAAAACTATGCTGAGAAAGCAGGATTCAGTGTTAGGCTGTCAACACAAAATACTCTGAAAAGCGGTATTGTAGAAAGGAAGTATTTGGTTTGCAACAAAGAGGGATTGCCAAAAGGTGTTAATAAGGATACTATGAGTGAAGAGACTAGTGAAACGCAGATTAGAACGTCAAGTATATCAAGGACTGGATGTATGGCAAGGGTTAAATTCAAGCTCAATTCGGATCATACAAAATATGAACTGTACGATTTTGTAGAAAACCATAATCATACATTCATTCCCGTAGTCTACAGAAATCTGTCAAAGAAGAGGAAAAAAATGAGTCACAAACAACAAATATATATGCAACAACTTGGAGGAACAAATATCGGTGCAACAAGAGCTCATCATCTTTATGCAGCTACAAATGGAGGATACGATTCAGTTGATGCAACAGAGACCGAGTTTAGGAATAATAAAAGGGATTTGAACAGTCATATTGGGGATAGTGATGCACAGATGTTGATTACAAAGATGGAAAACACGAAAAAACATGTTGCAAATTTCTCTTTTGAATATGCTGTTGAAGACAGCGAGTTGACTGCACTGTTTTGGGCAGATGAGATGGCAAAGTATAATTACAAAGAATTTGGAGACACTATATCTTTTGACGCAACTTTCAGAACAAATAAGTATGTTCTCTTTCAGTTTAATTTATTAATTTTTTTTTAATGAAACTTTCACATGTGAAAAATATGTTTAAATGGCTTTAAGCTGAAGCTAAAGTAATTTTCACATGTGAAAAAAATAAGTATCTAATTCAAGTTTTTGTTCTATTTTAGTTGTAGTAGATAATATTCACATGTGTTGGAAAAATTAAACTAATTTATAAAATATATATTTCACTTGTGAAAAAAGTACTGATAAATTTATTTTTTGTAGATATAAAATGGTATTTGTACCTTTTACGGGCATTGACAACCACAGAGAGTGTGTCACATTTGGTGCTGGAATGCTATCTAATGAAACGACAAAGTCATACATTTGGTTGCTCAGATGTTTTCTAAAGGCCTTTTCAAAGCAACCAAGATTAGTAGTAACTGATCAAGATCCTGCTATGAGAAAAGCTGTTGCTACGGTGTTTAAAGAGTCAAAACACAGGCTTTGTATGTGGCACATAACAAACAAGCTTCCATTTAAGGTAAGACATTAAATTCAAATGTGAAAATTATTTTTAAAGTTATAAGTGAAGTAAGACTGGCTATAATTATTTTAGGAATTTATTGATTATGGAATTTTCACATGTGAAAACAATCAGAAAAAATATTACTTTTTTAAGGTTTCAAATGCAATTTTCACATGTGAAAAATATTTTTGAATGATATTTTCACAATAATCTATAAAGTATTTTGAATTATATTTTGATACAATTAGACGATTTTTGTTTTTGTTATCACAAAATAAATTTTATTTTTTATAGATTATTGTGCTTTGTTTTTAACATAGGTTATAAAAAAAAACTGTAATTTTCAGATTTGCAAAACCATTCTAGACAATGGTACTTTTAGAAGAAGGTTGCACCGCTTAGTTTGGAGTCTGTATGTAGATCCAGAAGAATTTGTGGAAAAATGGTTGTCGTTGATTAATGAATTTAACCTGCAAGAAAACAAATGGTTATCAGATATGTTTGAAATAAGAGACAGATGGATTCCAGCTTACTTCAAAGATGTTGAATTGTGCGGGCTTATGAGAACTACATCAAGATCAGAGAGTGAGAATTCGTTTTTCTCAAACTTTACTACCAGTGGATCAACACTGTTAAACTTCATGATGGGCTTTGAATCTGCTATGGAAAGACAAAGGCATAAACAAGAAGTTTTAGATGATGAAACAATTCAAAAAGTTCCAAGATATAAGACTAAATTGGCAATAGAACGTCATGCTGCAAAGATCTATACAAGGACAATTTTCTTGCTGATTCAAGATGAAATAAATTCTGATGTTTATAATTGTCATCAAGTGTCAGAAGTTATTCAAGATGGCATAGAAGTTCTGACAATAAAAGAACTTAGAGAAATAATGCCTAGAAAATCAAAGAAGAAATATAATTTTGAAGAAACTGAAGTTCAAAACAGAAGGGATGGGACAAAAAAAGAGCTACGTTTCAAGGTATTTTCTCTTCTTAAATTTCTAATTTATAAATATAGTTAATAAAATAATATTTTTCACATGTGAAAAGTTCTATGAATTACAACATATTGACTTATATGTTTCACATGCGAAAAATCTATCAACAGATATTATTAGTTGTTTAGTAGGTTATAGCTTGCTTAGTTTGAATAACTAATTGTTGATTTTGATTATATTTGCTGATGATATTGATTTGAGTTTTGTATATAAATAATTTGATTTAGTTAATAAATTATATTTTTCACATGTGAAAATTCTATAAACACCTAATTTTTTAATCTATTTTATGATTCTGTAGGTGTCAACTAATATGTCAGATGGGACGACGGAATGTTCATGCATGAACTTTGCAAGATTTGGATTCTTGTGCAGGCATGTATTTTGTGTAATGAAAGGAAAAGGAATTGAAGTTATTCCTGATAAATACATATTACGGCGATGGAAGAGAGACATATTGCCACCAGATATTCGGAAAAAGAAACATTTGTGGGGTTCAGATGCTGAAAAAATTATGGATCTTTCAACTACAGCTTATTCTTCAGTAGACTATTGCCTTAATATATTGGCAAAAGATTTACCAAAGCTGACTGAATATGTGGAAAAAATTAAAATTCTGAAGAGTGAAGTTGAAGAAGCAAATCCAAATGATAAACCCTTGACTAAGAAGGAAATGTTTAACATTCAGCTTGGTGTAGAAAAGCCAGAAACCAATGATGTTCAGAATCCAACAAAATGTAAAAACAAAGGAGATCCTCCAGCTGGACAAAGAATGAAGGGTAATTTGGAGAAAGTAAGAGAATATATGAAGAAGAGGAGAAGATATTGTAGAAAATGTCAAAAGATGAGAAGACATGACAGTAGGAACTGCAAAAGAAAAGAGAATGAAGTTGTGACAGATAGTGATTCAACAGTGCACAGTGATTGATAATAAAAAATGATTTGCAGATATGTTAGTACATTTTTTTTACATTTTTAATATGACACTTTGAAGATACTGTGTCAATGTATAGATTTGAGAATTAATAAAGATATTATTTGAGGCAATTACTATTACTCTATATTTATTTTCACTTGTGAAAAGCAAAATTAATGTTTTCAAAAACAACAATGAGTCCACCAAAAAGGACTAGCTCAATGTAGAGTGAGTAGTTAGTTGCTAAAGGTTTATCAAATCTACTCCTTCTCCTGCTGGGTACAATTCATGTTGCTGCTGGTGTATTTTCGTTGCTGCTGCTATATAGAAACTTGAAGTTAAGCACGTCAAATTCATGTTTAAATATTACATTGTTGCTAATGTAGTAGTTTTTGTTTCTGCTGTTATTGGAGACAGGTAAATAATTCTTGCTGGTATAGTAGTTATACGGTTTTACATATTTTCTTCTGATGTACTAGTTTTGGTTTCTGCGACTAGCTCAATGTAGAGTGAGTAGTTAGTTGCTAAAGGTTTATCAAATCTACTCCTTCTCCTGCTGGGTACAATTCATGTTGCTGCTGGTGTATTTTCGTTGCTGCTGCTATATAGAAACTTGAAGTTAAGCACGTCAAATTCATGTTTAAATAGTACATTGTTGCTAATGTAGTAGTTTTTGTTTCTGCTGTTATTGGAGACAGGTAAATAATTCTTGCTGGTATAGTAGTTATACGGTTTTACATATTTTCTTCTGATGTACTAGTTTTGGTTTCTGCTATGTGTTATATAGTAGGTATACGATTTAACATATTTGCTGCTGATGTAAATATGCATTTAATCTTATCTCTGTCAATTTGCTTTCAAATATGCATTTACTGGTCTTCTTTGGTATAATTTTATTTCAAACAATAAATTTACTATAACTTTAAAAAAAATAATAATAAAAAATAACATGCAACATTAAATTTTTAAAAAGTTAAAACGATAAACATATTGTCAAACAAATGTCAACAACAATAATAATAACATCTAAAGCATGATGAAACCTTGAACAATCTGTTTAAGTTCAGATAATGTAACTTTCAAAACTTTTTGAACCCAGAAATCTAATTTTCAGAGCAACTCAGCAACCTAATCTTTTTCCTCTTTTTTCAACGGCTGCTTCAATAAGTTGTTTCCTTACTGATTTTTCAATTGTAGAATACTTTGCAACTTCTTTAAGGAAATTATTCCTGCATTTATTATTATCTGCCAAAATTATCCTTGCAACAAACTTTGATCTGTTAAAAAGGAAATAGCAATAGTTAAAATCAATAAAAATTTCACATGTGAAAAATTAAAACAATAATTAAAAAAGTGAAAATATCATTAAAAAGCTGTATGAACACTTTTTAATCTTATAAAAAATAAAAATATCATTCAATCATTTTTTATTACGTATGAACTGACTAACCTGAGCATGTGAAGTTGCTTGGTCTGTTCCTTACTTTCTTTAAAAAGACCGTATTCCCATTTACTCTCAGATTCTCCGAAATACATATTCATATGCGACATCAAAAAAACTCCATCATCAAAAAAATTATCCACAGTTCTCCACTTCATTTTAAGTCTTTCAGCAGTAACTTTTTGAAATGAAAATCCAATATTTGGTGTATTGTATATGCTGTGAAATTTTTCAAACATTTTTATCTGCAAAATAAAAAATAAATAAAATAAACATAAATTTTTAAAAAGTATAAGAAAAAAAAATTATACATATTTAAATTTTTTCTCACCAAAAGTTCTGGAACTGAACAATATCTGCTCTCATTTTCTTCATCCACCATTGAATTGTCGATAATTACAACTTTTCGTTTCTTTATATCAAAGCAAATAAAAAAGAAGTGGTCTACACAGCTTATAAGAAAGAATATCTGATTCAAAAAAAATATATATATATATATCAATTAAAAATACATATAATATTAGAAAATGCATATTTAATAAAAACTAATAGAAAATTAAATAGCCATTACCAGATTGAAGTTTTCAGCTGCTAAAGTCCTTTTTACTTGGTAATCAGTCCTAAGAACAGTATCTTCAAAAAACTTATACTTCTCAAAATATGATGTAGAAATATCAACTATTCCCTTCGTCTGAATAACAAATTAAAGATAATACTGAATAATTGCACTTTATAGATAAGACTGAACAACAATATTCTCATAATTAGTCTTTTAAAAAAAACAAAAATCATTCATATTTTATTTCTTTCATAAGTGAAAGAAAAATCAACACTTAAATCAACAATGAAAAATATTGATTTATGCAACTAACTCATAACTAGATAATTTTCTTCACAAGTGAAAATATTTATTCTAAACTTAAATAATCAGCTATAAATCAACACTGATAACAAATAATCAAAACTGATATACAAATATTATCATAAACTATGATTTACACAACTAACTCATTCTTAGATGATTTTCTTCACAAGTGAAAATATTGTTTCTAAACTTAAAAAATCACCTCTAAATCAACACTAAATAACAAATAATCAAAACTGAGGTACAAATATTCTCATAATCTATTATTTTCACAACTAACTCATTCCTATATTATTTTCTGCACAAGTGAAAATATTGATTCTCATAATCTATTGATTCTTATAATCTATGATTTAGGCAAGTTAGTCATTCCTATATTATTTTCTTCACAAGTGAAAAGTATTGAAGAACAAGTAATCAAAATTAAAAAGCACTTACAACAATTGGTTTGAAAAAGTATCTAGATGGACTATCGGGGGATTTGTAACGCTCCATGAAATTCAACATATCCGACCATCCTTCAATAACACTTTCTTCTACTTTCAACCCAGGAGATAATGACTCTAGTGAAAATCGAAGTAACAAAGTCTTGGATGAACTAGAATCATATACCAAAGCACTGCAAAATATATATATATATATATATATATATATATATATATATATATATATATATATATATATATATATATATATATATATATATATATATATATATATATATATATATCATTTTTTAAAATTTTTAACAAATTTCACAAGTAAAAAGATATAAATTTAAAAATTACACTGGATTAGTCTCATCAAGCGCCATAAAAAGCGTATCAACCACTCTTTCTTCTGAAGCTTTTATTGGAATAATTGGACAAATCTTCCTGATTTTGTACGGTGATCTTGCATGAACAGGAACACCAACATCTCGTCTTGGATTTTGCCTAATAGGTGTTTCATTGATCACTGGCTTTCTATCTTCAATTTCATCTTTATCGAACTCAAATTCAGGACCCAAAGAAAAAGATGGTTTGTCGACCAAACTATGTTGTGGATAAGGGGATGAAACAAAAAACGGATTTCTAAAAGATGACGACCATGACAAAAGTTTTACTTTCTTTTCTTCTTCAAAATTATTCTCATTTAGATTAAATGTTTTTGGAGTCCCAAAAATCCTAATGTCAATGTCTTTAGCAAATTTAACCTTCTTTGGACTTTTATCTGGAGAAAAAATAATCTTCTTTTCCACTTCTTTTAAAATATCCGAAACCCCAAATATCTCAGAATCAATATGACTTTCTTCAGTAGGTTGCTTCAACTCATCTTGATTTAACAGTTTATCTACTTCATTATTTAATGTTTGCAAACAATCAGTCAGTTGCTTATCACCAGTTTCTATTAAAGGAACTTGAAAAGTTTGAAAACAAATGTTATCATCTCTTTCCAAATCATTGACCATGTCTTCAACTGGTTCTTTATTTTGGTGATTGCAATCTCCAGTGTTATCATCTCTTTCCACATCATTGACTATGTCTTCAACTGGTTCTTCATTTTGATGACTGCACTCTCCAGTTTCATAATACTCTATTTCATTTGTCCAGCAATCATCACCATTTGTTCCATAATTTCTTAAGTCATCTATCCAGTTATCATCATCAACTTCAAACCCATCAATATCTTTTTCCTTACCAGATTGATTAGCATATTTAACTACACTTCTTGACATATCTTCTCCATATAGATCAATATTTCTAATACAAAGGTTGAACTTAGATTTTATCTTTTTCAACCTTTCATTATCTGGATTTTCATAAAACCATGAGGTAAACTGGTATTCCAAATCAGAAACAACTGTTTCGAGCAAATCAACTTTATGATCAAGTTTATCCAATTCTGAGTCCAACTGTTTAAAAAATTAAAAAAATACATATAACGAATAACAAAATAAATTCTACTAATTAAGATAGTACAAATAAAATTAAACTAAATTGTAATAGTACATTGATGCTGATGTAGTAGCTTTTGTTCCTGCTGTCAGGTTTATAGTTGCTGCTGGTATAGTACTTATATGGTTTCTGCTGTTAATGCAGGCTGGTTCCTATTGTTAGTTTTCTTTCTTCTGATATTAGAAAATATTTTGGCATTTAATCTAGAAAAATATTAATTAAAATTTAATGTTTCTCAAATACCCTTCACATTTGAATAAAAGAATATGTATCTTCACATGTGAAGAAAGGATGTCAAACATCCTTCACATGTGAAGAAAGAATATGTAACTTCACATGTGAATATTAGCTACTACTACATTGATTATAAAATACCAAAAAAACAAAATATTTTCAATACGATCAACTCATGTTTATATGTGATCTTAACATCAATGTATGCTATTACAATTTTATTTTTTCAATTATAAAAATAATACCTTTCTTTTTGTAGAATCGCTGTCATTGAAATCATCTTGATTTATATCAACAATCCCAAATCCGCCATTCTGAATTTCAAAAATTTGCCTCTTTTTAATCAAATCAGTACTCCAAAATTTGATTGATGGAATTTCATGAGGTACATGTACTGAATCACATTTTGTTGAATGCACATAAATAAGCTGCAAAAATAGAACAAAAATAATTAGTTTCAAAAAAAAATAATAATAATAAAATAAATCACATGTGAAAAATTGATATAAAGTATAAAATAGATTCTATTTATATTTTTCACATGTGAAAAACTGATATAAAGTATAAATTAAATTATAAAAAAATTATAATGTATTGATATGAACACTTACAGTAAGTGCTGTCAGAGGTCCACAATAGTAGATACTAGGATCATCCCTCACCCAAGTTTCTTTGCTGAAATTCAAGCAGTCAAAAACATATTTGCACCAATCAATACATTCGATTCTTGTATCTTCATGTATATAATTCAAAATTTGTTGAGGTCTGTATTGCCCACCCATTCCTCCTAATCCAAAAAAATTTGAGAATAAAACCAGCATGTTCAAACGGAATAAAATTCCTTCAACTTTAGACGTCTCAACCACTTCAGCAACCTTCTTAGGTGTTGGATTCCTAACAGCATATTGCCTAAACCATCTTTCACTTAAATCTCCTCCCCTTTCCTTAGGCAAGTCATGAATATCTATACCTCCAACAGGAACACCCAAAACAGCGTGAATTAAGTCAGGTGTTATTAGAATATCATTATTCTTAAGCTTAAGCTTCATCTCGCTAGGAATAAAGTTGTCAACAACAAAATGACCTATTTTAACCGGGATTTCTTCCATCGCCATTTCGTAAAGTGATCCAAACCCCATATCTATCAATTCTTTTCTTTGAGATAATGTAAGTTTCTTCATCAAATTGTACATAACTTTTGGAGAACCCCTAGTTCTAATAGACAACCATTCATCTTCATCCAAACAATTTTCTTCACCACAAACTTTAATCTTCTTCTTAACATTGTTAACTTCAACCTTGTTAACTTCAACTTGCAGCTCAATCTGCGCAAGAAAATCTTCATCAAGAACTTTGTACTTTTTAGAAACATTGTTCCTCCTCTTTCTCTTTTTAGATTTATCATTTTTTTTATCATCTTCATCTTCCTCCTCTGAATTACAAGAAATTCTCCTGTATGAAACAATCCTAGCATCTTTTAATTTCTCATTACTAAACAGATCTTTTAAATCAAATGCTTGGAGTGGTTTTCTTCCGGATCCCACTAAATCAGAGTTGTTTTCCTTCTTTTTTCCAGAATCTTCTGAAAATAATTTTCTGCTTGCTTTAGAATTAGATGTTTTAGTCTTTCACTTTCTTCTAATACTACTTTGGAAAATCAAATCCTTAGCTGATAGATAAACAAAATTCAACAGTTTAGTCTCTAGTATAATAAATAATTCATAAAAATGTACAAATGATTTTTTTTCAAATGTCAAAATTTTTAAATGGAATTTTTCTAAACATATAAACGATTATTTAATCAACTAATATACAACAAATAGTAATAAAAATAATCTCATTATCGGAAAATCAAATCCTTAGCTGATAGATAATCAGTCTCTAGTATAATAAATGATTCATAAAAATGTACAAAAAAATGTTTTTTCACATGTGAAAATTTTTAAATGGAATTTTTCTAAAAATATTAACGATTATTCAATAATAGACTCTATATATAAACTATCAACATAAACACAGAAGTCACATTCCAAGTCTCCAAAACTACACACACTACTTCGGAAAATAAAATCCTTAGCTGATAGATAAAAAAAATTCAACAGTTTAGTCTCTAGTATAATAAATGATTAATAAAAATGTACAAATGATTTTTTTTCACATGTGAAAATTTTTAAACAATCAGCAGAAACACAGAAGTCAGAGTCCAAGTCTCCAAAACTACACACACAGAAGAATTTTTTAAAATGCT
>BPTQ01000006.1:180871396-180881678 GCA_019973895.1 Chrysanthemum seticuspe
TAGCCCAAAATCCGAGACTGAGGACCAGACCGGTCTCGGTCGGTCCGTCGGTCGAACAAGTTATATTTAACTTGGAAAATGGGAATTTTACAAGCTAAGCTATACAACAGATCCAAACAACATCCATTACTAACAAAGAACAATGACAAAGACAAAAACCATCATCATTTTACACATCATCATTCTAACGCTAACACTAATTTGGAGATCAATTCATAGTCTGTACAACACATCACCATCCATACACCCCAACTGTCTTACAACAACCAACATAAAGATTGTACCAACACCATAACAAAGTATTGAAAATTAAATACTACTAAGGAACAGGACCTAGGATAACATTGCATAAAGATTGTGCCAAAATTATCAAATAACAACTTTTGCTGCTGCACATTTTTCTTTCATTTCTTTTACAGAATGCAATTAGAAGACCTGAAAAATGTTGCATTTCATTAAGAACTAATTTATTGTTTATGAATTAAACTTAAATTAACTTGTATGAACAAGTAAAAAATAATATTTACCTGATCTGGTAATATAGTTCGTAATGGATCTGGAGAATCGTTAACCAGATTTTTTCTCGGTCTTCCTCTCTTTTTTTTTGTACTTCGCTTGGTTCAGCAGCATTCTGTTTTTGTTCTATATCATCAAACACCAAAGAGACGATTCATTCAAAGAGAGGATATACTAGTATTTATACAATCAACATTATCTTCAATAAAAGTTTCTATATTTGAGTATAAAATGAATGTACCTGAAGGAGCAGAATCTTTAACACTATGTTCTCTACCTCTTTTCTTCCCCCTAGCATTTTCCCCCTACCTCTTTTCTTCTCCCTAACATTTTTTTGTCCTCCAACATTATTACCAGAATTCACCATTTTATCTAAACCACTATCATTGTTTGCTCCAACCAGTGTTTCAGTCAAAGCATTCTTATCAATATTCACTGTTTTATCAACATCAATGTTTTCGTCATCGACATCACTTGACGATTCAGGTTTATTATATATTGCTATGCCTTTTTCTTTTCTAATTGATGATCGGCTCATTTTTGTTTTTGTTGGTGAAACAACTTCAGGAATTGGAATATTATTTTGAAATTTGTCAACATTTTCTTCATGAATAGCATCCCCATCAGTAGAATCAGGACCTTCATTAGGACCAGCAGCAATATCTTCATTCAAACCAGGAGGAATTTCTGTGCCAGCAACAACAGATGCTTTGGCTAAGTTGATCAAAACATCCAAATCAACAATTTTGTTACAACTAACTTCTTGATAAGATGCAATATGTAAAAAAAAGGATGTCATATTCCTATGATTTTGGACATGAAAAAACAGCACGTACACTACTGTTTTTTATTGTTTTAAAGTATCAACATTAAAAAATTATAGGGCAAATTGCTATTACATCTTATTTTGAAGTTCAATTCCACGTAGGAGCATTCTAATGTGTAGTTTGTGTTCAGGAGATTTTTCCATGTTTTGATAAGTGGATTTTCCATGTGTTGTGTGAAGGGGACGGTTTTGCATAACCTATGGATTAGTCATGATCCATGTTTGCAATACTAAAGGAAGTAGACTGATGCATATGAGTCAAAGTGTATCAGCTGATATACTCGTTGTGTAAGTTTAGAGTTCATCAACATTCTTATTTTCAGCATCTTCACGTGTTTCATTAAATCTTATAGATTAGCAACTACTTAATTAAGAATATACCAGAAGTAGTAGCATCTTTACCTGTATTGTTTCCCGTATGATCTTCAACAAACTCATCATTTGCATTGTTTTCCCCTGTTTAATTAAATCATGAGAATATTTTAAACTTTTAATAAAGAAATATACTCGAGTTTTATAAATATTCAAAATCTTATATATTACTAACCTTTATCATTCATATCATTATAAAAGATATCTAATCATTTAAATTTTTTACATGTGCAAATATAGATTTTTTCACATGTGCAACTATAGAGTATTTTCACATGTGCAAGTATAAATTATTTTTCAAAAAGGATGCCCCATGCATATTTTTTGCTAATGTAAAATAACAAATTGTTACAGAATCAATAACATCAGAATCATATCAGTCAAAGAAAGCCAAGTGATCTACTTTTTGGTTAAACTTGAAGTAGTAGCATCTTTACCTGTATCAGTTGTAACAACATTGTTATTTACAGCATCTTCAAAAAATTCATCATTTTGATTCTCTTCCTCGAAATGATCAACATTATTTCCAGTATCTTCAACTGTTTTTCATTAAATCATGAGAACATTTATAACTTTTAATAGAGAAATACACTCTAGTTTTATAAATATTTGAAAACTGTATATATTACTAACCATTATCATTTATATCATTAGAAAAGATACCATCAAATTTTCTTTTCAAATCATTTATCTTTTGATTCTCTGGAAATTTTCTCATTGATTCATTTAACAACTCATTTAACTTTTCTTTATCATCAATCAGCATCAAAAGATCTGATTCAATCTTTTCTTCAGCAAGCTGTTTAAGAAAAAGAAGTAAATTAAAATTTATGGTAGCATATAATATTTTTAATGATTTTTTCACTTGTAAAAAATTATACAAAATTTTAGAGTAAAAGTACTTTTGATTCTAAGTCACTCCCAATAATATCCTCTTGTTTTGGTAATAAACCAAAACCTCCTTCCTGAAGTTCTATTTTTTCTCGGAACTTCATGAAAACTGATTTCCACTCTGTTATAGCTGGCCTATTTCTAGGAATTGGAAAACGGTCACATCTTGTTGAGTCAAGATATAAAAGCTACATGTTAAATTATTATGTTAATATTGAATTCATACAAATTATATAAGCAATATATGTATTTATATATAATGAATGATTTACTTACAGTCATAAAAGTGATCGGACCAACAAAGTAGTTTGAAACTTTGTAATTCCATTTTCTTATGCTTGGTTCTAAACAATCAATTATGAACTTGCTCCAATTCACAGTTTCTGCTTTCTCCAGGATAGCATCATTTATTTTTGTCAAAATAGATAAGTTACATGCTCCTGAAGATTCACACATACCCATCGTGTTCGCAAAGAGCATTAGAAAGTTCATTTTAAATAGGTTGCCACAATCATTTGTTGTAATTATAACATCCATTATATCATCTGGTCGGATGCTATTTTTTGCAGATTTTGATTGAAACTGTTGGAACCATTGTTTGATGAACGGATCATCTGCATTTCTTCCTTCCAAACACTCTATCGAAATTCCTCCAACAGGTATACCCAAAATTTGATGAACTTTATCTTCAATAACATCAATAGAACCATTACTTAACGGTAAACTCATTTTTTCAATGTCAAACTTTGAAATAACATAATACCCTAAAGCACCTGGAATATCATGTATCTTCATACCAATCAAACTTCCAAACCCCATTTCAATCAAACATTTTTTTCTCTCGGCATTTAAAACGTTCATAGTTGAAAAAAGAGCTGTTGTTGTCGTCTTTGTTCTAATAGTAACTTTCTTTTTAGCATTTTTTTGTTTTTTGGTCATTTTTCCCTTTTTTGTTTTTAACTTCTTAGAAGTTACATGTCTGGGGCCTGAAGAAGTAGAAGCTTCAGTACTTTCCTTTGTCTTTCTTCCTTTTCTTTTACTTGTTCCTTCATCATCTATTACTTTTTGGCTTCTTGTTATTCTTTTTTCTGTATGTTTCTTCTCAACAATTTCGCTTCTTGTAATTCTTTTTGAGTTCTTCATATTTAATTTCTGTTAAGATATACAAACAATTACATATGTAACTATTAGTTTCATTTCGTCATGTAAAAGGTTTAACAAATATCTAAATCTTTTCACATGTGAAAACTTTAAACTTTTCTACTAAATTAGTGGGGTATTTTATCAAATAGCTTGTGTCCTATTCCTAATATTCCAGTCAATCACATTAGCATTAACATAAATACGGCAGTAAGAAGCGGCAATACAAAAGTCTGTAAACTATAAAAACGAGTCAAAGTGGATTGTCCCACACTAGCACTTTCCGCGCAATAATTCTATCAAAGGTGATCCTATTACAGGAATAGCGTCAGGTACACGTGTTACAATTTTAACTGCCCAATAACAAATTTGGTCCCGAGGTAAGGAATAACCAGTTATAACAAAAAATGCAGTCAATACAGCTAGAACCACACCTGTAACCCAAGTTAATTCACGAGGTTTTTTAAATCCACCGGTGAGATATACACGAAATACATGTAGGATCATCATTAGGACCATCATACTTGCCCGAAATTAGTGGGGTATTTTAAACTTTTCACATGTGAAAACTTTAAACTTTTTCTACTAAATTAGTGGGGTATTTTATCAAATAGCTCGTGCCCTAGTCCTAATATTCCAATCAATCACATTTTTCCTATTAATAAACAAAATAAGCAATCTTACCGAACTTCCTAATATTCAAATTAATCACATATTCCAATCAATCAGCATATTTTCATAGATATAAGCAATTAAATAAGATTTTGAATTCTACCTTTTTGTTAAATCTGATGATTATAATATGCTTGCTGTTTTTGATTGATTATCTTAAAAATCCAAGCCGATGATTATTTTTCTATCTTTTAACTGAGTTAGGTAGGAGTGTGTGGTTGATTTTATCTGTGTTGTGTTTAACTGAGTAAGATACGACTTACATAGGAGTGTGTGGTTGACTATATTTTTAATCGTTTTTTTACTGCAACTTTATATTTGGATTAAGTTTGGGCCTAAAAAGGCTTTCAAACAATTCTAATGCCCACAATCCAAGTCCACTAAACATCCTTTGTAACGTTTATAACCAATTATTTTTTTTAATATTAGAAAAGTTTATATCGTTTACATTTTCTTTAGATGATTAATTTCAAGAAATTACCTATTAAATGATATAAACAAAAGAGTTAAGGAAGAATAACTAAAAGTGTTTTTTTAACTATTAAAAGTGTTTTTTCAAGGTATACATTTTACATTTCCGAAAGTTTCTTTTATACTAGAAGAAACCCTTAACGTCATTTACTGGATAACGTGTAGAGGAGATATGCATTATCACTTCGTAATATAATTCATGCATATACATTTCTTTAACAAATTTCTAAAAATAAACATGTTTGACTATTTACTATAACAATATAAATACTATACCAGCAAGAACTTTATATTTTACTGCAGGAACCACATACGCCAGCAGCAATGTATTATTACACTTTTAATAATTTCTAACAAGCCTCCCCTAAACTTTAATTTTTCAAGGTTAATTTCAAGTTTCTACATAAATCTCGGCTTTCAAAAACTTGTGGATTGATACATGATCTTTGGCGCCAAAAACATACTTTAGCGGCAGCAATGATAAGACACCAGCAGCAACTTACGTATGTTCTTTTTCCTGTCACCAATCAATTTAACATTACATATCACTTCCAAATGTTCAAAAGACATTTCAAAGATGTATTTTCTCATAAGTGATCATTATAAAGCAAAGAATTAAAACTGACCACATGCAGGATTAAGTGAATCAACATGACCATTCAAGTTATCAGCATCATTCACACATTAAGTTTCAGTCATATCATATCCTTCAATAACTGAACTGCGAAAGCATCTGCAAAATAGTAAACCACACATGTTGAATCATAGTAAATTATAACACAGTAAAAGATATCTTAATGACAATTAAAAAGAAGCAGCAACATGTTTCAGTCATACCATAATAGTTATTTACACTTATATACCTCAATTATACAGTTATTTACACTTAATAAAAAGTTTAGATCACCTAATTGAAGATATTACAACTACACTTATTTCGAACTTATATACCTCAATTATCCAATGCATTCTGATTTTCTTCACAAGTGAAGAAATCTTAATAAAACCTTAAATCGCCTAATTGAAGATACTACACATGTGAATATAATTTCACTAAAATAATTATCTCTTCCTAATATAAACTACAAGAATCCCTAAACGACATTTACTATAAAACTTTGTAAAGAAGATATGCATTTTCACTTACTAATATATTTCATGCATATCCCTTTCTCTAACAAACTTATAAACATAAACTGATTTGAATATTATTATAACAATATAAGTACTATACCAGCAAGAACCAGTCTGCATTCACATAGATGTCGACTTCCAAAGATTGTTGATTTATATATGATGTTTAGAAGCAACAATAAGACAACAACAATAGACTTTAGCAGCAGCAACGACAACACACCAGCAGCAACATAAGTAGTAACCACCAGCAGGAGTAGATTTGATGAGCCTTTACCAAGTAGCTACTCACTCTTGGGCTAGCTAGTCCTTTGGTGGAATTAGACCATGGTACATTGAGAACCATCTTATTTTTAGTAAGTCAGCAACTGTCAATGGATTTATGATCACAACATTTGTTTGTTTGAAAACATAGCACTTCAAAAAAAAATTTATTATATGCAAGTTACTTTAAAAATAATTTTTATTTTTATTTTTACTTATTTATTTATTTATTTATTTATTTTTATTTTTTTTATTTTTTTATTTTTTAATTTTACCATGAACCTGAGCATTAACAAGCTGATTTTTAATGAACCTAACCAATTTCTCAGCAGTAGTTAAGTCATTACCAACAACCATTTTTCCAATCTCTAACTTGTGCTTAAGCATCCTTTCCATAATCTTGGCCGTCAACGGATATGGCACATCCACAAACATATATAGCACTTCTCCAGTCATAGTCTCCAATATGTGAACATTCGAGAAGGGGTATAACCTCCAACTCCTCACTTGCCAAAACTGTTGGTTGGACCAAACTGAGTAAGCATCCCCACCTTCAAGGGATTCCATCAATACCTTTAAATCATTCCAAAGCTTAAGACCAACCCCTGAAGCAGTGTTCCTTGCATAATGATTATCCACCATTGCATAGAGATACATTAAGTCTTTTTTATTCACCATATGCAAAATTTCCTTAAGAAAGGTAAAGTACTTGGTGACACCATTATTCCATATTAATGAATTTATTTCTCCCAGAGGTGTAAACACGATTTCCCATGCAGCAATATCATTTCGAAGAAGAGGGGGATCGTCATCAGGTTCACTCTCAGAATCAAACTTAAGAAAAACCTGATCATCAAAGTCCTCAATTGGCTTAGGAACAGGCTTCTTAGCCAAAGACTTCCTTCGTTTCCTGGAAGAGGTACGTGAATAGATATTTGGAGTAGAAACAAAAGGTATATGAGCTTTAGGTGTCTCCACAAAAGCAACAGCAGGAATGGAGGGTTTGTCACCAGAAGAAGCAGAAGGCGCAGTAACCAACTCCTCATAAGAAAAGGTAGTATCAGCGGTAGGTTGACTAGACCCATCATGTTGAGAAGAACCAGCAGCAACCTCATCAAAAGAGTCACAAATATTAGAAGTCTTAAGCCTTTTGGGATAAGGTTCATCTAACAGAGGTTTAGAGCTGCTCAAACTATTCCTATACTTTCCGATATGAGCTTTCTCAAGGGCCTGTCGAAGCTTCTCATATTCTGCCCTAAGCTTTTCATCAAGTAAGCGCTTGACTTGATTCATGGTCCATCCAGAGCTATAGAGAAAGCAACTCTGATTTTTCACATAATTTCGTATAAACTCTCTTTCCTGAGCTTGAGACATTGGCCTGTCCCGTTTCTCCTTAGCCTTACGTTCAGCAATAGCCTGCTTCCTCTTTTTTATTAAGGCAACCATCCTAGTAGGATAGTCATCGTCTGTCACATCATCCCCTAATAGTTCCTTTTTAAGAGAAGATTTTGTTGCAACATTAGCCAAAATATCATTCCAGTCAGTGTCACTATACATCATAGATTGAGCATCCAATTCTTTTTTTCTCTGGGTGGTTAGGGTGCTAGCCAGTTGTGCTTCTTTATCAACTTGTATTCTCTTCCCAAATTGTGCATGTTCCTCAGCATGGATTTTCCTTGCAAATTCTTCATCATTGTCATTACTAGTATCAACTGAAGGAACTGCATCACCCTCTCCAAGTTTTTCATCCGTAGTAGTATCAGTTGGAGAAACTGCATCATTCTCTGCAATTTTTTCTTTTTCTATATTTTTGAACAGCTTTTCTTGATCAGAAGAACTGTTATCATCCATCATATTTGTTTTCCCTTTCTTAATGAGGCCAGAAAAATCATTTGTGTCTGCACCAGGAAGAGTATGTATATTTTCATTAGTCACAATCGATTATGGCAATATTAATTAATTATAATTAATTATTAATATATTTGACATAATATAATCTTTATCTATATCAGTTGAAACAACATTGTTTTTTTCAGCATCTTCTCCTGTTTCATTAAATCTTAAGTATTAGCAACTACTTAATTATGAATATAAACAAGATATAGTCATTTTTTAAAATTTTCACATGTGCAAGTAGATTTGTTTCACATGTGCAAGTATAGATTTTTTTCAAAAAAAACATGTCCCATCCCTATTTTTTGTACATATAAAATAACAAAATTTATGAACATTTAAATAATGAACCTTATAAAAATATATGAGCTTTATATTAATTATGTATCTATTTGAAATAGTAGCATCTTTACCTATATCAGTCGCATCAACATTGATATTTACAGCATCATCAGCAAACTCATCATTTGCTTTTTCTATCCCAAAATGATCATCATTATTTCCAGCATCTTCTCCTGTTTTTATTAAATCATGAGAATTTTTATAACTTTTAATAGAGAAATATACTATAGTTTTAAAAATATTGAAAACTGCATTTATATTACTAAACTTTATCATTTATATTATTAAAAAAGATATCTAATCAGTTTTAAAATTTTCATATGTCCAAGTATAGATTTTTTTCACATGTGCAAGTATAGTGTTTTTTCAAAAAAGCATGTCCCTTCCTTATTTTTTGCACATGTAAAATAACAAATTTTCAGAGAATCAATAATATGAGAATCATATCAGTCAAACTGAAACAAGTGATCCACTCGTTGGTTAAACTTACATAGTTCAATGAACCTGATAAAAATATATGAGGTTTCTACTTAATTATGTATCTATTTGAAGTAGTAGCATCTTTACCTATATCAGTCACACCAACATTGATATTTACAGCATCTTCAACAAACTCATCATTTGCATTTTCTACCCCGAAATGATCATCATTATTTCCAGCATCTTCTCCTGTTTTTATTAAATCATGAGAATTTTTATAACTTTTAATAGAGAAATATACTATAGCTTTATAAATATTAAAAACTGTATATATTACTAAATTTTATCATTCATATCAATAAAAAAGATATATAACCATTTTTAAAATTTTCACATGTGCAAGTATAGATTTTTTTCACATGTGCAAGTATAGTGTTTTTTCAAAAAAGCATGTCCCTTCCTTATTTTTTTCACATGTAAAATAACAAATTTTCAGAGAATCAATAATATGAGAATCATATCAGTCAAAGTGAGACAAGTGATCCACTCGTTTGTTAAACTTACATAGTTCAATGAACCTGATAAAAATATATGAGGTTTCTACTTAATTATGTATCTATTTGAACTAGTAGCATCTTTACCTATATCAGTCGCACCAACATTGATATTTACTGCATCTTCAACAAACTGATCATTTGCATTTTCTACCCCGAAATGTTCATCATTATTCCCAGCATCTTCACCTGTTTTTATTAAATCATGCGAATTTTTAGAACTTTTAATATAAAAACTGTATATATTACTAAATTTTATCATTCATATCAATAAAAAAGATATATAACCATTTTTAAAATTTTCACATGTGCAAGTATAGATTTTTTTCACATGTGCAAGTATAGTGTTTTTTCAAAAAAGCATGTCCCTTCCTTATTTTTTTCACATGTAAAATAACAAATTTTCAGAGAATCAATAATATGAGAATCATATCAGTCAAAGTGAGACAAGTGATCCACTCGTTTGTTAAACTTACATAGTTCAATGAACCTGATAAAAATATATGAGGTTTCTACTTAATTATGTATCTATTTGAACTAGTATTTCTACGATGATCAAGTTTATCTATGTATTAATTCATCTTTGGAGTATATAAAAATAGTCCAAGTAACTTGATACATTCAAATTGTTTGCTCACCTAGTGAACAGAGTGAAACTGACTATACTAAGAGTATAATAACTAAGAGACTTTTAAACAATAAAATGTACACTTTTTTTATTCCTTCCCTGTACGAAAAAACTTTTTTGTGATATGAACGTGTACACTTTTTTTAGATATGAACGTGT
>BPTQ01000006.1:180884636-181012497 GCA_019973895.1 Chrysanthemum seticuspe
ATTTAAAAAGTTGATCTCAAGAGAAAAGTGAGGGAAGCCACTAGATGATGCCAAGTGTCCCCCCTTCCCCTTCTTTTTTTTCCTCCCAAGTCCAGGGGCCTTTTTGATAATTTATTTATTTTTCAGGGGGTAAACATGGTTTCTTCTTGTATTTTTTGTCACTTATTTCTTTGTTTTTTACTAACTTCTTTCGTATAATATATAGCATTCAAGCAATTCATTTAATAAATATTTTTGCATGTAAACCAATAATAAATATTTTTGCATGTAAACCAATTACGGAATGTTTAACGTATCTGAAGCATGAGTACATATTACAAAGTTTGAAATAAATCAAGAAACAGATATACAAGAAAATACATAATGTTGCACTAAACGACCCAATTGAATCTGTTTGGATCGTCAAAAACGTCATCTCTAAAGTTCACTCCAAACATTGCATTCACAACAAAAAACACGGTAGCCAAAAGAGTAGCGTATGTCTAGAGCAACTCAAATTTGATTAGCTTGTTACGGACATTTCTATGGTCACATACATTAGTCCTTCCTGAAGCAAGGCCATCGGGTTCAGCTTCGATGAAGACCTGTTGTCCAGCAATCTGAATAGTAGATGCCTGAAGTGGGCTTCAGCTCCAGATCTTGTCTGCCATGAAGTGGGCTTCGACACATGGTTTGAACCTGAATGGACTGCAATCTAACTATTACAACATCAAACAACATAAGCGTATTCAAACATTGTTTTTACAGCCTATTTTTATTACAACTTATTATCAATATCACATAACCACTTAAAAAAACGTACATCCAAACACCCCTAAACCAAAGTCTTAATATAAACATACCAGACCCATATGTATCAAATAGCTCAAAAGCATCTTTGATCTCCTGCCTCTTTTGCTGAGTCAACCCATGATGACGCCCTCTCGGCTTGTCTCTCCTGGATGGTTCTTCCTAAACCCATTGAGAAAGAAATAAAATGTAAGAACCATATTGTACCTTCTATTTAATGCACTAATTATACAAACAGATGCATTAGTTGCTTACTGCAACAAGATCATTTATTATCCATTTAGATCAACTTCAAACGGGTTATGCAGTATTGAATTCACCCTATGACTAAGCATTAGTTTCAATTTTGACACAATACTACTTGGTTTGGAACGTCGACAGAACGCCTCACTGAAGTTCAAAACTCAGAGGTGAAACCAGCTCGGTAACCAATTATTATAGGTGAAACCCACTGCTAAAACTACACTAGAACAAACAAAAATGAATCAAGGAAGTGAACTGAATTTTGTACACAGTTAACTCAGGCATGAAGCAACAATTCTTGATTTAAGTACATAACAATATAGCATGACTAGATGGTATACTCTACTAAATCAAGGGCATGCAAATGGATGCACTAATCTTTTCAAACAGATGCATTAAACTTGCAAATGGATGTACTAATAAGTCTAACACGCAAAGGAAGGAAAACTAGCTAAAAGTGGGATATGTGAAATAAGTTGTCATTTATAGTCTATTTTTATGGCATACAACCTCCTGAAACTATGTTTTCAAAAGCTCATAAATGCTCCTGAAATAAGTTGTCATTTATAGTCTATTTTTAAGACATTTTAAATAATTGTTGCAGTAGCTTTAAAGATAAAGACCGCCATGTACCTTAATAGCTTTAAGAAAGAAGCAAGTACATTATGTGAAAGATTATGCAAGCAAACATTTGAAGATAATGAGAATAAATGTATACTTCATACCAACTAACAGTAGATAAGGTCCAAGCAAAGTCTTCACAATCGACAGTGGAATAGCAAGAACTTCATCAACCACCAAAAGTTCGACTTGAGAAAGTTTTGTATATTCATGAGGTTGTATGCTTCAGCCAATTTTACAAATTTACGTTTTTGACCATTAGAAATAAAACGTGCCGAAATCAATCCATTTATAATGAAAAAAAAAAGGTCAGAATTGTCAACGCTACTACATGAAAAAAAATTACGTACCGATAAATCACTGGAATATTTCTCATCGATAACAATTTCTTGAGTTCGATTGATCCTTATTTGGTAGTTCGATCTTCTCAAAGTGAATATTGTTTGCTCCCAGTTCTCAGCGGAATCCACCTACAGGAACGTTCAAATCAAGTGTTAATAGTAGATAAGCTGAAAGTAATTTGTTCCACCAATAAACCTGCCACAAAACTAATAAAAAAGCATTTACTTTAGTATCAAGTTCATGTTTTATAAAACATTTACTTTAGTATCAAGTTCATATTTTAAAAAACATTTACTTTAGTATCAAGTTCATATTTTAAAAAACATTTACTTTAGTATCAAGTTCATGTTTTAAAAAACATTTACTTTAGTATCAAGTTCATCTTTTAACTTAAAGATTGATTCATAACTACTTTTATAATGTGTATACACCTATGAACAAATAAGGTGCAAGAAACTGTACCAGCAGCAAAACCCCAAATGATGCTTGACCGGCCGATATATTTCTGTCTATTTCCTGTTGCATTTCTGGATCTGCAGGGTATCATATTTTCAAGCAAATCAGAACAGAAAAACAGGATTTATGTTTTCAACAGATTATTAGTACAAGCTCGGCATGAATGTAAAGAGTACCAAGCGTCTCCACACTTCAATTAACTTCTAAATTCAAAACTATTAACCGAGTAAACTTACCACATGTTATCTTGTTCTGATCATTGGCAAAGAGTCGCACTATTTCCCCTTGACGACCTTGGTCATCCATTGGTATGTACTCAACAACAATAAGTTTATCAACATCATCAGCTGTAACTACATATTCAGGATTTGTGTCCCCTGTGTGATAGAGAATATTGTGAATCAAAAACATATGGATACTCATGGCACTACAAAAATTACTGCCTTCATCCCGTTATAAACACAAAACATAAAAAAAGAAAGAATCATCTTAATTATACAAATGGATGCACTAAACATACACGTTGATGCCTTAATATGTCCAACGATGCACTAATCATACTCATTGATGCCCTAATATATCTAGCGATGCACAAAACATACAAATGGGTCAAACGGGTAAAAAAAACTATTTCCATTTTATTAAAAACTGCATTACTTTTTTGAAATAAGATAAATTTTGAAACACTAAATGACACACTAACCTGGATTGACCCGCTATAGACCCACCCGTTTTGTGTCTGTGTCTGATAATAAGATAAATACCTTCCAAGACTAATTGTGTTTGAATTTGTAAGACTTGTGCTATTAGCACTAACTGGTACACAGCTTTGTGAGTAGGAATAATGAGAAAAGACAAGTATTATGCTTAAATTGTTTATTCTAGTAACCAATCTATTCACCTGATTAGCCAGTTTGCTGACGGACTCCATATACAACTTCATTAGTCTTTCATTTTCTAAAAGGAGTAGATAAATACATATTAGTCAAACACATACTCCAAAGCCGCATATACAACAAAAGATGCTATATCATTGTTACCAACAATGCTAAACATACATAATTTAATGATCTAAAGTATAGATAAAAAATAAAATATAAACTTCTAGTCTGATATATTCATAATTCAGTATACAACAAAAATAGAGCTTACATTCAATCTCGTAAACTTGGTGATCATTATTGAATAATCACCTTTTGCTTTAATGAACACATAGTAAATCATAATCTGAAATACGATGCACCAAACATACAAATGGATGCCCTATACCAACGACGCACTATACAAACATATACACTAAACATACACATTGATGCCTTAATATGTCATCGATGCACTAAACTAATCATCGATGCACTAAACTTACAAACAGATGGCCAAGTAATTCCAGCGATGCACTAATAATACAAATGGATGCCCTACTATAACCACCGATGCACTAAACATACAAACAGATGCCCACATATTTTCAACGATGCACTAAATATACAAGTGGATGCCCTACTATGACCAACGATTCACTAAACATAGAAACAGATACACTAAACAAAAATTGATGCCTTAATATGTCTAACAATGCACTAATCATAATCAATGATGCCCTGATCATACTAAACGATGCTCTAATATGTTAAACGATTCGCTAAACATATTTTTGATGCAATAGTCACAAAAACAGATGCCATAACAAGTCATTTGATTCCCTATTCACACTAACCTATAGATGTTACAACTATTCCTGATGCGATAATCATACAAACAGATGATGCTCAAATCATTCTGACAGATTCCATAACACTAATTGCTGATGCATTAATCAAACAAAAAAATGATGAAACATGTCACACAATGCTGTAATAATCTCACAAAATAGATGCTCTAATCATATAAAATGGATGCCATAATGTATTGCATCATGCTTTTAATCAAACAAATAGGTGCTTTAATCATGAATCCATTGTCCACTAATCTCGCTAACAAGTATGCCTAATTTTTTAAATTGATGCCTTAATTCTTATAACAGATTAAAACATTAATCTTATATATAGATGCTCTAATCTATCAAAAAATATGCTATAACATATTATATACACAGACGTTGCAACAACTATTGTTTACGTAATAATCATACATACAGATGTCGTAACATTTTTTTCAGATGACTTAAATTAATTCAAACAATCAGATGTTATTTTATTAAACAAAAATATGCCTTAAATTGATTCATGATGCTTTTAATCTCACAAACAGATGCTCTAATTATACAAAAATAGATTATGTCCTAATTTTTAAACTGTGCTTTAATCCATATAACAGATTCCAAAATTATGGCACTTAAGTGCCTACGATGCTTTAATCAAACAATCATATGTTATAATCATGAATCAGTTTTTCACTAATCTTGCTAACAAGTATACCATAATTTTTTTAACGTGATGCTTTAAACCTTATAACATATTGCAAAATAAGATACACAGATGCGCTAATCTATCAAAAAATAAGTTATAACATATTATATGCACACATGCCCTAAAATGTAATTTTATAATAACAGATGACATTAGATAACACAATGATGCTATAAAATAACTTAAAAATTATAGAATCTACAAAAAAATACTTACTATTGTCTGATCTTTTTTGTTTGATTTATGCGTTCGTCGCCTACGTTCGTGGACTATCTCTAGTTGTCGAACTGAAAATTATATAGAATTAAAATATATTTAAATAAAAAACAATAAATACAAGAAATTAGGGCACATACGATTGTTAAATTTCTTTTTCGTCATATTTACGATGATCAAATAGAAGAATTAGTGCATTCACGAGTGTTTTGATCGGATATTACGGTTCAATTTGCGGTTTTTTATCAGATTTTGATCGGAGAAGGTTTATGAGATTGAGAGAAATAATGAATATGGGGTGGTGTTATTTTGTGTGATTAAATGATGGAGACGGTGTTAGTGGTGACCGTGCAGACGGTGGTGACGGTGGTGGTGGTGGAGTGACGGTGTAGGGGTGTAGATGGAGTCATCTCCATGTTTGTGAATGACGATCTATTGATATCCCTCTTTTGTTTTATTGTTTTAATTTTTAACCCTAAACTTTCAATGTTATCAAAATCTACCATGTAACTTTTTTTCTCACTTTTCTCTCTAATTACACTTTTCTCTAGAACCGGACTCTATATATATATATATATATATATATATATATATATATATATATATATATATATAGGGTAGGGTTAAAATGAAAAGTTTCTTATAATGAAAAGAATGAGAAGGCATGTGGAGGTGACATGTGTCACCTTTGCTACATCACCATGCCATGTCATGTGACATGTGTCACCCCCACCCCACCCCCCGCCCCCCCCCCCCCCCCCCCCCCCCCCGCAAAAAAAAAATTTTTTTCCCGCCAAAAATTTTTTTTTTTTTGGCCAAAAAAATTTTTTTTTTCCCGCCAAAAATTTCTTGCCAAAATTTATTACTGCATCACAGTTATAAAAATACTGCATCACAATAACCTTAATGCACTAAAATCATGATTATGATGCAGTAAATTTATAACCGTGATGCAGTAACTTATAACCTTAATGCACTAATAAGTTTTGATGCATCTTTATTATAAGTTATATCACACCCCCAAATTACCTGTTTTGCAGCGGAATTGAATACCTTGGGGAGGACTGTCATAGCATCAAAGTTACAGTTATATCGAACGACCTAAAGTGTCGTTTGGAAAATACATCGTTTGATTTAATAAAACAATCAGAGTTTACAAGATAGGTCCCAAATGAAAGTCAACTTGTGCGGAAATAAGTTTGTTACAAGCCAAACGATGTTTTAAAGTTTATAAATCCCAAGTGAGACGCGTCGTCACCACGACTCTATGATATGTCCATATGCGTGCCATGAAGTGAATGCTTTAGATACCTGAGATAAAACATGCTAAAAAGTGTCAACACAAAGGTTGAGTGAGTTCATAGAGTTTGTGTTGAAATGTAAAGCCTTTCAAAAATTGTTTATGCAGCAAAGGCATTGTAAATCCACTCAGTTCTAAGTTCCGCCCATACAAAACTTGCAACCTGTGTGTTTACAACCCATTGCCAAAATATAGAATTGTCAATCTTGTTTGTAAGTAGGACATAGGTGCATACGATATATACATGTACTTAAAGCAAAGAATCACAGCTAACTGAACCTCCTGACAAGTCTATATTGTTTGTTGTGTCTCATTGAATAACGGATTATATTCACCCCAGGTCGCGTCATCAAGGACCCAAGGGTGGGGGCGTCAGCCCGATAGTACTATCAATACCTCTCCGCCGGCTCCCGCAGGAGTTAACCAGTTGCTAAAGTTTGTATGTTGATGCATAATTGAAAACTAGTTTAGCACATTAAGGCACATATCGCAATAAACCACACATAATGTCCAAAGTGTATAAGAAGTATATTGTAACATAATTGTATAAATGGTTTGAGTATTCGCAAGAGTGAAACAAGTATTTAAGCATGTATCTCCCCCAAATAGTTTGTAAGAATTTAAACGAGTAAAAGCGGGGTATGAACTCACAGTAATATGTAAGAGTTTAAAGTACTTGTGAAAGTAAATGAAAATGGTTTGAGCATGTATCTCCCCCAAAAGTAATTGAAAATGTATAAAAGTAGGGGCTATGAAAACTCACAGTATTATGTCAAAGTTTAGAATATTTGTGATAGTAAAAGTAAGTAGTTGAGCATGTATCTCCCCCAAAGAGTTTGTAAGACAAATAAGTAATAGAAAGTGGGGCTACGAACTCACCTGGTGTGATAGATATGCTAACAAAATGAAGTGCACGAAAGTGAGACTCGGAAACTATCCGCGACCTAGAATGAATGTTATGATATGTAATGAGTTATGATGTAATGTTATGCATGCATTTCGTATGCTATTTATACCATTTGCGAATTTTGAAAATAATACTCTTCGTCGAAAAATACTCCTTTTGACGTCTTGACCATTCTTAAATTACTTTACAAGTATTTACGTCAAAATGTCATCCTACAATAGTTTCGTAATGATTTATAGTGAAATTATCACTTTTCGTCGTAAAATAAAGTCGTCGGAAATTTCATGAAATTGACAAAAATGGCTTCGAAAAACTAGTCGTAAAATGGTGTACGTCGATCGTTAGGAAACGAACTCGACGGTTTTGGAAAGTTTGTATCAAAATCTAGAAGTTTCAGTTCAGGAGTTTTCGACATAAAGGTCTCGAACATAAAGATAATAAGGGTTAAAGATGGTGGTTTTGTTCAAGTGTTGAGTAAAAAGTGAGTTTCGGCAAAGTTTAAACATCCGTAAATAATTTATTACAACTCCGCTATACAAACGGTTAGTCGTTTTAGAAAATATGCTTGGTGATCTTAATTTCATTAGAAGACTTCTCGTTACAAAAAGTTCTACATCATAGTTAAAAACAGCCTTCAACATGGTCGTTTTAGTTACCGTAACACTTGTCTCGTAAAAGTAATATAGTTTTTCTAAAAATAATAGTTACGGCAATTTTATGAAAACGTGTATATCTTAGTCGTTTCAAATCCGTTTTCTACGTATTATATGTCCTTAGCTTCGTATTAAAGTATACTAATATATTTTTGATAAGTCGAAATAATTTGTGAAGCTTAAGGCTCGTTTTTGACTCGTACAAACCAAAAACACTTTGCTGAAATTTCAGAAAAATATATATTTCGTCGTCAAACTTGTAAAATTCATAACTTCTTCGTTATAACTCCGTTTTAATCCGTTCAAGCGGCCACGGATTCGTTTTAAAGTATATTTTCTAAATATCAAGGCCAAAATTTCGTGCCTACTGTCGGATTTTCCAGAAAAGTAAAACAAGGACATAACACATTTTATACTAGTCGAAAATAGTTTTTCTCGTACTAAACCTATTCCAATCCCTTCAATTCAACTCCAAAGCTAATCTAATCCTACCATACACCTTCTTAGGGTGTCATGGGTTCCTAGACATCATCAAGACCAACATGTACCAAGGGGATAATTATAGGATGACCTTTATATATATATAACTCTAAAATCAATGGAAAATGGTATAAACAACACAAGTCTTGCATGTTTGCTAGAAAAATGAAGAAATAAATATGAAATGATAAGGAAAATGAAAAATATAAATGATATGCTTACAAGTATTATGATGAGGTGCAAAGAACCAAGGTTAGCCTAAACACTCTAGGTTTCTATTTCAAAACCTTAATAAGAGTATTATCTAGATTGTTATTTCTTGCTTGAGAAATTTTTGTGATGATCCCCTTGAAAACCCTTGATTAACCGGTTTTTGATGGAGAAGAAACAAGAGAGAAAAGTTTGCTACTAACTATGTGAATAATTTGAATGAAATGAGAAAAAAATGAAAGTGTAAGACTTTAAGAAATGTGTAAATTTCAACAATCAAGAAACCATACCATATTTAATGCCACCCTCCCATAGGGCCGGTTTTAGGGGGTTATGTTTGTCAATTATATATATATATTTTTTTTTTCTTTTATTTGTGAAATGTTAAAAATGTGTAAGTGAAAAGTGTAGTTAAGTAGAAATTGTAGTAACTTGTACATAGTTGTGATATTAGAGTAGTATGGATTAAAATAAGTTTTAGGGGATCAAAGTAAAGTATATTGTAGTTATAAAAATTGTAAAAATACATTCCTTGTAAAATTTGAGTGATAAAATAATTATCGAGTAGTTTTTAAGAAAAACGTCGTAATAATATAACTTTAACGATTTATATACAAAATAAATTTAAAACACTAGGTAAACTCAAAATATTGTTTTTATAAACTAAATGTAAGTATAAAAATATATCGGGATCATTTTTAGAAATAACGGATTAAATGTTCAAAATAATAACTTACGCGATAACGTTTATTTAATATAAAATTTACGCGTTAAATGTGAAATGTAAAATCATGAATAAATTGATATGAAATGATGAATATGGAGTTTGAGAAATGACCGGAAATTGAGAATTGTGACATTCTTCCCATGTTAGAGGAATCGCGTCCTCGCGATTCGATTAATGATACTATGGCCCAAAACGCGATAAGGGTTCTAAAAGTTTATGCTCATGTATGGTTTAAATGATTATGTCAATGCTCATGCATATGTCATGACTATATCCCATTCTAAAGACATGCTCCCTTATGATTAGGCTCGATGAGGCAGGCTTTCCCATTCTCGAGCAAAATTTTAAAAAAACTTTTTGGTAACCGATTTTTACTTAATCCCACAACTCATCAAACAAGAACTGTCATATGATTAGGCTAAATCGGTTTAGGTAACAACTTGTTTCTAGCTCGATCTTTGCAACTCATCAAACAAGAACTGTCACGCGGATCAAACTGGAAACAAGTGGTTTGAAGAAAATCTTTTGAAAATTTGGCTCGATTACGGAATTGCTTACTCATATGAGACTACTACTCCCTTCATTGCATGATTCTTCCTGAATTAGACATAGGTGATCAGGCTATGTATAATTTAGGAGTAACTATGCAATGCTTGGACTAATCGACTCATATGATGTTTGGTGTTGAGTCATAAGTTCGCATGTATAAAGAATATGCACTTGTAATGATATGATGAGATGCTATGATGATGTGGTTATAGTGTAGGGTCAATGATGCAACCTAGTTCTCTATAACCGATGCTCTGATACCAATCTGTCACACCCCCAAATTACCTGTTTTGCAGCGGAATTGAATACCTTGGGGAGGACTGTCATAGCATCAAAGTTACAGTTATATCGAACGACCTAAAGTGTCGTTTGGAAAATACATCGTTTGATTTAATAAAACAATCAGAGTTTACAAGATAGGTCCCAAATGAAAGTCAACTTGTGCGGAAATAAGTTTGTTACAAGCCAAACGATGTTTTAAAGTTTATAAATCCCAAGTGAGACGCGTCGTCACCACGACTCTATGATATGTCCATATGCGTGCCATGAAGTGAATGCTTTAGATACCTGAGATAAAACATGCTAAAAAGTGTCAACACAAAGGTTGAGTGAGTTCATAGAGTTTGTGTTGAAATGTAAAGCCTTTCAAAAATTGTTTATGCAGCAAAGGCATTGTAAATCCACTCAGTTCCAAGTTCCGCCCATACAAAACTTGCAACCTGTGTGTTTACAACCCATTGCCAAAATATAGAATTGTCAATCTTGTTTGTAAGTAGGACATAAGTGCATACGATATATACATGTACTTAAAGCAAAGAATCACAGCTAACTGAACCTCCTGACAAGTCTATATTGTTTGTTGTGTCTCATTGAATAACGGATTATATTCACCCCAGGTCGCGTCATCAAGGACCCAAGGGTGGGGGCGTCAGCCCGATAGTACTATCAATACCTCTCCGCCGGCTCCCGCAGGAGTTAACCAGTTGCTAAAGTTTGTATGTTGATGCATAATTGAAAACTAGTTTAGCACATTAAGGCACATATCGCAATAAACCACACATAATGTCCAAAGTGTATAAGAAGTATATTGTAACATAATTGTATAAATGGTTTGAGTATTCGCAAGAGTGAAACAAGTATTTAAGCATGTATCTCCCCCAAATAGTTTGTAAGAATTTAAACGAGTAAAAGCGGGGTATGAACTCACAGTAATATGTAAGAGTTTAAAGTACTTGTGAAAGTAAATGAAAATGGTTTGAGCATGTATCTCCCCCAAAAGTAATTGAAAATGTATAAAAGTAGGGGCTATGAAAACTCACAGTATTATGTCAAAGTTTAGAATATTTGTGATAGTAAAAGTAAGTAGTTGAGCATGTATCTCCCCCAAAGAGTTTGTAAGACAAATAAGTAATAGAAAGTGGGGCTACGAACTCACCTGGTGTGATAGATATGCTAACAAAATGAAGTGCACGAAAGTGAGACTCGGAAACTATCCGCGACCTAGAATGAATGTTATGATATGTAATGAGTTATGATGTAATGTTATGCATGCATTTCGTATGCTATTTATACCATTTGCGAATTTTGAAAATAATACTCTTCGTCGAAAAATACTCCTTTTGACGTCTTGACCATTCTTAAATTACTTTACAAGTATTTACGTCAAAATGTCATCCTACAATAGTTTCGTAATGATTTATAGTGAAATTATCACTTTTCGTCGTAAAATAAAGTCGTCGGAAATTTCATGAAATTGACAAAAATGGCTTCGAAAAACTAGTCGTAAAATGGTGTACGTCGATCGTTAGGAAACGAACTCGACGGTTTTGGAAAGTTTGTATCAAAATCTAGAAGTTTCAGTTCAGGAGTTTTCGACATAAAGGTCTCGAACATAAAGATAATAAGGGTTAAAGATGGTGGTTTTGTTCAAGTGTTGAGTAAAAAGTGAGTTTCGGCAAAGTTTAAACATCCGTAAATAATTTATTACAACTCCGCTATACAAACGGTTAGTCGTTTTAGAAAATATGCTTGGTGATCTTAATTTCATTAGAAGACTTCTCGTTACAAAAAGTTCTACATCATAGTTAAAAACAGCCTTCAACATGGTCGTTTTAGTTACCGTAACACTTGTCTCGTAAAAGTAATATAGTTTTTCTAAAAATAATAGTTACGGCAATTTTATGAAAACGTGTATATCTTAGTCGTTTCAAATCCGTTTTCTACGTATTATATGTCCTTAGCTTCGTATTAAAGTATACTAATATATTTTTGATAAGTCGAAATAATTTGTGAAGCTTAAGGCTCGTTTTTGACTCGTACAAACCAAAAACACTTTGCTGAAATTTCAGAAAAATATATATTTCGTCGTCAAACTTGTAAAATTCATAACTTCTTCGTTATAACTCCGTTTTAATCCGTTCAAGCGGCCACGGATTCGTTTTAAAGTATATTTTCTAAATATCAAGGCCAAAATTTCGTGCCTACTGTCGGATTTTCCAGAAAAGTAAAACAAGGACAGAACACATTTTATACTAGTCGAAAATAGTTTTTCTCGTACTAAACCTATTCCAATCCCTTCAATTCAACTCCAAAGCTAATCTAATCCTACCATACACCTTCTTAGGGTGTCATGGGTTCCTAGACATCATCAAGACCAACATGTACCAAGGGGATAATTATAGGATGACCTTTATATATATATAACTCTAAAATCAATGGAAAATGGTATAAACAACACAAGTCTTGCATGTTTGCTAGAAAAATGAAGAAATAAATATGAAATGATAAGGAAAATGAAAAATATAAATGATATGCTTACAAGTATTATGATGAGGTGCAAAGAACCAAGGTTAGCCTAAACACTCTAGGTTTCTATTTCAAAACCTTAATAAGAGTATTATCTAGATTGTTATTACTTGCTTGAGAAATTTTTGTGATGATCCCCTTGAAAACCCTTGATGAACCGGTTTTTGATGGAGAAGAAACAAGAGAGAAAAGTTTGCTACTAACTATGTGAATAATTTGAATGAAATGAGAAAAAAAATGAAAGTGTAAGACTTTAAGAAATGTGTAAATTTCAACAATCAAGAAACCATACCATATTTAATGCCACCCTCCCATAGGGCCGGTTTTAGGGGGTTATGTTTGTCAATTATATATATATATATATTTTTTTTTTTCTTTTATTTGTGAAATGTTAAAAATGTGTAAGTGAAAAGTGTAGTTAAGTAGAAATTGTAGTAACTTGTACATAGTTGTGATATTAGAGTAGTATGGATTAAAATAAGTTTTAGGGGATCAAAGTAAAGTATATTGTAGTTATAAAAATTGTAAAAATACATTCCTTGTAAAATTTGAGTGATAAAATAATTATCGAGTAGTTTTTAAGAAAAACGTCGTAATAATATAACTTTAACGATTTATATACAAAATAAATTTAAAACACTAGGTAAACTCAAAATATTGTTTTTATAAACTAAATGTAAGTATAAAAATATATCGGGATCATTTTTAGAAATAACGGATTAAATGTTCAAAATAATAACTTACGCGATAACGTTTATTTAATATAAAATTTACGCGTTAAATGTGAAATGTAAAATCATGAATAAATTGATATGAAATGATGAATATGGAGTTTGAGAAATGACCGGAAATTGAGAATTGTGACAAGTTAATAGTTCAGTGCATCAACTATGATGCACTAAAATCAAGGTTATAACCTTAAATGCACTAAAATCATGATTGTGATGCAATAACTTTATAACTGTGATGCAGTAATTTATAACCTTAGGGGAGTGGCAACACTTTGATTCCATACCTCACCATACCTCACAACCCACCAATAATTTCATTCCACCTAATCACATACCTCACCATAGTGTTTTAGTGGCAATGGTCATTCCATACCTCACTTTTTTTTCTTTTTTAAATTCATAATCAAATCAAACAATTAAATAAAAACATAATATTTCATTAATAATAAAAAAACAAATTACATAATACTTAAAAAAATTGCATAATACTAAAAAAAAATACGCATCTAAATATCCGTCGGCCATCCATATTGCTCCGCATACTCACGTTTTTTGGTAATCGTGATCTCTCGCATTCTCGGATCAATTATGTGATCGTGAGGTTGGTTATAGAACCTCAGTGCCCGATGATAAGCCTTTTCTTCAATATTACGGATTTGGGCCGACAACAATTTTTCGGCCAAGCCATCCTTTGTAGACCTTTGCTCCGCTATCGATTCCAATATTTGTATTTTCCTTAATTTTGAAAATGAAACACACGCTCCTCTTGAATTCCTCCATGCCGCTACGGCAAAAGATGCCGCAAACCATACCGAATTCATGATGCCGCTAGGGTGGCAATGGGATGCCGCATGATGCCTAGCCAAACCGCAAGCCATACCGAGGGTGTTGCCACCCCCTTAATGCACTAAAATCATAATTGTGACGCAGTAACTTATAACCTTAATGCACTAATAAGTCTTGATGCATCTTTATTATAAGTTACTGCATCATAGTTAATAGTTAAGTGCATCAACTATGATGCACTAAAATCAATGTTATAACATTAATGCACTAAAATCATGTTTGTGATGCAGTAACTTTATAACTGTGATGCAGTAACTTTATAACTGTGATGCAGTAATTTATAACCTTAATGCATTAAAATTATGATTTGTGATGCAGTAAATTTATAACTGTGATGCAGTAAAAAATTTTGGCGGGAAATTTTTTGGCGGGAAAAAAAAATTTTTTGCCCAAAAAAAAATTTTTTTGGCGGGAAAAAATTTTTTTTTCGGGGGGGGGGGTGGGGGGCGGGGGGGTGGGTGGGTGGGGGTGGGGTATGGTGATGTGGCATGATGATGTGGCAAAGGTGACACATGTCACCTCCACATGCCTTCTCATTCTTTTCATTCTAAGAAACTTTTCATAATAACCCAAACCTATATATATATATATATATATATATATATATATATATATATATATATATATATATATATATATATATATATACTAGTTTTCGAAGCCCGCCCAATGGGCGGGCATGACTTATAATTATTTGTTTGTTGTTTTTTGTTAACTGAAATACATTTTTTTGAATTGTCAACAATATTATAAAACAATTGTTTCTTTGGTTTTTAGTTGTTGGTTTTAGTTTTTTTTGTTTAGAATTATAAATAATTGTATGGTTTGCGTGGATGTAAATTATAAAAACATACAAACTATAAGTAACTAAGTTTAGTGTAATACATATAAATGATAATGAAACAATTAAATAATATAAGTAAACCGGCTTTTGTAGAAACAACCCAATCTGGGACCATGTTTGGCCTTAACTTCTATTAATCGTCATAGCGAAATAAAAAAATGGATGATCATTTTATTCATATACAAAATAAATTTTCTTTGTACACGACATTTGTTGCGAAGTTCGTGTAATAATCGTCTTTGTCACAACAAAGAATCTTAAAACCTTTTTTCGTTTTAACTCTTGAAAGACTAACATGAAGTTGTCCGGTCTTTGTACCCAACTTGTTTGATGATTTATTAAAATATGCATTTAAATATGTTACCCATATGATAAATGTCTTACAAATTATAAAGAGAATCATGATCACAATATTAATAAGGACAACATAATTAAAAGGCAAAATAACATGTAATAATATATATATGACCGAGTATTACTTGCATTCCAGATGACCTATGCTGATTCTCTTCATCTAGTCAACTCTTAGCACCACTGCACGCACGGGGTTTTTCCTATACTTTTAATTATGTATTATTATTGATTAAAATACAAATGTGTCCTAAATGGTTTTATTTTGTTGGAGTAAATGTAAGAAATCTAAAATCTTATATATTTAAGTTTTTATTTATTTATGCCAAATGTCATGTCATAATATATTTTTAGTTGTATTATAATTGGTATATAAGACTATCGGAATATTTTTGTTAGCAAGCTACCTCTAATCCATGTCAAAATAGAGAAGCATCTCATAAGATCAACCATAACTTGTGTAGAATGAAGAAAATCAATCCTAGTTTGTAGTAGAAAGTCTAGCACGGTGCTTGACCTCTGCTCGTTTTAATTTCATAATAAGTTGACATAATTAAAAAAGTGTGTTGACCTGCAAAGAATAGGCAACAAAACCGTGTTAATTTTTGATTCTTGAGTTCGACTTAGTCTTAAATACGTAATGTATCATGTATAAATACAATATGTAGACAATAATCATCTTAAATTGTGTATGAATCTTGAGTGAATAAAAAATGGAAAAAGTAAAAAAGTAAGCTACAATGGGAACATGCAAATGAGACCTCATCAATCAAAGTGTTTTATAGCTTATAATAATAGTGAATTGTGCAATTTTGAGAATAACAGTCAACTGCAAATGGTATAGATGAATGAGAAAGGAAGATGAAAATAAAGCACTTACCCAATTATCGTAGAGAAAGCAAAAAGAGGACCAGACGACAGTACCGAGAGGAAGAGTCCATGGTGATCAAAATACATCTGACCTACAAAGCTTTTCCAGTTATCGCTCAAGACTGTTTAGTCGTTCAGCAAGATAAACACCAGCTGACCAGCCACTGCACCATCTTTTATAATTAGATTAAAAGTCAAGGTTCAATTTAGATGCCATGCAATTGACACAAACTGATACAATATTTGTTATAAGTTGCTTGTGGGGTTCTATAAAATAAGCAAAAGAATTCATTTTAATGGTTTTGACTTTGGTGCTCAAGATTGAAGGTCATTTTAAACATTGCGTCAATAAAAACTTCTTCAACTTATAGATCTTAAGGGTTCACAGAAAGGTTAAAAGCGTATTCACAAGGTTATAAGATCCCAATTAAGGGTTCACGACAGGGTTAAGGTCTTATCTAGCGGGTTCATTACTCGCGAGAAGGCCCAAGGTTTCATTTGAGGGGTCATATATAAGGTCCAAGGTTACATAAAATTTTAAACTTTCTACTATTAAGCATTCCAGTCATTGCATATGTGACCTGTAAACCTTGTGGCCAAAGTGCAAATAAATAAACTTTATATTTTACCGGGTCATAATTTTGACCCGCTTTCCACCCAAATCAATCCATATTTTGGGGTAGTGTAGCAATTGACCAATAAATTGATTAGGATACAGTAATTAAACGAAATTTAAGTATCAATTTTAACTTATAAAAAATGATTTTATTTTCAATTTTGCCCAAAAAACATGTGTATGATAACTAAATCACTAATGAAACCTTAACTGAATTCATTTTTAACATGAGAATATCATCAGTTGGGATTATAGCTTTGATCTAACAGTGTATACATTAAAAAAAGTACTAATACTGAAAGGTAAATGACAATCATACTTTGAAACACTTCATTACAAACAATCGTACTTTGGGAGTGTACCGGAGATAACTATCATTGACTGAAATGGATTGAGCCATAATCACTTGGTAAATGATTAACGATCAACCGTGCCTGGGGAAAAAAATCATAAATAAATCATTTAAATGCACACGAGAATAGATGCGGAGAGATATGAGCTTTAGATCACCTTCTTATCTGAGTGGCAATTGCTTCCTGCTCACCGGACCTCCTAATTGCAGGAAATGGTTAAATTGTTAGAATCATAGTAAAACACTTAAATTGCAGAAACAATGAATATTCATAATCAAGATGGCACTCACAAGGGACACTAAGTGACTTTATAAGTAAACGATGCATATATGAAGCAAGAGTTTCTGAGAATGCAACTGTGTATGACATGATTAAAGATGGAGAATGGTGTTGGCCAACTGACTGGTATGTCAAATTCCCAAATCTGATAAATTTTACAGTGCCTGCACTTACTGAAAATATGGAGGATAAGGTTGTGTGGAGTGTAGACTACTAAAAATGGAGATCACAAACAATACAGTACTGGCCTTGTTTGGAGAGATACTATTCCGGAGTACAATCCTGTCCGTTCAAGGTTGTATGGTTTAGTCAATATACTCCAAAGAACTCATTTATCTTACGGATTGTAATTCATGAAAGATTACATACTCAGGATAGGATGATGAAATGGTGTGACAACAATAATCTACTATGCCCACTGTGCAAAATGTGTAGTGACTCTCACAGTCATTTGATCTTCCGATGTGAGTTTGCTAAAGAGGTATGGGAAGCTTTAAAGTCAAAATGTGATGCAGAGGATTTACCAGACAATTGGAGACAAACGGTGGAGATCTTAAGTGGAAGACAGTGCAAGAGCAGCATTGGAAGTATCCTTAGACGGTTGGTGTTTGCTGCTACAATATACTATCTATGGAAGGAAAGGAATGCTAGGTTGTTTCAGGATAAGAAGCTGAATGCTAGTACAGTTTGTAAAGAGATAATTGAACACATTAGACTAAAGTTGCTCAGTTTGAAAGTTAAGCATACTGCCTTTGATCAGCATAAAAAGATTATATATCAGTGAATGATATTGTGAGGATTTTTGTGCTAAAGCTCAAATCTGTGAAAAGAAATTACAAAGCAGGGACTGTAAAGGAAAAAAGAAAAATAAAAAAACAAAGAACCGATCATGCTCTAGTTTTAAAAAAGCTGCATATCGAAAGTAATTAATATAATTATATAAAACATTGTGCACAACCTTGTCAGGAGTACGTTGCAATATCTTTGTGCCACAAAAAAAGAACATGTATATTTAAGTCAAACATCAAGTTTTTTCATAGAAGTCAAATCTGTCAAAAACTAATTTCTGTCTTAAAAATGGTTTTTCTCAGTTTTCACAAGTAGTTTTAAGTCATTTTAAATTGTTATAAAAATTTTTAAAAATTAAAAATAGCAATTTCATTAGGTAGTTTAACTTGTCTCAAAAGGAAAAAAATCAAGAAAATCATTTACTTAGGTTGCTTGTAGCTCAAAGTTGGTAGTTTGGTCTTATAATGCCCTGTGCACCATCAGTAAGTATCTGTCCTATTGCTCACTTTTAAATTCAGCTTATCTGCTTATTCTTTAGGATTTTTGGCTTGCTTTTTGATCCCTCTAGTAGCTCTTAGTTTTAGCTTAATCAGTTTTCCCTTATAAGCTTATTGAGTAGCTTAATCTAGTTGCAAAAGTTCCCCTTTTACCTTTATCTGCTGTTGTAACAGCAATGTCATGTAGTGCTTTTTAGGCTTATAATGTTGCTTATCTCTGCTCCCTATTGCTTATTTAGGTCTCCCCTTAGTGCGTTAGCTTTTTTCCAGCCTTAGAGTCGGTTTAGAATAGCTTTTAAGAATTCACATTATCATTATATGATTTTTTTTAGAATACACTGCAGCCTTGTTCCTTTTTGCCTATGTGCTTAATATAGCATGACTAATCTGATCCCATAGCTTTAATTAGGTCTCTTATAGCTTATTAGAATTTACCTTTTACCCACAGTAGCTTATCCTATTATGTAGCTTACAGCGAAACCAGAAAGGTGGTATATTCATCCCTCTTTTCGATTCATCCAGTGATGGCGGCACACTTGAAATCACATAGACATAAAAAACGTAACATGAGTACTATGAATAAAATCAACCCAACTCATTATATATTGTTTACAAATGAGCGTGGATACCATTGTGAACAAACCTGTTCCTTTTGTTTGAAACATCGATGATTGTGATCCAAGTCCACTCGTTGGGTTCAATCTCATTTTTGACAATGGTTGTCGTCTGATGTACCTGTAAAAATATTGAACTGATTGTTTCACCATTGTAGTTATCAAGAAAAGATCACGTAAATGAATGCAGCTATTTGACACGACCGTCCGATTTAAATTAAAAACCATTATAGTCTAACAAAAAAGTTACAATAAAGTATGCAATAGAAACAGAGATGCAAAATCTGAAACTCTCACTACAGTATTCAGATATGAGAACTTACCATACAACTAAGGTTATAAAAAAAAGTATTTACCTTCCACAATAATTTTTCCATGTCTAGTCGTATATTTGAATTACAATACTCGAACTTAAAGCAATTAAAACTCAGATAATGAGGAGAAACTATCATCCAGGAAATCTTCATCATCCTCGACGGGGGAGGAGCAAAGCTCAACATCATTAAACAGGCTTGTAACCAATTTAGAATCTAACACATCATCCTCATATACCAAACGCAGCCCACCATGACTTGCAACTTCGTTACCATGACCGAACTGAAGTACCACAGTGTCACCCGCTTCCATCACAAACGTTGTATTATTTAGTGGACAAAACATGACACACATGGAAAAGCAACCCGTAAATTTCATTGCCCCAAAATGACAACTTGTTTCTTTCGTTTCATTATGCATTTTTGGATCAAACCAGACTTCGCTATCGTCGATATCCAAATCTGTCGTAGCACATAAGATTACACCACAAATTTGGTAATCAAAGTGCATTGGAGCTACAAAAGATAAAACGTTTCCCATGTTTTCATAACTACACCACACATACCAATCAGGTAATTCCAGCTCTATGAGACTGATCACCAACTCTCTTTTAATGAATGATTCCTGTAAAGCATTGAAACATGCATTACACATGTCTGCATATATAATATTTAATATACACAAAGGCTACTTCGTTACGAAATTTGTGCTAGGGGTTGCTTACCTTGAACACTTTTGGACGAAAAATAAAAGCCATTTGCATTGAATCAAATGGCATTACATCTAATGACGTACAACCAAATGCTTTTATTTCACCCAAGTTCGATGGAAGAAGTGGAAGCAAAAATAATTTATAACAATCATCTATATAAAGGTATTCCAGATTCGAGAGGTTGCTGAAGCTTTCTGGAAGGACAACTGTTCAATATTCCCAGGCATGTCATATTTTATAACCAGTTACCTACAAAACCAATAGATAAAACGACCGATCTTATATTCTTACCTTGAACATACACCATCGACACCAATTACAACAACAACATCACCAGGAAGAACCATACGAAGATAGATGCCATTTGCTGAGGTCAATAACTTCATACACGGACATTCACAGTAATGAAAGCAAAGGTACTAATGATCATGTACTATACCCGCAACAAAGTCCAATACAATAGGTCCCTGAAAGGATTCGGAACCTGCAACAGACAACATTAATTTATAAATTTGTCCTATACAATTTTAGAGTATTATCATTAAAGAGACCAAATAAAAATCATGGATCATTATGAACCTGAGAGAGAATACACATGTTGTTAACACAAAGAAAAAGCTAAACCTCTTCATGAATTGGGAATGAAATCAGTGATATAAAACGTACCTCTTTTCACCATTAGGGTTTTGAGGAAAAGAGAGTATTTTTTTTCCCTGTATGTGATCGGTTAAAAGGATATATCCTTAAACTATATTTAAGGAAAAGATATCTATAATAAGTTTTAAAAGAGATAATTAGTATAGGATTCAAATATAATTATAGGCATTTATATATTATAGTATGCAACATAATTATCAAAATAACTTGTTGCCTAAGTGGTAAACACACAAGTGATTTATCCAAATAACCAAGGTTCAATCCTTGCAAAGCCACTTTTTTATAATCAATTTTCAAAAAATATTTAATAAAATTCCGAAAATTACAAAATAAATAATAAAATTCCGAAATTTAAGAATTAATTGCTTAAAATTCCGAAATTTAACAATTAATTGCTTAGGTGGACATATAATGCTTAGGTGGCATGAAAATGATTATGTGGCATTGAGGTGGCATTGAGGTGGCATTGAGTTGGAATTGAGGTGGCATTAATGCCAAATGCCTCCTGTTATATATAATATAGAGATATATATGTTGGGAATAAAGCTAACAGTTACCACTGATAAGCTGTGGAAGACACTGTTAAAGATTACACTAACAGTGAAAACTCATTACCACTGCCAGTACATATATTACCACTGCTATTAGGATAATTGTTATGTATCCGTGTATTGATAAGTATAGAAAAGATCTTGTGTATATTCTATATTGTTAGCATTATACTTATCTTGTAAAGGACTTCTTGTGCTATAAAAGGAGATCCTAGGTCATTGTTTAGAGTAGGAAATACTCACGTAAGTTTCAAGGTGTAACCCTAGTGATAAGCAAGATCACTCGTATTATTTCTTAATAATATTAGAGCTTTGTGTTAAAATGTTCTTACTTACATTACATCATATAATCCATCTTCTAAGTATTACTAAGTATATTCCGCGTGCTTATTAATATAACTCAAAGTATCACTAACACAAGGTGTGTGTTTAGATCCATCAAGTGGTATCAGAGCGAAGGTTTTGATACTTTGATTTAGAAGATCCAAGGAATAAGCTTAACCAACTCTCTCAAATCAATGGAGATGGAAAACAACCAGTCCAATTCTGCTCCAAGGCTTCTTAAGCTCAAACTTAATGAGTTTGAGATGTGGAGGATAATGATTGAGCAATACTTTCTCATACAAGACTATGCTCTATGAGAGATCATCTTAATTGGTGATTCCTTCAAGTCTGTTACCAAGACTGAGAAAGTTGGTGACACAGAAGTTGTAACAGTTTCTGTACCTGAAACTATTGATGAAAGAGCAAAGAAGAAGAATGACCTGAAGGCAAGAAGTTTGTTACTAATGACTCTTCTTGAAGATCAGATCATTGCTTTTAGCAAGTTCAAGACAGCAAAAGAACTTTTTGAAGAGATCTGCTCAGTGTTTGGTGGCAATGATGCTACAAAGAAGACACAAAAGACATTGTTGAAGCAAAGTTATGAAAACTTATCTGCTTCAAGCAATGACTCACTTGACAGCATCTTCACCAAACTCCAGAAGATTGTCACACAACTGAGTGTATTTGGCATTGAGGTAGAAAAGGAAGACCTCAATTTGAAGTTTCTAAGAAGTTTGCCTTCTGAGTTTCATACAAATGTTACAGTCTGTGAAAATAAACCAGATATTGAAACTATGAAGCTCAATGATCTTTACAATAACTTCAAACTCATTGAACAAAGATTGAAGAAGGCAGGGAAACTTGGTACAAGATCTAGCAGCTTGGCATTGTTGTCAACCTTTGTTGACTGTGATGATTCTGAAGATGACTATGATGATGATTTTGCCACTGCTGGTTCTACTGTTTCCACTGGTAATGTTAGTGTTACCACTGCAGGTTCAAAGAAGAAGGTTGATGGTATTAGAGATCCTACCTTTTATGATTTTATCTCCACTCAAGTTAATGGCTCTATATTAACTCATGAAGACATAGAGCAAATTGGTGAAGATGACTTAGAGGAGATGGACATAAAATGGCAGATAACTCTTCTTAGCATGAGGGCTAGGAAATTCTACAAGAAGACTGGCAAGCCAATTCACATCAATGGTGGTGAAACTGCAGGGTTCGATAAAAAGAAAGTAGAGTGTTTCAAATGTCACAAGTTGGGGCATTTTGCTAGAGAATGCAGAAGACCAAGGAACCAGGACAAAAGGTCTACTTGGTACAATCAAAAGAAAGAACCAATTGTGGAAGAACCAAAGGCAATGCTGGCAATTGATGGTGTGAGCTATGATTGGAGTTTTATGGCTGATGAACAAGAGGAACAACCTTCAGATGCTGCTCTTGTGTCTACAGAACATGCTCTCATGGCTTTCTCTGACTCTGAGGTACAAAATTTTGAAAGTTTTTCTAAAACATGTAGGGCTTCTAGAGAATGTGAAAGGCTTAATGAATCATTTAAAAACCAAAGAACAGAGTTGTTTGCTGCTAATTATGCTGTGACAAATCTTAGAAGAGGCATATCTGTATTAGAGAAACAACTAGAGCATTATAGAGCAAATGAGTCAAAATATAATGATGATACGATTATTCTTAGAAGAGAGATAGATCATAAGACAGCAGTGAATGAGGCACTAAAAGAAGAGTTTGAAAAACTTAAAAAATAAATGAGAATGTAAATTTATCTGTTGACACCTGTTATTATCAGTCTAAGTCAATTGATAAAATTTGGAATGCTCAAATTACTAGTAAAGTTAAGTCTGGTATGGGATACAATATTGTTCCTCCACCACTAAGGGGTGTTCCATCATATCCTGGCATAGATTTAGCTCATACAGGCCTAGAAGATTTCCAGGAACCTATTCGTGAATATGGTCCTCTCAAATTTGTGACAAGTGAGGAAGAGGTTAAGCATGAACCTGATGTTTTTGAAAGTGCAGGTGACTCATCTGTTGTTGATGAGAATGTTAAAAAGGATGTAGAGGCTTCTATCCCAAAAGTTGTTAATACTATTACAAAGGAACCTAGGAAACAAGTTAACAAGCCTAGATCAACTATAAGGTATGCTGAGATGTATAGAAATAAGTCATCAGCTCCTAGGGGTAACCAGAGGAGTTGGAATCGTGTCAAATCTCAACAACTAGGTAGTGATTTTGTGATGTACAATAAAACATGTTATATATGTGGTAGCTTTAATCATTTACATGCTAATTGTGACTATCATGTTGGGAGAAGAGAAGTCCATGGGAATAAAAGGGTGGAGTCTAACAAGTTTCAAAACAATATACACCCTAATTCATACAGCAAAATGATCCCAAAAGCAGTTCAACTAAGAAGTGGTCTTAAAACTTTTGCCACTGTTAACACTGTTCACCCTAAATCACCTGTTACTAGTGCAAAACTCAAAACAACTTTTGCAAAATCTGCACAAACAGGAAAAAGGTCTTTTTCTGATAAAAGGGTTCAATATAATCAACAGTGGGTACCTCAAACTAAACCAGCAGTTACCACTGCTCAATCAAAAGTTCCCACTGCAAGGGTTGTAAACAAGACCAGGGGTAACATGGGAAATGTTGTGAAGGCCTCAACACGTTGGGAATGGAAACCTAAAGGAATTAACTCAACAACCAATCCCAATGGTGTATCAATGACCTTTGATAGATTTAACTATATTGATACACGAGGCAGATCCAAGTCAATCATGGCTTGGGTCTCCAAAGGAAACTAACACCTTTCTTATATGTGCAGGAACATCCAAGGACAAAAAGATCAGATCAAGGCTACACAGACAGTGGATGTTCAAGGCACATGACTGGCAACAAGTCCTATCTCTCAGATTTTGAACATTATGATGGACAATATGTCACCTTTGGAGGTGGAGTTAATGGAAAAGTTGATGGTAAAGGGGTCATCAAAACTGGTAACTTGGACTTTGAACCTGTGTACTATGTAAAAGAGCTTAAGTATAATCTTTTTAGTGTCACAAATGTGTGACAAGAAAAACAATGTTCTTTTTACTAAAGATATGTGTTTTGTTCTCTCTAAGGATTTTAAGATGCCTGATGAAAGTCAGATTCTTCTTAAGATTCCTAGAAAAGGAAACTTATATAACTTTGATATGAACAACATTGTTTGCTAAAGATGTTTATGCTTGCTTGCTTGCAAAGGCCACAGTGGATGAATCCATGCTATGGCATAGAAGACTTGGTCATGTTAACTTCAAAACCATTAATAAGATTGTCAAAGATGGTTTGGTAAGAGGCTTACCTCAGAAAAGATTTGAAAATGATCAAACCTGTGTGGCTTGTCTTAAAGGAAAACAACACAGAGCTTCTTGCAGGTTAAAGTTGGTTAACTCTATTGCTCACCCACTTCAAATGTTACATATGGACTTGTTTGGTCCTACATCTGTGAGCAGCTTAAATCTTAAGAAGTATTGTCTTGTTGTGACTGACGATTTTAGCAGGTTTACATGGGTTTTCTTTCTAAAGACTAAGGATGAAACAACTGGCATCCTTAAGATCTTCATCACAGAAGTTGAAAACCAATATGATATGAAAGTTAAAATCATTAGGTGTGACAATGGGACAGAATTTAAGAATAGAGTTATGGATGATTTTTGCAGAGATAAAGGTATTAAAAGAGAATTTAGTGTTGCTAGAACTCCTCAACAAAATGGTGTTGCTGAGAGGAGAAACATGACACTTATAGAGGCTGCTAGAACCATGATGGCTGATTCAAAATTGCCAATCACTTTTTGGGCAGAAGCAGTTAACACTGCATGTTATGTGCAAAACAGGGTTTTAGTAGTGAAAGCAAAGAACAAGACACCTTATGAGTTATTTAGAGGTAGACCTCCTATCCTTGACTTCATGAGACCATTTGGATGTCATGTATCCATTCTCAATACCATAGATTATCTGAGCAAATTTGAATAAAAGTCTGATGAAGGGTGTTTTGTTGGGTATTTCATGGTTAGTAAAGCTTTCAGAGTATTCAACTTAAGAACCCAAAAGATTGAAGAAAAATCTGCATGTTGAGTTCCTGGAAAACAAAGTGAATGTGAAAGGAGCTGGTCCAGAAAGACTGTTTGATCTTGATACTCTAACTCATACTATGAACTATGTACCTATCTCTACAGGTACATCTTCTTATGATTTTGCAGGTTCAGAAGAGTTTCTTGATGATGATGAACCAAGCAAGGATCAAGCTGATAATCAAGATGAATTCAGTTTGCCACTTTGGGACTATGCAGATAATGATGATATTCCAAAGACTGGAGATGCTCAACCTTCTAATGATTCTGGAAAGGAAGGAGATAGCAACAAGAACACTGAAAATCCTAAAAGCAGTGGAAATTCAGATTCCTCTGCTAGGCCAGATGTTTCCACTGCAACACTAGAAGTGGAAATTACAACTCCAGTTACAGAGGTAGCTCAAGCCAATGATGTTGAAATCTCAAATATGCCAAGTGAGATTGTAGTTCCTTAGACTCCCCATACTTCAATTCATAAATCACATCCTCTTGAAAATGTGATTGGGGATGTCCATTCACCTGTAAAGACTAGAAGACAAACAAAATTGTCTGATATTCATGGATTTATTAGCAAAATCTATGAATCTAAGAATCATGAAGGCAAGAATGAATGTCGTTTCATGTGTTTTCTGTCATAAATGGAGCCAAAGAATGTATACAAGGCACTTGAAGATGAAAGTTGGGTGGAAGCAATGCAAGAAGAGTTGCTCCAGTTCAAGCTTCAAAAGGTTTGGGTGCTTTGCGATTTACCTCATGGCAAGAAGGTAATAGGTATGAATGGATTACTTGTATAAATTGGATGTATAAAAGGCACTTGAAGATGAAAGTTGGGTGGAAGCAATGCAAGAAGAGTTGCTCCAGTTCAAGCTTCAAAAGGTTTGGGTGCTTTGCGATTTACCTCATGGCAAGAAGGTAATAGGTATGAATGGATTACTTGTATACATTGGAGCTGTTGCTGCTTAGTGCTTGTATATGTTGCTTGTTAAATAACTTTTATGCAGCAAAGATGGGAGTTGATCATAAAAGGTGTGTATCTGAGACACACAACAAATGGTTATTGATTCACCATGTCTAATCCATATAAGAATCAACTAGTCCAGAGCAAACGGCTACTGGTAAAGACTTAACAAATCCGTTTATGGTTGATAGTTTACCAAAAAACTATATGGTTATCAACTCACCATATTCTTTATGATTAAGAGTTGGCTAGTCCATAGCAAATGACTCATGGTAAAGACATATCAAATCCGTTGATAGCTGGTAGTTTGCTAAAAACTATGATAAAGAGCAGTCCATTTTTCATATGTTTTTCTTTACCACTGCTCTTTGAAAATCTTTGTGAAAAATTACCACTGCTAGTTCACAGTTTCCACTGACAGTATTATTTTTACCACTGTTGATCTAGCCGTTACAACTGTTGTGTCAGTAACAAATTTTTTACTATCCGTTGAAGAGAAATTGCTTTCCATATATATAGGGTAAAATTTTTGGACGATTATCTACTTTCCTAATTGCTATTTATCCTCTAAAGATAAATCTTTTCCTTATATAATCTTTCTTGTGCAAAACTCTTAAACCCTACCTCTATATATCTTTCTCTCTCAATTGGCGAGTTATTTATTCAATTCTTACTAACATAATATATTTTTCATCAAAAGATTTTATGGCACCAATCACCTTTGCAGATGAGCACAACCAAGTGGCCTATTTGGAAAAGTCAAACGACAAGAGTGGCCTGTTTTTCATCAGATTGTGGACTTTCTAAACACTACCCATATAAGATATACATTACTTCTTAATCCCACAATCTATATCTCTCAAATCAAACAATTTTGGACTTCTGTTCAGTCCATAACCATTGAAAATGGAGATACACATGAAACAGTGGATGCTCTTAGAGCCACTGTGGACGGGGTAACTATTGATTTTACTGAGGCTGTGAGGCATCCTTGAGGAGAAATATCCAATTGGATGATCTCAATGGTATCATCACATTACCTATGCCAGAAATTCATACACATCTTTCATCCATTGGGTATGATACCACTGACAAAAAGGCTACTTTCAAAAAGAGTGGTTTATGTCCTCATTGGAGATTTTTAATACATACTCTGTTACATTGCCTAAGTCCTAAGAAAACATCTTATGAACAATTCAGTTCAACAATGGCTTACCCTTTGGTTTGTCTAGCTACTGATAAGATTTTTAATTGGTCAAAATATATTTTTACAAGTATGACAGGCAATGTAAAGAGTTCAACAAAAATTTTGATGTGTCCACGGTTTGTGCAAGTAGTGTTAAATGACTTTCAACTGCAACCCCATACAAGAGTTTATAAAATCCTTTGCCTTAAGCCTAAAGTTTTTCAAAACATGAACAAAGATGACAATAGGATTATTACACCTCTTTTTCCTCAAATACTTGCGAAGATTTCACAGGTACAAAACTCACCCATAATCACTGTTCCAAACATTGATTACACTCCACCAGTTTCTCACACCTATGAGAAGAGGCACAAATAGCCAACTTCTCTCATTACAACACAACATGTCCCTGATCCTTTTGGTTTAGGAACAAGCAGTGGTGGTTTCCGGCTTCACTCTAGTCCACCTAGAGAGGAATCTGAGCCAATGCCCTATGATTCACCTCTCCCAACAGGTCATACAGTTAGAAGTGTTGAGGGCAGTGGGCAACCTATGGAATTGATAGAACTTTGTACCAAATTAGCAAAGCAGGTTGAATCTCTGGAGAAAGACTTGGCACAAGTAAAGAAGTAGCATGCCAAGGATATTACACATTTGAAAGAGGAGATTCAAACCTTGAAGGAAGAATTGCAGGGGTTGAAGCAAAGGAAAACTGCAAAGATTGTGCTATCATCTCCATCCTCACCTGATGATGGTGATTCAGCAGATTTCAATACAGATTTGGAAAATTCTCCCAAACAGGGGAGGAAAACAGATGTTGAAACCAAGGGGAGGAGAATTGACTTTGGAGATGAAGGTGTTTCAAGTAAAGGTACTAAGGAAGTTGATGATATTCAAGAAGAAGTTCCTCAACAGCAACTAGAGCAAGAACTTTTCACTGATGCAACTGCAACTGCAGATTTTACCACTGATACAATTTCCACTGCAGAACCAAGAGTTCCCACTGCTGGACAAGATATTACCACTGCAAGTGAAGAAATTGAAAAGCAGAAGAAAGAAAAAGGTAAAGAAGTTGTGCAGAGTGAAGAGCAACCAAAAAGAAAGATTTCAAAGATAGAACAAGCTCAGATTGCTCATGATGCTGAAGTTGCTAGAAAGATTGGAGAAGATGAAGTTGCAAACAAGAAAAAGATAGATGAACTAGAAATTGCAGACTTCATGGAGGCTAAAAGGCTAGACAGAATAGAAACCACTGATCCAATGGATGTTAATCCAATTTCTATTGTTCCACCTACTATTTTCAGAGAAAAGACTCCAGAGTTTAGCTATGTACCTACAGAAGAAGAAATTGATTTCTTGATTTCTAATGATCCAGTAGTCAAGAAAAAGGCAATTGACCTAGTTGCAGATAAGTCTTTAACTGAAGAACAAAGAACATCACAGTTAAAGGATTTCATTCAGATGAAGAATAATCAAGCACTTCAAGATGCTATTGTTTCAGTCAAGAAGGGTCAAAAGAAACCAAGACAACCAACCAAGGCACAGGTGATTTCGATGATGAAAGATTATTGTTGCAGTGTTGGTGGTTGGAAAAGACATCAGTTCAAAGGAATGCCTGATGATAAAGTTGAAGGTATCTACTATAGAGTTAAAAGGCAAGACCAAGATTTTATTCCAATGAACTCTGAAGAAGAAGAAAGAAGGTATCCTAATCTGAAGAGAAAGGCCAAAGATAGTGAACCTCATACATTTAAGAAGACAAAATTTGCTGAAGAACAAGAAGTTCAAACTGAAAAATTCACTAAAGAACAAATGACTGGAATGATATTGATAGAAGAAGAAGATTTTTATCCTGACCCACTGCAAGTCAGACATCCTATTGTTGATTGGGAAGTTCACACTGATAGCAATTTTGCTTCAACATGGAAGATTACAAGGCTAGGTGGTGAAACTTCATCATTTATTTTGTTTGAAGAGCTCATCAAAGCATGTGACAGACTTGATCTGGATACACTGTGGAGATTAGTTCAAGAAAGGTTTGATGCTGACAAGATCAAAGATATGAAGGAAATGCAGTTATGGGTTAATCTAAGAAGGCTCTATGAACCAGATACTAATGATTATTTCTAGAAATTCTCATGTTCATGTCCTGGTACAAAATGGTTTTATTATGATTCATGTGAAGTTTATCATGTTTCTACATCAGATGGAGTGGATGCATTCATGTTTGCTGAGAAAGAATACCCACTCAGAGCTGGAACTCTCACTGTGATGTTGTGTACAACAATAAGAGTTCATGAAGATAATGAGAAGGTCATAGCATTGTTACTTAGGCTTCAAGATCAATGTTTAAGAGCTATTCAGGAATTAAGGAGAAAGTGAAGTGTTTGAAAGAATTCCCCAAATCCTTACAGAAGATGCAGATTGAAGAAACTTATTGATTTGCAGAGAAATCATAAGTTTAGGGGAGGATTGTTGGGAATAAAGCTAACAGTTACCACTGATAAGCTGTGGAAGACACTGCTAAAGATTACACTAATAGTGGAAACTCATTACCACTGCCAGTACATATATTACCACTGCTATTAGGATAATTGTTATGTATCCGTGTATTGATAAGTATAGAAAATATCTTGTGTATATTCTATATTGTTAGCATTATACTTATCTTGTAAAGGACTCCTTGTGCTATAAAAGGAGATCCTAGGTCATTGTTTAGAGTACGAAATACTCACGTAAGCTTCAAGGTGTAACCCTAGTGATAAGCAAGATCACTCGTATTATTTCTTAATATAATTGGAGCTTTGTGTTAAATTATTCTTACTTACATTACATCATATAATTCATCTTCTAAGTATTACTAAGTATATTCCGCGTGCTTATTAATATAACTCAAAGTATCACTAACACAAGGTGTGTGTTTAGATCCATCAATATAAATATATATATATATATATATATATATATATATATATATATATATATATATGTATGTATGTATATATGTATGTATCAGTACTGAGCAATATAGAAGTTACTAAAAACAATACGTATGCTATAAATTTTGGTAAACAACAAGTTTATGTATCTCTTAAATAATTTGATTGTCCAATTTTGCTAACATGACAAATGATTTCGGATTGTCTAAATAATCAAACTGGATTGACTAAAAAAAAAAAAAAAAACTATGTACGCATTTTTGGACTGAGACGTAATAACACTATATTATGAATGACAAATGAAGTTTATGAGTCAAAACTTTAAAACGAATAATGTTCAAATTTCTTAGTTTTTAACATTTTGGGTACATAAGGTTTTTGTAGAATTTATACAATATTTCATGTTTAACATTTATCAAAAAATATATAATATGAAATGGTGAAACGGTAATATTATAAAATTTAAAGTTGTGGCTTTATTTTTTAAAAAGAAGCTGAAGTAAATAGACATACAATTGTTTATAGCAATTTCTAATACCCACAAGAAATGAAGAAATAACGTTTAATGAAAGTATACTAAAGTACAACTCTATTGAAATGTAAGGCTACTCGCAGTAAGGCCCTTCGATCGGCTTATGCGATCGATTTGAAGTCGATCACTTTTGTGTGGCTACTCGATCGACTTCAACAAAACATTGAAATTTAAAGAATCAAATTCACTTTTGTGTGGCTACTCGATCGACCAACAGTTTTTTTACAAATGAGGGTCGTGTATACGATCGACTTCAACAAAACATTGAAATTGAAAGAATCAAATTCAAAACACCCCTTATCATAACATTCCCAAGTTAAACTTTAACTCAAATATTTTCAAATTCAACCCCTAAACTAAAACAAACACTACATTTATTGAAAAACATTAAACAGTAAACATTAAACACGAATTACATTAAACATTAAAGTTAAACACGAATTACATAGTACGATTAATACAAACTACCACGAAATTCATGAAAATAAAACTACAAGTTAAGAATACGAATCATCTGAGTTATAACCCTCCTCACTCGAAGAGGATCTAAACTCGCCAGCATAGTACTTTCCTTCCATGATGTCAAACCAGTTCTGCCTAAGATATTCAGCTTTCTTGGCTTCCTGTTCCAAACGAGCAGCTTCCTCGCGTGCCTCGTTTTCTCTAATCTCTCTAAGATTTTCCTCGTCCTGCTCAAGTTCACGAAGATAAGCCTCACTAAACCCAAACGGATTTTAATAGGTGGATTGTTAAAAGGTGGAGTGTTAACAGGTGGATTGTTAAGAGGTGGAGTGTTTACGAATACATTTTTCGGTTGGAAAACCGGAAAGACATCTTCTGGTGGAGTTGAATAAACTTCAACTTCTTGTGGAAAGGTAGTTTCCGGCAGTTGTGGTAGACTTGGGAATTGTGGTGTAGTTTCTAGCAGTTGTGGAGGACTTGGGAATTGTTGAGAGAAATCTTTGCGAGACATTTGTGTGTGTGTGAGTTATGTGTGTAACTTGTGTGTGTGAGTTGTGTGTGATAAACAACTCTGGTAGAGTTTTATATATAGGCAGATTTAATTTTGATTTTGATTTTGAATTTGAATAAATCTCGCTCATATTTGAATTTTAAATTTTAAATTTTAAATTTGAACTTCATTTATCCCGCTCAGAATTAAATTTTGAATTTGTAAAAGGAATAAGGCTTATAGATTTAGAATTTAAGGTTTTAATTATTAATGAAATTAAGTTTGTGTTAAAAATGTTAAAAAAAAAATGATCGGTCGCCTTTACTGGGGCACCCAATCGCCTGAAGGTCGTTGGAGAGAGAAAGCTTACGTGGCAGAGAAAATGAGAGGGATTAGGATCCCTTACTGTGTCCAGTCTAAAATAGCATCGAGACGGCGTGGTTTATATATATTATCAGTAAATTATTTCAAAAATAATTTATATTCAAGTAAAAAAAGAGTGGGGCTTACTTTTTCGCAGATAGTTGCTTGTAGATTTTCTGATTACGTCAATTACATCATCAATATTATCGAGCCCAATTATGATACCCTTGAAATACCCAGAAATAAATAGTCAATACTTCAAGTAAACAAATGCAGAGCAGGACACTTTATGTGTACATGCATATAGGTGTAAACTGAAATAAAATGGTTGTGTATATTAGATCTTAAACCAATTAAAATTTCTCTAAAATCAATATTAATTACGTTTTACAAAGGAGCTAAATTAAATATGATCCTAATTACAATAAATATAATGTTATGTTAACAGGACTGAGGTTACATTCATTTAACTTGTGTTATGATACTAATTTAAGAAAATTTCATAATATTTCCAAAAAAAATATGATCTAAATTTTAGAACTTAACTAGGATTAAGCAACTTACTTCAAAAAAAGTTTACACAGTGAACTTAATTTGTAGTTCTATCTGAAAGAAACCAAAGACTATACCTTCTCACATTCAGATTTGTGAAGTGCTAAGTGTTTCTTGCAGGTCTCCAATTAGTTATCCACTTAAGTTGTGTTCTAGAACCAGCATCTTAAGGCTTCTCAGCAAGGAAAGAAAACGAGTCACCTTACATGATCCTTACTCGCGAGTCACCTTGCAAACCCACTAGACTCACGCGTGAGTCACGCCTTCCAACGCAATTTAAGGTGATCAAGTCACCTAGTTGATTTGTGTGCAAAAAAAATGTTACTGTTGGTTTCTTAAAAAAAAAAAAAAAAAAAAAAAAAAAAAAAAAAAAAATCCCCACTACCCCATTTTCCCCTTATAAATACCCACCAAATATATTTTCTAAAACATACACTACACTTTATAACTACATCTTTCTTTTAAAAAACCATGTCTCAAGAAAAAACCCTACAAAACACCAATCGTTTCCGAGGAAGAAATCCCAGAAGCAATCCACCGACACCCGAAGGAACCTTCAATTTAGAAAATACTCCTTCGCTAAACCAACAAATCAACTTTCGAGCACAATCATTCTATAACCAAGCATACCAAAACGAACCATACCGTAACCCATATCCACAACAACTACAACAACATCAACAACAACAAGCTTTTAGCCAATACGCACAACAACAACAACAACAACAACAAAACGCGTTCCCATTAGATAACCCAAACTACTTGTCACAAACATAAAGAGGTGGTTCGTCATCACAACCTCTTAAACAATAAACCATGTCTCCTATTTCTTCATTTCCAAATGAAGAAATGCACGAACCTTATTTTGGAGAAGAATTTTATCAAACCGGCCTCATGAAGAATCTCCAGTCGAAGAATTGGCCCCGGAACCGGCACCGGCCAAAAAGGTGTCGCGAAGACGCAAGACTAGGACTGCTCAAACCGAAGAGCAACCTCGAATAATTCCATGGACCCAAGACGAAGAAATTGCATTGTGCAAAGCTTGGATTCATGTTTCTGAAGATAGCGCCAAAGGTAACACGAGGAAAGAGAATGGATTTTGGATTGAGGTACAGGCGTATATAGAGAGCAAAAAAAAGATAGATCGCCGAACGTACAATATGGTTTGTGGAAAATGGAAGATGGTGCGCCCGAACGTGGCTCGGTTTTGTGGAGTGTTCAATAACGTCAAGCATATGAATCCGATAAATGGAGCACGAGACGAAGATTACTACAATACGGCAATGCTAAACTTTGAAGCTGAATACCGTTACAAGTTCACACTCAAACATTGTTGGTTGAAGTTAAGAAAATATAACAAATGGAATGAGGTTGAAGCTCCAAATTTTTTAGCAAAGGAATCAAGAGAAAGGTCCAAGAGATACAAGTCATCTGGTTCTAGTTCATTCAACACGAAAACTAGGATGCTAGTATTAATTTGAATGATGAAGCTCAAGAAAACGAGGTGGATGATGTGCAGGAAGTTCGACGACCATTGGGCAGGGACAAAGCAAAAGCTGCGAAGAAGAACGGTGTGCGCTCAACTGCATTGTCGGGAACTATGAATGACGAGACGTTGGCGAAGATGATGATATCGGAGTTGGCGCAGCAGAATGAACATGTCATGAAATTGAAGATGAAAGAACGGTCTGAATTTATGGCAATCAAAAAAAGGAGGTGGAAGTGCAGGAGTATAAAGCAAGACAAAAAGACATGATGTTCTATTTGCAGCCATATGAAAACTTGACCGGCGAAGCATGCAGAGCCATGGACGAGGCTAAAGAGGGGATCAAAGCAAAATGGGGTTTCGAGTTTTAGTTTTAATTTCGAAATTTATGTAATATTTAACTTTTGTATGTTTGTGTTTTTAATAATTGTAGTTTGTGTACTATTTTAATTTCGAAGATTACGAAATGTTTTAATTTCGTACGTTCGCATTTTTATTTTCATTAGTTACGTTTATATATTTTGTGAGGGAAACAAAGTGAGTAGAAGTGAGTGCCTTATCGACAAAAAGGTGAGTGGAAGTGAGTGGAAGAGAAAAGAGAGAGAAAGCTGATGTGGCGCTGAGAGCCTGAGATGTAAGGTGAGTGAACCTACGCCTTGCCTTCCAGCCTAATATACATAGAGCATTAGTATCTCTTATCCATATTCTATAATATGCTTTTAGGGTTCAATATCCAGTACTGTCAGCTATTGCTACAAAACACCACTTATATTTTTGTATGCTATAGAGTATAGAGTGACTGTTTATAGAAAATAACATAGATAATCATCATTTGGCGGTAAAGCTTTTAGTATATAAACTTCAATAACATTAACAATTAGTAAGAGTACTAGGAACATTTTAGAATACCTTAACAATATGATTTTTGTCACGTGCGTGTGCAAGCTTAAACCTTGCTCGTCTTTTAATCACCGAGCATCTAAGTTCTAAGAAGGCCTCTACAATAAAATGATCAAGTAATAAATATAACTTCTCTATAACAATAAGCAAACAAAAATGAAAGGTCCCAGGATAGGTCATAATAAGTTACCAGAAGCATTCCTTCAAGCCCATTCGCTTAGGTTGTCCATCAATAATACTGCCAGAGCAATTATACATAACTTGGTTTAAAAATGCGCGCACTATTTCGTAAATTGCGCGCATCATTGCATTGCATTTAGGATTACGCATCATGGTGCCTAATGCGAGGCCATCTCAAAATGCGCTCGCATCTAACCGTAATTTTTCGTATTTGTGTAATGCTAGCAACGATCGAAATTGTCGTAATACAGAATTTAGGTAATTTTGAAAATATTAAATCATTTAGAAGAAGCTAAAATATTTAAGGGACTTTGATAAATAGAAGTTTTTTAAATACGTACAAAACAAACACAATAACGACATCCAAATTACCTTTCGGTCCATGATAATGCACCATTAACATGATTTGAAATCTCACAAACAATCTTCTTATTCGAGCTTCATGTTGCACAAGAGTTCATATTGTCCTTCTATCATACATAATCATATATGTTAAATAATTGAGTTGGATATCAAATGTGATTCAAATTTGACAAAAATTTTTAGTTCTGACTTTTGTTATTAATTTAGTTATGAATGAATTCAGTTTGTTAGCTACATGTATAACTTATAAGTATACCTTTAATACATTATAACATCATGTCATCATGCATATGTATAGAATGGAATTTAATTGTTCACATTCAACCGCATTGACGGATAACAATAACAAGGATCCATGTAGGAATTACGGAATTCAAGATCCAAAAATTAAAAGTAACTTTACATGTTCGTTCTGTTCGAAAGTCACTAAATGAGGAGGACTCGTTCAAAAACAATTAGTGGGAATGGATCCACTAAGAAGAGAAAATAAAATAAAATAAAATGAGAAATGTTTGTAGCCACACATTTCAAATGAAGAAAGAGAATTTCATGGGAGATGCATTTTATTTTATAGGTTCATCTGAAATGTATGTTTGTGGTTACTTCTCATCATTCTCATTCTACCTTTATTTCTCATTTGATCCTTACAAAGAGGTTAATGTTGTTTTTAAGTATTTTTGTCATGACTTAGTGACTTATTTATTTTACAGATAAATTATTCACCTATTTTTTATATCTTGGTCACTTATTTGTAAATTTACTGCATTTACTTGGTACGTTATTTTATATACTATGTATAATTAATTTTAATACAAAACGCATCGCGTCTAAAATATGCTCGCATTTGCAACACGAATCACGCATCGGCTTCTTAGACCTTTAACGCATTGGATCGCAAAACACAATTTTAAACCAAGATACATAAGAAGTCAGATGTCAAGCAAACCTAGGGGTGTTTGGGTAGGCTTAAAAGCAATTATCATGAATTCAGTTGGCGGAGTATATAATTTGTTTCTCTATCAACTTCGTTATTCTACCATCGTAGCAAGAATATCAAGACCTCTACATAACTTTAGAGCAACTGAAAAACAAAAGCCACCAATTATGAACCACTCACCCAACCATGTTTCAGCTAAAACTTGACTGTAGAGCAGTGAGGCGATAAAGGTTATTCAAAACAATGGACGGATCGGACCCCCTCTTAAGCTGAAAAGTTCAAATGAAGTACATTAAGTTAGTAAAACATCAAGACTCCTTACCACCGAGGATTAGTGCCAAAAATCAGATAGATACCTCAATGACTATCCCCATTCCAGACCGGTCACTCTCATCGCGGATATTACTTATGCCTTCCAAAGTCTTAATATAGGAAATAAAGGTTTTACTCAGGTCATAATGGAACATCAACTTGTATGAAGGGCCTGCGTAACAAAAATGATCTGTACCTTGTTCTGGATTAGCTCAGCAATTTTCATAACAAGAGAGGATTTGTTGGTCTGATAAGGAATCTATTCCATATATAAGATACAGTGTAAGTTAACAAAGTCACATGAATTTCCTTCTTATAGAATATAATAAAGTCATTGAGAGTAACCTCTTTAACTATAATTGCAGAACTCTTTGATTTGGAATTAAAAACTTCAATTTCCGTCTTTCCTCTGACTATAGCATGTCCTTTTCCAGTTCGATAAGCATCCAAGATGCTGAATCAATAAAAAAAGAGTTGATTATTAAGCTTTATGACAAAAACAGAATCCGGATTGTTTTAGGTGATAAATCATGATACACGCAACTTCTTGATCAAACATATAAAAAAAAGAGGATATACCCAAGATTTCCCATTATGATTATTCTTGTTGGAAAGTCAAGTGTATTCCAGCAATTCATTTATCTGTTACACAAGTCAAAAAATAACTAAGGAATTACTATTTTCCAAAGTATAATTTCTTTACACAAAATTCACTCGAGCTCATATTGCAATTAGTTCAGCTTATTCAACTTCCAAAAAACGGTTACAGTAGGATAGCACATGTACACGAAAGAAATGGTTGGAATTCGACATGATAATAATAAGAAACAGAGTATTAGAGGATACACTACCACAAAAATTGCCTTTTAGACCGGTTATAATCCCTTTTTAGACCGGTTACATGGTTGGAATTCGACATTATGATTCCTCCTGTTGGAAAGTCAGGTGTATTCCAGCAATTCATTTATCTGTTACACAAGTCAAAAAATAACTAAGGAATTACTATTTTCCAAAGTATAATTTCTTTACACAAAATTCACTCGAGCTCATATTGCAATTAGTTCAACTTATTCAACTTCCAAAAAATGGTTACAGTAGGATAGCACATGTACACGAAAGATATGGTTGGAATTCGACAGGATAATAATAAGAAACGGGGTATTAGAGGATACACTACCACAAAAATTGCCTTTTAGACCGGTTATAATCCATTTTTAGACCGGTTACATGGGGGAGGTCTAAAAGGGTATTAGGCATTTAGACCGGGTGTCCAACCGGTCTAAAAGAAAGTTTTTAGACTGGTGTTATAACCAGTCTAAAAAACCTTTCCACCGGTCTAAATAAGTAATAATAGGCAAAGAAAATCTTGAACTTGCATTTTTAGACCGGTTGATCAACCGGTCTAAAAGATTATTCCACCGGTCTAAAAGAGTACTCCACCAGTCTAAATATCTAATTGTTTTTTTTTTTGAACTAGCAGTTTTTAGACCGGTTTTCCAACCGGTCTAAATACCTATTATTTAGACCTGGAAATTAAGCTGCTATTTCACACAACCTGGAGCTGCTATTTCACACATCCTGGAGCAGCTATTTCACAGCAATAAGCAAATACTATTACCCGATACTCTAATAAGCAAAATCAAGGAAGTAACTGCTAATTTAAATAGAAATCCGTACATTGTCTAATTTAAACATAAATCCAAACATCCTTTAAACTAAAGATAAATCCAAACAGCCTCTAAGTTAACAACACCACATGATAGGTGATAATGTGTATCTAATAAGCACTTATCCCCGTTCCAAAAACAAGCACTTCATTCATAATCAAATAGGACACAGTATGCCACTGCTCCACGGTTCGATCGATATCTTTTTCAACAAGCTGGCATCGACATGTCCATGGGATCTATATGTTAAAAGAAATAAAAATACTTAAATATTATACATAAACAATACAGAAAGAGAGTAAAATGGATACTTACTGTTGAAGGGAAGTGAAATTGATGAGTGTTCACAAAGTCGTACATCCATCTCATGACATAATAACCGGCATCCGAGTCGCGTTGTTGTTGATTGCACTAAAATTTAATACAATGAGAATATTATAGCATAATAACATGTCGGTCAAACTTTTGTTAAAGTTACAAAAAGCCAGTAACAGAGCAATCAACAGATGTAGTGTCATTGCAACACCTTACCAACCACTGAGCTAGGGTGTCATATGCAACTTCCCCTTTGGCTCAGTGGAACCTAGTGACCTTAGAAACTTAATCACTTGTCTATCAAATTGAAAGGAGCTAGTTACCTATAAAAACATCAAGCTTTTTATATACTTATTTTCACTTCAAATTATTTATTTCCGTGTATATGGCTCTTCTCTTTTTCTGGAACATTAAGCACACATTATAAGTACCGCAAGTGACCTTTGCAATGCTTAATATGCGTGTATAAGTTTAAGTAGTAAAAATGTTGTTCAGTAAGCTTGTTCATTTTTAGATTATTGAAATCATCATCACATAACTTTAGAACTTAAGTCTAAGCGTATAGTCTTGATATTGGTTTACATGGGTTTCAGAAGTCATAGACAATGATGTATAGCTGTTTCTCCCTCTCTTCTGTGGCTCCTCCCGCTCATATTGACTTGTGCATGCCTTGCTACAATCAGAAATTTTAGTTAACCTGCTACTTAAGCAGGGCATATGGGCAGGGTTCAGATTGTAACATAGGGTTTCAATCACTTATCATTCTCTCAAAGTTTCACATTCACAGTTTTCTCTCAAGATAGTTCTCTCAAGTTTTATAGTTTCTGAGTTTTAATAGTTTGGTTTAGCAGTTTTCTGGTTTAGACTGAGATCATCTTGATATTTTGTTTAGGGTTTGTTATAGTTTTAGTTCTGGGTTTGTAGTATGAGTGATTGTATTCTTTAGAGTTGCATCCGTTTTGGGGACAACTTATTTACTTTGTAATTATTTGGTCTACACTCAGTTGAGGACATATATGCTACAGTTGTTAATAAAAGTCACCAAGGGGAGGTTGGCTGGGTGATTTATTAGATTGTTGTGTCTTTGGTACCATTTTTACACCTTTAGTATCAATTGGGAGGTGTGGTAAGCTAAAGAAAGAAATGTGTTATTTATAGGTTCTCTAACTAATATTGTCAATTACTCTTTAGTGAATGCTTCGGTTATGATACATGGGTTATTACCGGAAACTAAAGGTCGTGAAGAATAAACTTGGATGTTAAGGGGATGATGGAAGACCTAAAGTTTGTACACAATCAGCTTTATATGTAAATATATATCAATGACAAGAATCATTAAGACTAAACATTTAATATTGGGACTCAATCTTTATGATACATAGGTTATTACCGGAAACCCTAAAGGCTTGGAAACTCTAAAGGTTGTGAAGAATAAACTTAGATCTTAAGTGGGACTCAATCTTTAGATAGATAAGATATCTAAACAGCTTTTGCAAGCAAGTATTTTGCGATTTTCACAACAATGATAACTTGACTAAACTTACTATCTTTAGATTCTCATTTCAACATCTTTGAAACAATCACAAGTAGATTGGAGTAACAATGTCCAAACAATATAACTAATCACAAAATGTTATTTATTAAAACTTTATTTAAACTTATACTAAACATAAATTTGACTACATATTGTGGATTAGTCTTCTGAAAATAGAGATTTTTATCTATTATCTTATGAAACAAAAATACTTATGTCATCAAAAAACAAACATATAAACAAGATGCTTCGAGTGCGTTTAGTGGAAAAGAAACACCTTGTTTTTCACAAAATGTTTTGTACAAATCAAAGAAAATAAAGATTGCGTTCAAATCAAATGTTTCGATCAAATTCTCTACAAAATAGAAAACTTGCATTTTCTATTTTAACAAGGGAAACTACAAAACATAATTTTTTTTGTTTTCCTTTTTTGCCTTGTGACCATCTTTGTTTTTTTCAGAATAGAAAACAATATCACATTAACACGTTTTATATGTTGTACAAAAAATTAAAATCCCTTCCTTTTTTTTACAAATCTAAAAATTAAAAAGTAAGAAATATTTTCTCTAGCTAAACGCACCATTTGTATTTCAAGCACATGTAGTAGCCAAGATGTCAACCTATTTTTATTTTATACTCCGTAAAAGAGATTCTATTTAGCAAACATGTGTAGCTTCTGATTATTGTTTTACATATTTACTAGATAGCTAACATGCTTTTTACCTTGTCAACGCAATTCATCATCAAAGTATTCGATCATTTTAAGTTGTAGATTAAAGTGATCACACACAAACCATAAGGAACTAAACTTAGAAATCCTAAAACAACTTACACGAATGTTTGATTTACTAAAAGTGCAATTGCTATCTTTTTTCTTCTTCTTCTTTTTTTCGTAAAATCTCTGATCCGGTACTAAAGTCACTGTTTAGTAGTAACGCTAAAAAATAGTTGTAAATGCAAGTATGGGTTGCAAATGATCCTTGATGGACTTGAGTCCGTTAATTTTTGGTTAAGTTCCAGCTCAGCCCAAACAAATTTACATTTCTTATGAAAGAATTGAGTTCAACTCAAACTTTTACTTGGTTAATAACTTGATATGCATGAAGAAAACATCTTCAGTAGCACATAATTTTAGTTAGTTTATGTGGTTTGACAAGACCTTAAATTTATATTGCATCCATAAATTTATATGTATATTAACTTTAGCATATTATGGATAAATCAATCTATGTTGAATTATGTAAGCTAAAAATTTGAATAGTCTACAATTCTCAAAAAAAAAAAAAAAAACAAGGTTTAGCGGATTGTATTATGATTATTTTTCTGGAGACAATTAAACATATAGGTAAAAATAATACTAACAACAAACTAGTAAATTACAACGAAAAAAAATTATTATTTGATCAACCGACTCTATACACTATCACGGCTCTAAAGGTTACTACAAGTGTGACAACTCTAGAGGTTATATCATTCTATCAACAATATATTTGACACAAAACCTTAAAACTACAATAATCTAGTCACTACAAGGGCGAAAATCCAACAAGGGTTCTGATAAATAAAAATACGCACACTTGTTTGATGCAAATCCAAAAACACATACTTGAAATACTTGTATTATTTAAGTACACCAACAAGGGTATTGGACACTCGTGGCTTGATGTGATTGATAAACCCACAAAATCAAAACAAATTTGACCACTTGGCTGTAAAGAGGTTGGACCAGTAATTAGGAGGAGCAAAGATCAGGGCTAGAATTGCATGCCCCCGCACAAGTGTTTCCCACACTCTTGTCGTTTGTTTTTTCAGAGCTTTTACCTCTTCATCTGCAAACTATGTCTGCACAAGAAGAGGTAGATCTAAAGTCTTCATCTGCATGGATGAAGACCGTTTGTTTTTGTGCTATTGAAGTACTTCTTTTATTTTCTATTTTTTTTTTCTTTTTTTGCGCTATAAATCCTTTTGTAATATGGTTCAAATGGGTTAATCGTTTTATGAAAACGTAAAAAAACGTAGGAAAACGTAAAATAACAGACGAAAACGTAAAAAAACGGACGAAAAATTACGAAAATGGATTAAAACGTAAAAAAATACGAAAACATAAAAACGGACGAAAACGTAAATAAAAGGACCGAAACGTAAAAAAAGTGACTAAGACGTAAAAAATGGACGTAAACATAAAAAAAACAGACGAAACGTAAAAGAGATGTAAGGTTTGTGAAAGAAGAGACAAGGAGTGAAAGAAGAGGTAAGAAGTGAAAGATAATGTCTGAAATTTAAAAGAGGAAATAAGTGAAAAAAAGCACTTATGTCTACAAAAAAACAAACAAAAAACCTCTGCCGTCCTGCAGACAAAAAAAGTGAAAAAAGAAAAAAAGTACTTATTGAGAAAAACAAATGACACCCACCAACTTTTTATTTCATAGTTGTTTTTATTAGATGCTTCTACAGTTAACATACTAGAGTGGTCCAATCCACGCTTTGTACATTTTTGTTAATCAGTCACACTTGTCATTTAAAAGAGGCAAAATTTGTAAGTTTATGGTCATGGAGTTGATGCCACGATTTAAATAGACATTTATGTCCTTTTTTTACCCTTTTTTAAACATACATTTTAAATTTTAATTTGTTCGTTTTGATATCTTAGGTGATGTAGATTCTTTAACCAGTGCAAAATCTTTTCCACCTAAGATAATAGTCTGAACAATTATCAATCTTTTCCTAGCCTCATTGCCCTGTTAGTAGACTATTATCATATGGTAGCGTATTATTATGTAATGGGCCGAGCCCAGCTAGCTAGTACTCATGTATTTATACTCATTGAGATCTCTATTGTCATTATCGAAATATACACACATTATCATGGTATCACAGCCACGATCCTTTTCCTAAAACATCTCCAAAACCCTAATATCCAAATCTCATTTTTTTCCAGCCGTCCTTTTCTATAACCCTTCCTTGACACTATCTTCCTGTCACAGTGTCAAACACTATATATAAATATCATTATAAAAGATCTTCATAATCTTCTCCTGGCATCCTCACGTACAAGTTTTTTTTTAACAGTTATTTTTTCCCTCCATACATACATATTTCACCATGGTTACTGAAACCACGCCTCCTCCCACCACCATCTCACAATCTGATAAGCTTTTAGCCCTCCCCTCCATCACCTCACTTGTCCCGGTTAAACTCGACGTTGGACAGTCTAACTACTCTTCATGGTGTTTCTTTTTCAAGAACCATTGTGAAGGGTCGGAAGTTTTGGATCACATCAAGGCGAAAGAGTCCTCCTCCAGTGTTGAAGTTGCTCCCACTGCCGAATGGTTAAAGGTAGATTCCCTCGTAAAATCTTGGATCTTTCTTACATGTAGTGATGTCCTTGTTAAGCGTCTTGTTAAGGCAAACCCTAGAACCGCCTTAGACGCATGGAGCTTCCTTGAAAAAGTTTTCCTTGACAATAAGAGGACTAAAACTATTGCTTTGCAAGGTGAGTTACGGGTTTTAGATATGGGTGACTTGACTGTCGATGCGTATTTTGCCAAAATAGAGTCCATTGCAACCTTGTTATCCGACCTAGGCTCACCCATGGACGATGATGATCTTGTCACTTATGCTATCAATGGTTTGAGTGAACGGTTTGCTCACATGACCGGCATCATTGCACACCGTGACCCCTTTCCCGACCTTGACACCGTTAGGTCCATGGTCACAACCGAGGATCTTCGTCTCAAACATAAGGCTAGTCCAACTGTAAACCCAACAAATACCTCGGCTCCCACTGTTCTTTTAGCCGAAACAAGTAGCCAACCCAACCGAGACAATAGGCCTCGTGACTCTCGTGGACCTACCTCGACGAACATTTGTCGTCATTTTGTTCGTACAGGTACATGCAAATGGGGTACTGGTTTCCGTTTCATTCATGACCAGTCTTCTCGTAATAATATTGTGACCAACCATAATTCCCTGTGGTCAACCAATACTACACGTCAACAAGCCACAAGACCTGTTCCAAGCAATAATTTAAGTATTATGGGTCAAGCTCAGTTGGTGGAACTTGTTTAGGCTCAACAAAGGCTCTTGGCCTAGTATGGATTAGCCAATAATATTTCCCAGGCCCAAAGAATGCTAGAGGTACAACAGCAATTCAATAACAACAAGTCTAATAATCACCCCTCTACACCTGGTTTTGCTCCTGTTCCTCAAGCCCACTACTCGGCCACTGTTCATCAGGCCCAACAGCCGGCTCCTCCGGCCCAACAACAGGTCTTACCAGTTCAACAGCCTATTTCGGGTTTATTTCCGGGCTACAATGGTCAAGAGACTAGTCTTCCGCAAGCCTATAACACCTTAACTCTTCAGGATTTCGGCGCAGCTGGGTGGAATATGGATACAGGTGCGTCGTCTCATTTAAATTCCATTGCAAATAATCTTAGTACTATTTATAATCATAGCATTTATCCATCAGTCTTTGTTGGTAACGGTAACTCCATACCCGTCACCAACACGGGACATAGTTTGTTGCCTAACCCTCACCGCCCTCTTCATCTTCATAATGTGTTAATTACTCCTCATATTGTAAAAAATTTAATTTATGTACGTCAATTTACACGTGACAATAAAGTTTCTATTGAGTTTGACGAGTTTGGTTTTTCTGTGAAGGATTATTTGACTCGGCAAATTCTACTCCGATGTGATAGCACCGGTGATCTATATCCCGTTACTTCACCTTCCAACCCACAAGCTTTTCTTGTTAGTCATCACACGTGGCATCAAAGACTTGGGCATCCGGGAAATGAAGTGCTACGTTCTTTGCTTTCTAATAATTCCATTGTGTGTAATAAAATGAAGTCTCCTCAACTTTGTCATGCTTGTCAACTTGGCAAGCATGTGAGACTTCCATTTTCTGTTTCTAATAATGTCGTTAATTTTGCTTTTGATATTGTGCATTCGGATTTGTGGACTTCTCCACTTCCAAGTCAGAGTGGTATTCTCATTACTCTCATTACTTGTGGGTATATCCTTTGCGTAGTAAATGTAACACCCCCAAAAATGGTTTGCAGCGGAAGAAAAGGTTTTTGGGATGCTACTCAATTGGATCATAACACAAAGTGAAAAATAAATATTTTTCTTAAGAGATTTCATTTATTGAAGTAAAATAGAGTTTACAAAGGTTGATTTGTTGCGGAGAAATGGCCCATTAATAAAATGTGGTCCCAATTCGTATGTCAGAGTCATCTATGACCATGCCATGCCAATGCCCAAGCGCCTCCAGAGTTAGCTATCGCCTTTTCATCCTGAAAATACATGCTAAAAAGTCAACACAATGGTTGAGTGAATTCATAGGTTTAGTAAATAAGCAGTTGATCACAAGATTTTCAAGTTTACAAGAAGCCATGGGCTACGTTGTTATACGCCCATAAAAGATAGTTGATATTATTGCACTAAGCTCATGACACCAAACTAACTGCATACACCTAAATTCCTGGTGTAAGTAAATAAAATTTGCCCCTCTGAGATGTAATAGCCAATTACATAGAGATACCAAATATAGTGCGCCCCGGTTATTTCCGATAACCGAGTCGGGGTCGTCAATTCCCATAGTACTATCCACGATATTTGCGTTCACTCGCAAGTGATTAATGGTTCATGATATAGGGGACTTTTGGCAAACAACTTAGGCAGAGTCATAATATCAAGAGAACAGCAAACAGTTTTTCAAGCAATTATGATCATAAAAGCAGTAGTAGCATGTATTCTCCCCCAAGGAGTTTATAAAATAGTTAAAAGAGTAAAAGTGGGGCTATGAACTCACCTTGGTTTGCAGAAATGTAAGACATCACAATTAACATCAAGTAATAAACGTGCACGGCTCCGACACGCAACCTAGATAAGTATGGTGTTGTTTTTAGTCTAAGTCTTGTATTCAATAACAACGTTTGTAAGTTTACAAGTATTTATGTTTTTGAAATGCTTGAAGTTCAAAAGCAAAAGTATTTGGACCTTTAAAATGCTTGGAGTTAAGGACAAATATCTTAAATATTTGTTTCACAACATTTTATGCAAAATTTCATAAGTTATTTTGATTGTCGTTAAGGATCGAAAATATAGTTGCGAAAATAATTCGCACGTCTTGGCTCTTGGAAAAGGTGGAGGAATAATTTATACGAAACTTTCGTATAAGAGTTGACTCGTATAGTGACTCAATTATACTCACGTCAAATAAGGAATAGATGATCGACATAGTGGAGAAAAGTACTGACGCGTACTTGAGTCGAGAAGGAATGACAAAAGAAGTCAAGGATATAGCGACAAAGACAAACGTCGATCGAGAAAGTCAATTAGTACGTTTCGGTGTTTACCCCATGTTCCCAAATTGTTTGTATAAAACATGCATGTTTTATAGATAAAGTTAAGTTTGAATTAATAATTCAAACTTTAGGAGTTGTACGATATTCCAATATATTGTTCAGCATTTGATGAATTTAAAATAAAAGAGTTATTGAGAATAAAGTGTAAGTGTAAAAATTTTACAAAATTTCGTCATGACCCCTTCATTTATAAAATGTTCCCAAGTCATTTTGACTTATTAAAACTCATGTTGTAAAACAATATTTCTCGACAAGTTTATATTTAACAAGTCGTTATCAGTTGAATAATTATCTATTGCATATTTTAGGTTTGTTACGAGTCTAATATATTAAATTCTTTACGAGTCTAATATATTGTATCGTCTCAAGTCCAAAATGTCCAATAAATGTTCATACAACTACAAACGTTTGTCCAAAATAATCCAAATCCAATGATCAGATCCAAGCATAGGCTTTAATATGTATTTCCATGTCCAAAATATTTAATCCGTTGAATATCTGTTTTGTCCAATTATCCAAATCAAAATCATATCCCATATCAATCCCGAGTAGTGGTCCAATAAGTATCTGAAACGTCATTGACTAAAAAGAATAGAGGTTACGTTAATAAACGTAGACGAAGGAAGTAACAACAAATAGAAATAAATGACACATATCGTTGGCTTTTGGGCCCAAAATGATGTTAATGGGCTACTTAGCCCATTAACCACAACCAAACCATAATTATACTAGTTTTAGTTTTTCAATCAAATAAGTTCTAGCGATTACGGCTAGGACTAACTCGAGATTTCCGTAACCTGGTAAATGCTTTAAATATACTTTGTTTAGGCCAACAAGTAAATCCAAGTCCCCACGACACTTAGGGTGTCGTGGTACACATAACGACACTTACCGAAAGTGCCATTTTTCAAATATTTTCTCAATTAACAACCATGGTCAAATCTAATATTCCGATATCAATAATATTTATTCAAAAATTTTTACGAGACTACGACCTCGGCTAAGCGCCTTGGGTAACTAAACTAGTGGCCGCGACTCCCCGTGAGCCACGGTTCATACCAAATACCTCATTAACATTTCCACAGCCAAAAAGAATTACCACAAGCCAAATTCAAACCCACGGCTGAACATTATCCTCCATCAATAAATATCAACACTAGACCACGGTTTATTACAAGAACATCAATGCCGTGACTCCCATGAGTCACGGCTCAACTTACTCGCCAAAAATACAATCTGCCAACTAAAAACATCAAACCGTGACTCCCTTGAGTCACGACTCAATTTAATCCAAGGCTATGGCCAATCGGCTAAGTAAAAATTTAAGCAACGAAAGATGTAAACGACATTAAACTTGGTATAAACAGTTATATACGCATGTACAGCTAATATCAAACGCGAATTAACAAGAATAGGTACGAGTCAACTCAACTCGTAAGTTGACTCGGGCGAGTCACACGACTCGGAGTGAGTCACACGACTCGGAGCGACTCAAAACGATTCAAGAGCCAAGATTAAAGATCCATGCGTTTTAATGATAAAACATTAAGTTTTATTAGTTTTTATAATTAAAAACGTTTTTATTAGTTCAACTCGTTTATGGTTTTAAAGAAAAAGATGAATATGAAGGAATTGAGGCGCGTGGCCTTACCAAACGGGAGAGAGTGGTGGGAGGAGTAGGCGGCTCACGGTGGGAAGTGGCGGTGGACGGCGGTGGTACCACTTAACAACCCAAACGAGCTCCTTTTTAGCCCAAATGCTCCAGAATTGACCCCCTAGCCTTGATCTATGCATCGGTATCAAAAAAATAAGTGGCCGGAACTTGGCCGAATTCCGGTGACGGCGCCGGAATATTTTATGGTAGTGGTGGTGAGTATATTAAGGAGAAAACCAGGTTTTTGGGTTTATATACCCCCTTCAGGGGCTAAACACGGACAAGAGAAAGATCAAGGGGCGGTGGTGTAAATTTATAAGGGGTTGTTTTGAAACTTTTAATAATCTTATATAAATAACACTAGCGGGTCCCACTTGACGTAGCAAACGACCGATTAAAAATACGGGAGTTGCGCCATTGCGTCCGAAATAAATTTTCTAATAAAAATGAATATTCATATGTGTAGTTTTCTCGAATTTAAATTAATTAATAAATCAAATTAATTCAAGAGTTTAAAGTCGCGCAGGCTCATTTATTTCGTAGTTTTCACGTTTTACGAGATATCCGCTCGTTCTTAAGCTCAATTAGGGTTGGGAAAGTTCGAAAGCAATGCCTTGAGAATAATGAATATAATTTATTATTAACATCAGTCTGAAAATTTCGGTTTGTAGTTTGAATGGAAATAATTCCATAATGAGAAATGTATATACGAAATATGTATAAAACGAGTTGGATTGTGTATCGTTGCATAAAATGCGACACAAAGAGAGTAGAAAGGAGTGGGAAGTTAAAACGTGAACTTCCTCAAAGTTTAGGTATTTTATTTACGTTTTACAACGTGAATTGGAATATTTCAGTTACACGTTGGAAGCGGTTAACGTGCAAAATATGTTTTCGGGTGTGTTTTTATAAAAGTGATATAAAACATTAATATGAACTCGAACATGAGTTTATTTAATTATTTTCATAACTAATTGAGTGTCGGTTTTTTTTTTTATATTTTACGAGAAAATCTATCGTTTTTGATTCAAATAAGTTCGGAAAAATCCAGAAGTAAAACTTAGGAAATAAATACTATCATTTATTGTTAAAAATTTGTTTGAAATTTTACGGGGTGTTATAGTAAATCAGACCATTATTCTCATTACTTGTGGGTATATCCTTTGCGTAGTAAATCTGACACTTTTGCCAAGTTTGTTGAATTTCGTTCACTTGTAAAAACTCAATTTAATGCGGAAATTAAGGCGTTCCAATGTGACCATGGTGGTGAGTTTGATAACACCATTTTTCACCAATTATTTACCAAACACGGTATTCACACACGTTTCTCATGTCCCCGTACATCCCAACAAAATGGTAAATCTGAACGCATGATTCGGACAATTAACAACCTTGTTCGTACCTTACTTTTTCAAGCACACCTACCACCTCACTTTTGGGTCGAAGCTCTTCACATGGCAACATACCTATTAAACATCTTACCTTCCACCGCCATCAACAACGACACACCTCACTTTCGCCTTTATAACACGAAGCCTAATTACACGTTTCTACGTGTTTTTGGTTGTTTGTGTTATGCTCATCTAGACACCAACCATAAACTTGGCCCACGATCCACTCCTTGTATCTTTCTTGGTTATCCATCTAATCACCGCGGTTTTCGTTGCCTAAACCTTTCCACAAATAAAATTATCATTTCCCGCAACGTCACCTTTGATGAGACCATTTTTCCGTATGGCTCCGTCACCACAAATGATGCACCCTCATATACCTTCCTTGACTCTCAACCAAATGCCATCGCTCGACACATACTAAATCAACCCACTGTACCTTTTGTTAATCCATCTAATTTTACACCAACTCAAAGTTCACCTACTGGACCTATCCTTAATTCACCAAATCCTACACCAGAACAACCATCACCATCAACCTATTCACCACCTTCCACTACATCTCATACCCCAGCCCAATCCACCATGGGTTCTTCAAGCCCAACTACCCTTGCGCCCAACACAACCGTTACATTACCTCATCCCAACTCCACCTCTACTCATCCCATGGTCACGCGGTCTCGCGTTGGTGTTACTAAAAAGAATCCTCGCTATAATTTTCATGTTTCCACCATTTCTCCTATTCCAAAGTCATATGTTAATGCAATCAATGACCCTAATTGGCAACGTGCTATGCTTGATGAATATAATGCTTTGATTAAAAATAATACTTGGATTCTTGTGCCACGACCCACTAACGCGAACATTGTTCGTTCAATGTGGTTGTTTAAGCACAAGTATTTTGCAGATGGATCTTTGAGCAGGTACAAGGCTCGTCTTGTTGCTAATGGGAACAGTCAACAAATTGGTGTTGATTATGATGAGACATTTAGTCCGGTGGTTAAACCAGCTACTATACGCACCGTTCTCAGTCTTGCCGCTTCTCGAAATTGGTCTGTTCATCAGCTCGATGTCAAGAATGCCTTTCTTCATGGCACACTTTCTGAGACTGTCTACATGCATCAGCCTCCTGGTTTTCGGGATCCTCAGCATCCCGACCATGTTTGTCTTCTACAGCGTTCGTTATATGGGCTTAAGCAGACACCTCGTGCATGGTTCCAGCGGTTTGCGTTGTTGACAGCTTCTTCTACGGCACTTTTACAGAGGCTTATAGCCTCCTTACATCAGGAGTTTTCTATGACTGATCTTGGTCCGCTACACTATTTTCTGGGCATCTCTATTACACGTTCCGCCAAGGGGATGTTTCTCTGCCAGAAACAGTATGCAACAGAGATTCTTGACCGCGCTGGTATGTGCAACTGTCATTCGTGTAGGACTTCTGTTGATACAGAGTCCAAGTTGGGAGCTGATGGTACCCCTGTCTCTGACCCGACTCTTTACAGGAGTCTTGGCGGGGCTTTACAGTACCTTACCTTTACTAGACCTGATTTATCTTATGCAGTTCAGCAGGTTTGTCTCTATATGCATGATCCTCGGGAACCTCATCTTGCTGCTCTTAAGAGGATTTTACGTTATATTTGTGGTACTTTGGATTATGGTCTTCAGCTATATTCTTCATCGACCTCTTCCTTGGTTGCTTACTCAGATGCTGATTGGGCTGGTTGCCCAGCTACTCGTCGCTCTACTTCCGGTTATTGTGTTTTCCTTGGCAACAATTTACTGTCTTGGTCTTCCAAAAGGCAGTATACTCTGTCTCGTTCTAGTGCTGAGGCCGAGTATCGCGGTGTTGCTAATGCGGTGGCTGAGACTTCATGGTTGCGGAACCTTCTTCGAGAGCTACATTCTCCTTTGCATAAAGCTACCATTGTTTATTGTGATAATGTCAGTGCGGTTTACTTATCCTCTAATCCCGTGCAGCATCAACGGACGAAGCACATCGAGATTGACTTTCACTTTGTTCGGGATCAGGTTGCCTCTGGACAAGTTCGCGTTTTGCATGTCCCTTCTCGTTATCAGTATGCCGATATTTTCACCAAATGTCTTCCATCCGTATTGTTTAATGAATTTCGGACCAGTTTGAGCGTTCTGTGTCCTCCAGCTCCAACTGCGGGGGGCTGTTAGTAGACTATTATCATATGGTAGCGTATTATTATGTAATGAGCCGAGCCCAGCTAGCTAGTACTCATGTATTTATACTCATTGAGATCTCTATTGTCATTATCGAAATATACACACATTATCATGCCCAACCAAATCCATGAGGTACCACTTTACCGTCACAAAACCATATCAATTTAAGCATCTAACCGATAATAATTAGACGATAGTCACAAAGATGCAGAAATAAATGCGAGAGTTGACTAATATGTCACAACCACAACCAGTTCACCGTTTAGCGCGCTTAATGCATTTAGACTCGGATAGACATTTTTTGTAATTTCCATTCATTAAAAAGCTACAAGCTCAAAAGAGCTTCATTCCAAACATACCACTTATAGCAATGCAAACTCTCCATGAGGTACGACTCTAGCATCCACTCAGTTGCTCTAAATGTGACACAGCTGTCACTTTGATCCATCATGCCACAATAGATTATTGCAATAAGTTGTCCTTAGCAAAAGAAAATTTGAAGAGGAGCAACCTAAAATATACTTTGGTGTGAAGTGATGAAGGAAGGGAGAAATGACTTAGAAACATTACAGTTTATTATACCAGAGAAATCATTCTGATTTTTCAAATGTTATCTGAAATTATAGTATTATACCAGATAAATCATTCTGATTTTTCAAATGGTGGAGTAAACCCACAGACTTGGTAGGCCAAAGAAACCTGAGTTTGCAACATTATTAAGGAAAAACATCTTTGTTTGGTTATTCTCCAAAAAAATTTGCCCACTCACTATGGTGTCAGAAATCAATTGCACTAGACCTTGCCAAACAGACTTCACCACAGATCCATACAGTACTATTGTACTAACTAAGCTAAGATGCAACAACGTGCTATAACTTGTCTTCTTTATCATGGCTACCAGCATGTAGGTTGTAATGTAACTTCCGAGAGGAAAAGAAAACACTGCCAGTGTTTATATGCTTCACCATTCATTATATCTAAATTAGCAAAGTATATATCATAGACTTCGTACATACCCAAGTTCATGCTTACGTTTTGGTTCTTTGAATCACATTTGTAGCTTACCGACACCAAAATTAAACATTCAATGCTTTGTAGCATGTCTACATGCAAAACTTAAGCACCAATCATACGATTCCTTTTTACTGTCCAGGTGAGTTAAGTTGAGTCCTTTTTCATATTTCTTGGATCATTCACAAAACACAACGGGAAAAGGGACGAAAACAGAAAAAGATAATATACCCTTTTACCAGTTCCGTGCCTTTAATTGTTATGATATGTCAAAATTAAGGATGCACATATATTCAGGGATGGAACTGAACTAGTATCTGCTTCATGACTGGTCACTTATTCTTCAGCGTTGATTCCAAAAATCCGAACCTTATGCATATGTGGGAATTTGGCAATCACTAGCACAAAAACCGCGAGTGTGTTTAAGAAAAGCATCGGATTTTGATAATCAGTTGTGTGAGATGCTATCAAGTACCTGAAGAAAGATCCAGATAACAAAAATTGTGTCAACACCAAATAAAACTATTATATATACCAGGAATACAGAGTAAAGACGAACAGGATTAGTAGGAATCTTATTGGGTGAAAAATCAATTAGCATGCATAGTCCATTATAAGAAGGCCCTAAGAAATACAACATATGTATCTTCTTCAAAATGTTTGTTGAGAAGATTGATACAGATAATCATAAACAGTACAAACGACACTGTCTTAACAATGAACATTAATCAAATGCAGATGTATTGCTGTCAATTTCAATATTTAAGCCTATTCGGGAGCAGAAGTTCGGTCTAACCAACCTATAAGATAGCGATTCAAACATGTTTAAAGTCGCACAGACTACTTTTAATGTGTACAACCTCCTAAATCATTTTAGTCAAAAACTTAGATGACTGTCGCCGTAACATTTTGTTTCAATAATAGTTTACACTTTCTATATTTGAAAAGAAGTAAGCAGCTGTATGCCAATCTACCCGCCAGCCATTCCGACCCGTTTCTATCCAACTCCATTTTAACCTTTTACCCATCCCACCCATATTGGAGAGAAAAAATATAAACATATACGTTTCTAGGAAAGATACGCTTGATTTAGTTCCCACTAGTAATTTCTTAAAGCATTGCTCGATCCCCTTGTTACACCCTCATTATAGAGGGTATCCGGTGCTCTTGTGATTGTGTAAAGATGTTATCAACTATTTATTTCAAAGGTTTCCACAATGTTGCAAAAATCACTAGTCGCTAGTAGGTACCTTGTAGCTAGTAATCGTCCTAGGCCGGAATCAATCAGGATTAATCATATTGGAATTTCTATGTATTAATTTTTGAAATTATATGTATGGCATGTTGACAGGACCATATAATTGCTCATAGGACCATATAATTCCTCATAGGACCATAGAGATATGTTTAGAAACATTAACACAACTGTTCAAATACTTCAAACCAAGTTTTGACCGAGTTTTTCAAAGTTAACCCAAGTTATGACCGAGTTTTGACCGAATTTGATTGAGTTTTGACCTTGTAGTGAGTCATCGCAGATTACTTGGCCTTGTAATGCCATGTGGACGGGTGGTTGACTTGTAATACCATGTGGACGAATTTTTTATAGCATGGACTCGGAGGTTCATTTAACATAATATAGTAGTTTCTTTTTTAATTTATATATATCCAATCGCCATCTTATGATATTTTGGTTTCTTTTTTATTTTATATATCCAAAAGTTGGGTCTAGCCAACCTATAAGATGACGATTCAAACAGGTTTAAAGTCGCACAGAGACTGCTGTTAATGCTTACAACCTCCTAAATCATTTTAGTCAAAAACATAGATGACTGTCGCCGTAACATTTTGCTTTAATAATAATTTATACTTTCTATATTTGTAAAGAATTAAGTAGCTGTATGCCAATCTACCCGGCCCAGCCATTTTGACCCGTTTCTATCCAACTCCATTTTGACCTGTTACCCGTCCCACCATATTGACGAGACAAAAATATAAAATATATATGTTACTAGGAAAGAGACGCTTGATTCAGTTCCCACTAGTAATTTCTTAAAGCATTGCTTGATCCCCTTGTTACACCCTCATTATCGAGGTTACCCGGTGCTCTTGTGGAATGACTGGGCGTAAAGGGCAGGCAGGCGGTGAATCGGGTTGAAAGTGAAAGTCGCCAAAAAGTGGCGGAATGCTCTCGAAACCAATTCACTTGTATATATTTCAAAGTTATCCACAATGTTAGCAAAAATCATTAGGCGCTAGTCGGTACCTTGTAGCTAGTAATCGGCCTAGGCAGGAATTAATCAGGATTACATGGATTGGAATTTCTATGTATTAAGTTATGAAATTTTGATGTCTGTTTTGATATCAGAAAATTTCATTGCACAAGCAACTACCTAACTGTACTCAAACAACTCCGGACATAAAGTCAATGCCACGTAAAACAAAGTATAAAAACACACATAAATTGAAGGGGAGAAAAGTTGTCTGTGTAACCAGGGGGTGGGTGGGGGGTTTGCGTTCAAAGTTTTATTTGTTTAAGGTTGTACCGTTGTATCTTTTACGCTTCATTTTCTAGGTTTGAATAATTTCAATGTAGTTAATCAACGACTGATTGTGCAGATTGGGTGGGCCTTAGAAATAATTTCCTAACCTCCACAATGAGGATGCAGGAAACACTAATGCAATGTCATTAGTGAAATACCAACAGGAAGTAGTGTAAGTCATACATATTTTTTTCTAAGAACTTATATTTCTTTCATTTGTGTTTTATAGGATATGCTCCTTCCTCTATATTTAGGAGTATATTAGAATACAGTTAAAGTGCCTTAGTCCTGCTAGATCTACCATTTTAAGTTTTTTTCTTTAAAATAATGATGTAATCCTCTAATACTATTACAAATGGTGTAAACTTAGATCTTATGGTCAGTTCCATGAAAGTATAGGCATTGTTATACTTCTCCTACACCATTTGTATCTATTCTTTCACATATCTCCTTTTAACTGAAACAACCCTGCATCAACTCCCAGTAATCAAGGATATGTTGGTCTTCCATTTCTCATCAAAATCTTGGTTCAAATTCGTCTAACTCACTTTTTTTCAAAACCAGCCATACAACTTACAACGATGCTTAAAGCAGAGTAATAGAATATGCACTCTAACATGAATTAAAATCACGAAATACAAAAAGAAACAGAGAAAACTTACAGCACTACAGGTACGACAGTAAGAAACTTCCTGTTGCGGGTGAGCTGCTTGCCACTATCAATTTGCTCCCACCAAGTCAACCTGTTGTAGATACCCTGGTCATCAGCAAAAGGTGTTCCCTTCTTCCAGTGAAAAAAGTGATATGTAACCTGATTATGGAAACAAAAATTCAGCTTCTATAGACCTTATCAGAATATAGACAGTTTACTGTTAAGAAAAAACCAGGCCAGTGGCAACATATGCAATACAGAAAGTAAACTCGTTTAAAATCCCAATTTCCCATTAGTAGTTTGGAGGTCGTATCAGAATATAGACAGTTAATGGCTGAGTAATGTGTTTAAGGGTTTGCACGGGAGAGAATTGCAGGAGAGCTCAATTAAGCCCAAAGACAGACAAGCATGTTATTTTAAATAAAACCTAATTCTGCAAACATATTTTGTTTCCAGAAATAAGAGATTAATTATAAGCAAACTAGCAGTTAGGCGACAAATACACCTACCTAAAATCCAAGAAAGACAAATTCCTACCGGGAACAGTATGTAATCTTTAAAAGATTCAAACCCGTTTTTTTAACCAATATTAAGTTAAGCCACTCATTAAAAACTCCCAACTCAAGATCAGTCTGCACAAGGGTATCCCCTAACACTCTTCCGGTACAATTCATTATATTCTTAGGGTATGTCTTAGATTGCTTATTTTTTAGAAATAAAACATAAAACAAACTCACGTGTTGGCGTTTGAATTTACTCATTTTGAAAAAAATAAAACAATAACAACCTGCTGCAATATTTCAATTAAAACCCATTTATAAAAGGCCTAAGGTCAAACATAAAAATAAAAAACTAATATCGATTTCATATAATCCTTTCCTACCTGCTTATTAGGGGGTGTTTGTTTAAGCCTATTTGTAGGCTTTACGACCTTATGGGGTTTATATAAGTCGATAAAATGAACTGGAAAATATTGGGCTTATGAAATATAACCGGAAATCAAATAAGCTCGTAAGGCCACAAATAAGCTCAAATAAACATTTCCTTAAAAACTAATTTTACCTAAATTTAGAAGACAGAAAACTGCTTATGCTTAAAAATAAGCAGATAAACTGCAATCCCAAACATCCCCAAACACAGATCACTTAATATCAAAACCCTAGCATGAATAGAGGTAAAATAAAAGGGAAGAGGCAACATACAAGAGCGTGACCAAGATTAACAACAGTCCAAGCCATGCCAGGAGAGCAGCCAGTAACAGATAAGACAACAAGCCAAGCAAAGAACAAAATAAGAATATAAGTAGTCCATACGCCTGGATACATAAACCATTCCGTGTTTCGGTTTAGATCTGTTGGTTGTTCCGCTTGTACATATAACTTCGCCATGTGTGTGTTTTTTTAAGGTGTTTTTAGTGTGTGTTTGGGTGTTTAACGATGATGAATGATGATGGATATTGTGACGGTGGAGGGAGGTGGAAATAATTAGCACGTAAAGTTGGACAGACGACAAGTGAAATGGGTAACCAACCAAAACTATATACTTATCCGATTATTATATTCTTAATACTATATCACTATTTTTATTTATTTTCTAACACTCGTAAAATTAGTCGGAGCTTATTTAAGTTGTAAGCTAAAATTTATATTTTTTTTTTATAAACGAATTGAATTAGTTGGAGTTCGAAGTTTGTTGTTATTATCCAAGTCATATTTTTAGTTGAATCAGATCTGGTAGTGCTCACTACTAAGGTGAAAGAAAGGAGCAAGGTAGGGCTTCGGGAAATTATCACGCAGGAACAATCATAAGCCGGTAGCGTGTCCTTTAACTAAGAAGAAGTGTTTTTCTTGGCAAAGCGAGAAAGCACGGTTGTGATCCTCTCCATAGCCCCTTTTATACTATAAAGACTATTAGTATCAAGCTTCTGACTTGCTATGTAATTTCATAAATAAATAAATAAACATGAACTTCAGCGAGTTTGGGTTTTATTCTTTCATTTCAAACTAGGTTCATGGACTGAACTTACCTTCTTAACTGGTTATAACTATCAAGAAAGTAGGAATGGCATCTACATCGACTTGGGATTAAATTAGAATAAATCTTAAAATAAAAAAAATATGATAAATACCTATAACTACACATTAGAGATGCATCTCTAATATTTTAGATATACCATAATATATATTCTAGCAAAAAAAAAAAGAAAAAGGAAGAAGATACATATACATGTATTAAATGCATTTCATTAAGTTAGGTGAATTCTATCTATTTTTCGCCATATGCGGGTCAAATTTGTTGTTAGTACTATTTTGCATCGTTTTCACTTCAAATCATTTTTGAAACTACTGAGATGCATCTAATTCAAGTTGATGCATCTCAAATATGTGGTATAGCTATTTCTCATCCTTCTCATTTAAGTTTTCTTATCACTAGATCCCTACTACTGTGTTCTCAAGTTGAGTAAAAGGGATGAAAGAAAAATAAAGTGATTTTAGTTATGTTCTCAAGTTTTTTCGAAGAGTGAAAGTGAACGTAAATGAATGAAAATGAACGATTTTGCTTATAAAACTTTCACCCCACTTTTGGGATGAAAGTCAACTTTTCTTCTTCTCTTTTTCTTTACTTCCTCTTTCTTTATTTTACTTTCACTTTATGCTTATTTTTTCTTAAAAACAGAGTGGTACACATACTACATATTCATTTATTATATAATTAAGTATTTAAATAATTTGACAAGCTATAATTTTATTTATTTTTAAAAGCTCATTTCAATAAGCTCAATAAACTTCATCTTATATGTTTTATAAACTTCTGTAAGCTTATTTGACAAACAAAACGTGTTTTATACCCTTTTCTTAAAAACTCAAGCTCTTATACTTAACTAGCGGGATGCCAACAACATAACAACGACTAACTAATTAACCGGAAGAAAAAGATGATCCAAGTCCGACCAAGTTCACCTGTTTTTACCAGTTCCGACTTGTCCTCTCCCGTTTCATTTTTGAACGGTTCTATTGGCTAGCCGAACCGACGGCGACTCCAGATTCCAGTTGAACCCGTTGGTCCAGTCCGATTTTTAAAATCATATGTACCATCAACTTATTATTATATAAATTATATAAAGCTTTGTGTGTTATGTTTGTTTAATGTTGTATTTTTAGTTTTATATTTTAAGATGTGTCTTTAATTGATTTGTACCAAAAGCTTAATATATTGTATGTCTTAACTTTAAAACTTTTGTAACATTTAATGGAGAGCGGGTATATATGTTTGTAGTATTGTGTTTAATTAAGTTGTACATTTTACTTTGTTAGTTGTATTGGATTTAATTGTTTTAGTCATTTAAGTTAGTTAGATAAGTGTGTTGTCAAAGACACCCTATAACCTAATTAGCGCAAATTTTATTTCTTTAAAGAGTAAATTGCTAAAATGTGTCGTGTTTTTGTCAAAAGTGAAAATGTTGTTTATGTGAGCAACGTTGGTGTGTCCCTAAAGAGAAGATGTACTCATGCTAAAGACGATAGTTATACCAAATCTCCCCAATTGCTACGTGTGCTATTTTTGTTTTTTTTTTAACTTTTTTTACATCGTTCTATATTTAAATGTTTGAAATCATTGAAAAAAAAAAAAAAAAAAAAAAAAAAGCTTTTCGTGCACGAATTTGTCTCTACAGGGTTTTTCGTGAAGGCATTTCAACGTGAATTTAGAAAGTCACTTGGTTATTTTTTTAGTTAAACAAAATTAACACGTTTGACCAATATCAGTAAAGGTGTAGTCGTGTAGATATGTGGATCATGTTGCCACTATGTTATCAACATTGGTCACGCTTGCAAAAGATATAGAAAATATGTGTTGTAATGAGAATTTACTTAACTGCAACATCATTATAAAACTACAAGAATCGGGCTTTAAAAGGCAAAAAATTTGTGGCTAAAAGCATGTTTAAAACTTGGTTGCTAAAGACCTTTAGCCACGATTCGGTCAGCCACAACACATTTTAGCTACGAAAGTCAACTTTTTTAACAACAATGGTCGTAACTAATTTTTTTTGAAAAATATAATATGAAAACGGCTACTGTAACAATAGATGCATGACACATCATGACTAAAAGTATAATATTAAAATAATTTTTCATGTTGGTAATTTCTAAAAGGATATACTATAGGAAACCCCCCTATAGTCAACCGTACAACACCGCAAAGCACACAGTACAACACCGCACATACAACCCCCCATGCGTGTGTATTGTAGCAACCCCCCCCCCCTATGAGGGGGTCCCTATACTCTGCCCCATTTCTAAAACGAAATGGCTCTTAGATGACTTGATTCACCTGATACGTACTGCTCTTATCATATATTTAGTGTGTCAATGATGGCACACGCAGCCGCACATGAGTACCATTTGCAATTCTCCAACTTCTAGTACAATTCTTTATGCGTTTTCATAAATTATTAAGATCCACTTTTTATCATCATCCAAGTACTTGACCTTGTACGTCCCAGGATTTAACTTGCAGGCCTGGTTGATTTCCTTGTTAAGATTTTCATACGATGATAATAAGATCGAGAGGCGGAAAACCAACACCTGATCATCTGCATACTCTACATTTATGGTTAAGATATGGGTGAAACCTAAATATACGCAACATATTTTTTCAAATAAACAGATCTACGCAATGTACTTTGTAAATTGTCAAAGATACGCAACATGTGAATTTTGATAGACTCCATGGACCGTTTAGAGCGCTAGGGTTTAACAATAACATAGACAATATAGTATGATACGCAGCGGAATAGAACAAACAACTATGTTATTGACACAAGGTTTCTTTCAACATCACCCCCAATATATTAATACGTGTTATCTAAAATATAACAGGGATCTAAGACACCTCATATCTTAGGGGTTAACTAAACTACTTTCCTAGGCGTTTACAAGACAATACGCCTAGGACACACACACACACCTTTAGTCGACTACATTATGGAAGACTTGTATGTTAAAACCTACACCCCATGTCCTCTTTATATACTAGAGGATTAGGGTTTACAAATTTCTACGAATGACTAAATAATAAATATTCTTTTGCAAGCAAGTCCTTCCATCTTTTTGTAGGTTTCATCTTTGTCACTTTAAGCCCTTGATGTTTCATTCTTTATTGTTTTGTATCATCAAATCAATAAACCCAACAATCTTCCCCTATTTGATGATGACAAAACAAACACGGTTCTTGTACGAACTTCCCTAGACGAAGTAGCATAAGTTGAGATAATTAAATCTCACCATGAATGAAACAATATTGTCTTCTTTTGTCTTCCCCTTAATCCATGCCATGCCACTTCAACATCTCTTCCCCTTTTTTTATCAACAAATAGGAAATATAAGCAGTAGAAACTTCCCCTTGAGTGGTGCATGAATATCAAATGATTCTTCAAATCTGTAAGCTCCTTGTAATGATCACTTGTGAAGAAAACTAAGTATAACGAATTTGATGAATAAGTAAAATAACCCAAACTTGTGTCTTATGTCTTGCACTATAGATGACATCGAACGTATACCCATGTATAGGGAGACCGCAATCTCTTGACAATAATCACTGAGCACAATAACGTCACTCCTTTAAGTGTTATGTCAATTCATCGTCATAATCATTGAAGCACGAACAAGTTACTTTTAAACGTAGTTAGCCGTTTAAAAATATAATAAGAACACGCATCCAAGAAACTCCACTTCATCTTCAAATAAGTGATAAATAATCCTCTTCGTAATCAATTCTTCAATAAAACCAAAAACGAGCTTTTTAAAACTGTGGAAAACTAGAAGGGGGGGTTGAATAGTTTTACCAATTAAAACTTCCTTTTAAACTATTTAGATCGACTTATGTCAATCTATTTGGTTGTGTGTGTTGGATGTTGATAGACAAGCATATAAAGATATGTAATGAAAAGATAAGAGTAAGAAGCACAAAACCACAACGCGAGTATTTATAGTGGTTCGGCTACAAGGACACCTTCCTTGCCCTACTCCACTCCCCGAGTCACCTACTCGAGAGTTTGTAAACACTACACCAATCTCCTTATGGCGGAGAAGCCTTCACAACGTCGCTTAACCTTTTTCCGGTACAAAGCTAAATACCGAGTTCTTTCACACCAAGGCGAACCACACCTAACACAACGTCGCCTACCCTTTATACTGTGCTAGGCTAACCACCGAGTTCTTTCACACCTTAGGAGAACTAATCCTATCACAACGTCGCCTACCCTTTATTAGGTACTAGGCTAAGCACCTAGTTCCATTGCAATGGAGGAACTACTACCACACTACACCAATGACTAATCCCAAAGGAGATCTACTCCTTTACAACATCATCAAGGACATCAATATCCTTGGATCTAATGCTAGTCTATCTAGTACATCGAAACACACCATATCGAATGTACATCTAAGGCACCTTTCACTAATGCCTTTGACTAGATCTACAAGACACCTTTCACTAATGTCTTGTGTCTTCACTTCGAAGCACCTTTCACTAATGCTTCAAGTCTTGACTTCTAAGCACCTTTCACTAATGCTTCTTGTCTTGACTTCTAAGCACCTACCACAAGTGCTTATCCTATAGACGATAGATACCCTTCACTAATATCTTCGTCTTGACACTTGAGACATCTTTCACTAATGTCTTCAACACTACACTTCTTTGAAGAAAGAAAGAGATCATCAACAAGAGGACTTCAATAGCCTTGATGATGAGGAAGCATGGCAACTCATGGACTTGAGCTTGCTGGAATTGAGCTTGCTCAACTTCAAAGGTGGTGATCTTGCCTTTAAGAGGAACCTAGAAGATCACACAAAAACAAAACTACAAACATAGATCTCTTGGATCTAAGGTTAGTGAGATTTAACGCAGGGGAGAAAGTGTATTGGAAAGGGGTAAGATATAATGAAGAAATGGCTCACTATTTACAGAGGAAAAATCCTACTGTTTCCCCTTGATCCCACGGATCCCTACCACAAGGGATCCATCTAGCGTTAAGCCAGGGATCCGTGGAACGCTCCTCTTTGCCCATGGGTATTTTGGTTATGGGTCATGGGTTGAACCATGGATCTTTGGTTAGATACAATGTATCTTTGAGTGCAATGCACTTAGTCACTTGGGTATGGGTTGATCCATGGGTTTATGGATATTATCCATGTATGATATAAGCATGATGTCATGCAATGGGTTATGGGTCAAGATCCATGGGTTATGGACTTTGGGTTGTACCCAACTACATTCAATGTATTTGCCCAATGGGTTGTGATACTTAAGTTTCTACCCATTTATAATACCCAATATACTACATACTAGTTATGTGTATATTTTACCCAAATATGTAAACACTAGTTGTTGTACATATGTATTACTAAATCATAAAATCACTAATACTTGTTTTAGTGTTTTATGTGAAAATGTGAATATGTTAGAAACTATTAGTTCAAACCATTTACGTATTTTATTTGTTTCGTTAACATGATTTTACGTTTGTTATCGACAAAACATTAGAAGATCGTAAAATATAAATAAACGTTTTTACGGCTTATTTGTATTAACAATCTCCCCCTTTTTTATTGATGACAAAATATAAAATTATTTTAAGGAAAAGCTAAAATTCGTAAAAGTTTGAATTTGTAGTTTTTACTTTCTTCTCCCCCTTTTTGTCGAAACAAAAAGTGTTTGAAGAAAAGCAACACATCGTTTTTTTTTTTTTTTTTTTTTTTTTTTTTTTTTTTTTTTTTTTTTTTTAGAAAAACATGTGAAAGAAATAAGAGTAAAAAGAAGTAGAGAGCAAGTAACGGGAAAGGATCTCGTTGTTACTCCCCATTGACGAGTCCATCCCTAAGTAAGGGCGTCAAGAAACTAATTCTAATCTAGTTCATTTGCAACTAATTTTGCAAAAGATTACGTCTATGTGACGGGTGTGCTCCCCCTAGAAGATTGCAATTTTTGCAACGGGAAGTCATGAAATATAAATCTAAGGTTGCAAGTAATTTTGCAACGTATTGTTTTGAAACCAAGCTCCCCCTAGCTTTAGGGTGTCAAATTCTTCATGTGTTAATTGAATAACTGCAAAACAAGGGTTAGAAAACAAGTATAATTCACAATTTCCTGCAAATGTGATTTAAGTTAGTAGAAAGAAAAACTTTCTGTCTTCACGGATCCCACGGTTCCCTCCTAGTAGGGATCCGTCTAGGCAATTCTGAGGGATCCGTCTGGCTGATGACTAAAAACAGCAAAGGTGATATAACAAGTAATGTTATCACATAAATGAGATATGACTACATATGCTCAGAAATTTAACAAGTAGCATGTAATTCCATTTAATAAAACAAGAGTTATGATATACATGACTCTAAAATAAGAAAATAGACAATACATGACTAGGAATTTCTAGACTATCTAACGCTTGATGCTAGGACACCACTAAAATCTTCTAGCTCAAGTTTTGTTTAGGTTTGATCTCGTCGAAACGTTCGAGGAGATGATAGAACATGAAACGTTGGTCTTCTCGTACTTCATGTATCAAACTTTCAACATGTTGACAATGATAGCAATCTTTGTCATGGCTAGGTAGTGGTGGTGGAGGAAATGAAATGGCTTGATGCGAAGGATCAAGTGAAGCGGCTTGCGGAGCTTCAAACGATGGAGGGATTGGTGGAGGTGCATTTGAGAATGCCTCGACCAAGAATGATGGTGGTGGTAAAGAAGTGTCAACTTCCATATGGTCGGGTGGTTAACTTTGATGACTTCTCATAATCCAAATAGGATTATATGATGGAGATGGCAAAAAGGAAGCCGGAGCAAGTGTTGACTCAACACCTTGATTTTGAACCATTATTCCTCCTAATGAGGAGAATGTTGTCGGCGGAAGCGGATAAGACGGCCTAGGAGGCAAGTCCTCTAAATTGTAGAGGTGTGGTGATGATAGTGGGGATTTAAATGAAATAGCTCTAGGAACCAATGGTGATGGTTTAGTGGAGATGATATTGTTTGGCCTAGGAGGTATGGTGGTGTTTGGCATTGGTAGTTTTGTGGGTACTATCCTTTTGGGAATTAGTTTGATTGGATGATGAAGAATTCTATCATTTGTTGGCTTGACGGGAGATGATTCGGTTGAGGAGATTTCGTGTATAACACGAGCCTTTTTCATGGGTGGTTCTTTGGTGGATAAGTTACTACTTGGGGTTTTCCTCATGATGAGATGATTTCAAAAGGTTGCAAGAGCTGAAAGTTAGGATGAGAGTGATGACTATGGAGGTTCTAACAAGATGGTTTGTAAGGCAAGAGAATTGGCAAGTGCATTCAAGCCTTAAGCCACTAGGATTCATTGGAATGTGATGATTAACATGCACAAGAGTCAACTTCAGAGGTTGCACTGATCTAGGAACTCATTTAAGATGAGATGGAGTGTTTGAGTTAGGAAGATGAGTTGAAATGATTGTTTTAGCAAGATTTAACCTATACTGTCATCCGGATCCCACGGTTCCCTCCTCAGAGGGATCCGTCTAGGTTAATCCTAGGGATCCGGCTTTCAGCAGTTATGAAAGAGTGGAAATGATGTTTCTAAGATCTAAGACCTATAACATCTTGAGTGTTTCAGTCTTCCTAAGTGTTTTAAATGAATGGGTGCTTGAGTATTTGAAGGTAATGAATGATGTAGCTAATGATTGTTATTTATGGAAGGATTTGGAACTTTCATGAGTACCAATGAATGAGCAAGGATGACACTAAAGATGAGAGTGTCAATTGAAGCTAAATGATCCTAGAGATCAGGTTGTGACTTAGGATTATGTTTTGGAAAATATCCTAAAGGTTTTGAGATGGGAAAACTAAGATTTGATCAACTTTGATCAATTTTGTGGTGAGGATGATTTATGATCAACTTAGCCATAATCGAAAGATTTCTAAGACTAGATGTGAGGGATCAAGTAAAAAATGAAGTGTGAGTTTGAGAGCGGAAGAGTAATGGATTAAAATGAAACGGTAGATCTACAAGCGTTTTAGAGTGTGATATAGGTGTGTGAGTAGGAAGGATCAACCTATCTTGATAAGGACTTAATTTTCCTTAAGACACTATGTTTAACTTAGTGTGAGATGTTCTAAGGATATGTTTGAAATACAATGCTTGCAATTGCATTTTTTGTTTGCCGGATCCCACGGTTCCCTAAAGACAGGGATCCGTCTAGTACAACATTTGGGATCCGTCCATCTGCTAGGCAGAACCTTTACTAAAGGTATGCAATGATCTTGACAATGCATCATATTCCAAGATTAGTTAATGGAGTTCTAAAACTAAGAAATCAAATGTAAGATGTTTTATTTCATGAAGGAAATAGGATTATATTGATAAAGCACGAGTAGAGTAGAATTGATCCTATTTGAAATACTACTAAATTCCTTGAGTGTTTTCGCTAGAAGGATCATTATGTGATTGATGAGTGTTGGTGGAGTCAAGAATGAAGAAAGTCTTCATGAGAGATATGTTTAGCGGTTCCATCATCTTGTTCACAAGTACGTACAACGGACTTTGAAATTGAGGATGGAAGTGCATAACATTATGGTAGAGATGCGTTAAGAACATTCCATAAGGGATGAGTTTGTTCTTGGAGCTTTGAAGATTTACAATTCTCCTTGCAAAGAAATAGGCGAGATTGTATGGTTGTTGTGTTAGCAAACAGTACAACATGTGAGCACAACAAGCGGGAAGAATTTCTCGATTTCCCCTAAGACTCCAAAAATTTTCACGTAGAATGAGTACAAGGGGCTTGTACTCTTCTCGGATGTCCCGTGTGAAGATAAGTTTGGATCGGAGTAATATGGTCGAGGTTTGCATATTATGCGATTTAAATCTTCCGGGGAGGGTATGTGTGAACAATATGGACTATTTTCTTCACGAAAGTTGAAGAGAGAATCAAGAGACCAGTCTTCGGTGAAGGCACATTGTCCATGGTTTGGAATCCGGAGGATGTGAGCAAAATGCCCAAGGGTTAGAGTGAACTTTTGGTTTTTGATATAAAACCAAAGGGATAGAGAGCGATCCTCGTTACGAACGAGTTCGACTTGACGGAAGAATTCCATTAAAAACCTTGGACATATCTTCTCGTTGATTTCAAGAAGACATTCTAGTCCTATGGCTCGGAAGGAGGTATTGATACCTTCTTCGAATTGTAGAGAGGTGTCTACAATACGTCCTTCATGGAAGTGACGGGTTTCGAGATTGTTGAACCCACGGACATGATTGCCAGGTGTGTTGGGCTCAAGAGAGATGTTAGGAGTGTAGACGCTAGTGAGTGAAAAATCAAACTCATATTCATGCGTCATAGTTAAACCTATAGGAATGATAAGTTAATGGAAGAAGATGTTTGATATTAACCAATGATTATCTAACGTTTTTACTAGATATTTATTAACAATGGTTTTTAACACTCTAATAACTTAAGGTTTTGATTTTCTAGTGGATTATTACTTTTAGAAAGATAGTGGTTTTTAATCTTGCATGAAAACTGTTTTTCCAGTAATACGGATCCCACGGTTCCTTTACAAAAGGGATCCGGCTAGTATATCTTCCGGGATCCGTGGATCTATAGTAGCAGAAACAGATTTGATAAAAGCATAGGTTTTACAGTTTTTATACCACGAAGTATGTTTTATCCTACATTTTCTTTTAGCATGCATACATGACCTCTAATGTATCACGAAAAAATATAAACCATATAAATCAAAATAAATGATAAACACATAATAGTAACCTAGAAAAACTAGATTAATAATATTGCATTTCAATACTAAGGATGATACAAAGGATTGGGTATATAACCCCAATATAGATTAACAACACAAAGTAAATGTCTCCGTATGTGAACTTCATCATAGGGAACACAAGTGCGATGAGTGTTAGGGCGATGAGCACGAGTGCGATATAAACCATGTTGATGACGGATCTTCTTGGTTTCGATTGAGATGGAATGAGGAGGAAGATGAAGTTTTTGAATGAGAGGAAATTTTTGAAATTGGAAGATTTGAAAAAGTGAAGGTTTGATGAGATGGTCGACGGTGGGAGTTTTTATAGGGAAGGAGGAATTTTTGAAATTCGTGTTTTGTTTTATTATTGGATAAAAAAACAAAACAAAAGTTTTATATACCACGACTTTAGACGAGAAATAAAACACGTATGTGAGAAAAAGGCTTCCTAATGAAGCTTCATGTAAAACATGTAATTGCACAAAAGATAATCATATAAATACCCAAATAGGTATACTTAATTATCAAGCAAAGTAAAAAGAAAATCATACCTCTAGCGCACTTAGGAATGTCTTTACAAATGGCACAGCAAATGTCACTTAGACTATTCCCGCTCCTTTGCGTTTAAGATACCTTCTTAAGGAAGGTATTCTTGTTACCAAGCGACTCCTAAAGCTTGGTGGGTATGAGCTTTGACTAATTAACATGACAAAGAAGATTAGTGGAATTAAATGAAAAAATAAATAAGAAAAATGTTGTTATCAAATCAACATCCAAACATATAGTTTTAAAAGACATGGTGTTTGTTTTTATGAAAAACCTTCTTTGTAGTTTTCAATTAACCATGGATCATATCAAGTTTTTAAAGTACAATATACTTCAAGAAACTTGGTAACGAAGCTCTGATGCCAATTGTGGAAAACTAGAAGGGGGGTTGAATAGTTTTACCAATTAAAACTTCCTTTTAAACTATTTAGATCGACTTATGTCAATCTATTTGGTTGTGTGTGTTGGATGTTGATAGACAAGCATATAAAGATATGTAATGAAAAGATAAGAGTAAGAAGCACAAAACCACAACGCGAGTATTTATAGTGGTTCGGCTACAAGGACACCTTCCTTGCCCTACTCCACTCCCCGAGTCACCTACTCGAGAGTTTGTAAACACTACACCAATCTCCTTATGGCGGAGAAGCCTTCACAACGTCGCTTAACCTTTTTCCGGTACAAAGCTAAATACCGAATTCTTTCACACCAAGGCGAACCACACCTAACACAACGTCACCTACCCTTTATACGGTGCTAGGCTAACCACCGAGTTCTTTCACACCTTAGGAGAACTAATCCTATCACAATGTCGCCTACCTTTTATTAGGTACAAGGCTAAGCACCTAGTTCCATTGCAATGGAGGAACTACTACCACACTACACCAACGACTAATCCCAAAGGAGATCTACTCCTTTACAACATCATCAAGGACATCAATATCCTTGGATCTAATGCTAGTCTATCTAGTACATCGAAACACACCATATCAAATGTACATCTAAGGCACCTTTCACTAATGCCTTTGACTAGATCTACAAGACACCTTTCACTAATGTCTTGTGTCTTCACTTCGAAGCACCTTTCACTAATGCTTCAAGTCTTGACTTCTAAGCACCTTTCACTAATGCTTCTTGTCTTGACTTCTAAGCACCTACCACAAGTGCTTATCCTATAGACGATAGATACCCTTCACTAATATCTTCGTCTTGACACTTGAGACATCTTTCACTAATGTCTTCAACACTACACTTCTTTGAAGAAAGAAAGAGATCATCAACAAGAGGACTTCAATAGCCTTGATGATGAGGAAGCATGGCAACTCATGGACTTGAGCTTGCTGGACTTGAGCTTGCTCAACTTCAAAGGTGGTGATCTTGCCTTTAAGAGGAACCTAGAAGATCACACAAAAACAAAACTACAAACATAGATCTTTTGGATATAAGGTTAGTGAGATTTAACTCAGGGGAGAAAGTGTATTGGAAAGGGGTAAGATATAATGAAGAAATGGCTCACTATTTACAGAGGAAAAATCCTACTGTTTCCCCGGATCCCACGGATCCCTACCACAAGGGATCCGTCTAGCGTTAAGTCAGGGATCCGTAGAACGCTCCTCTTTGCCCATGGGTATTTTGGTTATGGGTCATGGGTCATGGGTTGAACCATGGATCTTTGGTTAGATACAATGTATCTTTGAGTGCAATGCACGTAGTCACTTGGGTATGGGTTGATCCATGGGTTTATGGATATTATCCATGTATGATATAAGCATGATGTCATGCAATGGGTTATGGGTCAAGATCCATGGGTTATGGGCTTTGGGTTGTACCCAACTACATTCAATGTATTTGCCCAATGGGTTGTGATACTTAAGTTTCTACCCATTTATAATACCCAATATACTACATACTAGTTATGTGTAACACCCCAACCCGACAAGGGTAAAGATATCACAAATACAGTTTCATATCAGAACTTTAAGTACTATACAAAAGCGAAAGTCTTTACGAAATTTTCAAAAGAAAACATAAATAACTTAATAACCAAAATAATTCTAAGATCTCTATGGTCAAATCTTGCTCTCATCTCTACTCTCAACCCAGATCAGCTATCCCAAGAGCTCATCTTGAATGCTTAAAATACTTGCCGCAGGAAAAGAAAAGTGCGGCTGAGCTTACAAAGCCCAGTGAACAGATATAACAAAACAAAAACTAAACAAAAACATAAATACGAATTGAACAAAGAAACGAATAACAAAATCGTAGCGAAACGAGAATAATGAATCATTGAGGATTCTGCAGAAACACAATTGCACAGAAATCCGGAAAAACAATTAGCAATCAAGGACAAACACATAGCATATTGATGACTCCAACGCAAACACATCAAAATAACCAGACACTTAACATATCAAGAAGAAATAGATTACATATAAACCAAACGAAAAGTCTAAGGCTAAATGAAACACTTTCTAAAAAAATAAACATGGCATTCAACAAATTAATTAACCTTCACTTAACACACTTAATTCAATATTGCAGCAGCGGAAATAGCAGTCCAAATCATGGCAGTCTCACAAGCAAATAGAAACATAGTAGACAAACTATAATTAAATAGACCAAACAAAACATAGCATAACCATTAGCAATTATCAAAACAGATATCATAAGCTAAACCAGTTCTCAGATCAAATCCTAACATCAGCAGAGTTTAAGCATGGCAGGTCACATAGGCAGATAAAACACTAACGTATAAGCAAAGTTCACAAAATTAACTGAACAAATTATACATACTAAACTTATAGAATACTCACTTTCACACTAGCACATTCATCTCACAGATCAACGAATTCACATGACGATAACTAACATGACATCAAATGACAGCATGCGAATCATATTTAAACATATTAATCATAACCTAGCATAGTAGACGGTAGTCACATAAACATGCAAAAGCATAACCACATATAATAACATATAATAAGCCGAGCACATAATTATTAACACTTGAACATACCGAATCTTAATCAGAATACTTAACATAGAAATAACAGATAAAGATTTAGTTAACTACCACGAGCCCAGACATATCATATCAGAAACATCATACATATACATAAATAATCTTAGAAAATAATTTTAGAGTAGCTAGCTCCCAGAATCTTGTGAAGACACGTATTGCACACGACATCATTCACTAGACAAATCATATCGGATAACAGATCAGATCTAGGATGCATCCATACGCCCCACAACATACATTGGTCATATAATATAACTTGAGCTCATAACAAATAACAGATAAGGGACGTGACAGAACTTCACTCTACTGCCCTAGAGTCATGTCAGAGGTGCATTACTGACACGAACATGGAACCCCCATGACTAGTTACTATTTGGCTCGGGTGTCAAACTAACTTAGGTCAAACAGATTTTCATAAATGACACAGATCATAATCAAACACAAGGTTCAACAGATAACATATCAGATAACTCATATCATAAGGTTCATATTCAAATATAACAAGGTTCAACAAATATGCATATCAAAGTCTTCCTAACATAAAGTTCAAATCAGATATCGCATGGTTCAATAAAACATAAGTTAAGATAAGCAACTGGTCAAACAATCAGGAAAAGGGTTCATAGCAATGGCATCGGAAACCCTAATAAGTAAAATAGGAAAGCTAACGAAAAGAACATCATAAGGAACCTTTACTAAAAAGGTCAGAATATCTGTACCTTAAAGCAAATGAGAGAAAAGCAAACGAATGAGTGAATCACGAAGATATAACGTCGCGTCTTCTTCAACGAATCTACACGGATTATGATTTGTTTAATACTTATTAGCATCATTAAAGCTATGACGGATTAATCGCATTAACATTCTTAGAGTTATAAGTATATTCTCATTTTATAAGCTTCTTATGCATTTGTAAGTTTGTTACCTATTGATATCATATTTTATCTTTCAGTTTCTTAAACTCATATTCGGACCAGACTTTAGCGATTTTTATAAAATACTTATTTAGCTCAAATGAAATTAAGCAAAATCCCAGGGGTTCCCATATGAGTTAAGAGACTCTACAAAAATTGGTGGGTTCTATATCTATGCCAAATGGCCTATGGAAAATCACAAGTCCAGACCTGTCCAGAAAGTAATCAGAAAATACACCTTAAAAGTTTACACTTATTGGACCTGTTTAGACACCTTGGAAAAATTCCCAAAACTCCCAGAAATTCATTTATATCCTAAATGTCAATCCTGTAAAATGAGAGCTCCCAATTCCTTATGGTTTGAAAATGAAAAATCAAACAATCCTACCAAATTTCAGACCCGTTTTCTCAGCTTTGACACTTGATCTTGTAAAATTCAAAAATACGACTTAGACAACTCCAAATTCGAAACTTAACTAAGACATAAAATAAACTTTTCCCACAAAAACCCAGATTATTGTACTTATAAAATTCGATCTATGACACGCACAAGTTCGACATATGATGCTGTCCAGTTTTAGGGTTTATTAAAACCATCATAATTACATGCTTAGACCATTAATTACACTTAGGGTTTCATTCCAATTAGGGTTTCAAATTTATTAGGCATGATAACATCTATATATGTGGTTCGGTTTCATAGTGGCTCGACATAATTAATACAAATTCATATAATACATATTACATTACATGCTCTCTAATTATATTAGATCCGATTCATATTTGTTGTTTTTGTTTTCATACGGCTCGACCAAAAACACAAGATTCGATTCAAAACAAAACACGATACAATATATAATAACATTAGGCGTATCAAAGTGAGATGAATAGAACGTTGTTATACCTTAGCTCGTTGGAAACAAACTCTCAACACCAAGGGGAAATTAGGGTTTCGGCCGAATAGAAAGAAAAAGAAAGAAGAGGCAAAACTAGGGTTCCAAATTATGTTTATGAGTTTGTATATATAGGTGGTGAAAAATTCGGTTCTAGGGCTTTGAGAAGGTGTGTGGACTTCGGCCTAACTCAAACCAAACAAGGAAACAAGCCCAAGCTGGCTCTCGGCTTTTATCCCAACCGAACACAAACAACGCCCATCTTGGGCTCACCAAGAAAGGAAACAAAGCCGACTTGGCTTGATAGGAATCGGGTCACACAAAACAAAAGTAAAATGACCCAAAGGTATTCGGATTATACAAGAACAACGACTCAATTTTATTTATACTCGCGACGTTTATTTTCGTTGTACCAATTGTCGATTACTTAATATACACGTCAGGTTTTTAAATATTCATAGATTAGGTTTTTAGTTTCTTTAATTGAACGTTATTATATTTTACATATTTTAAAAATTTTGATTGTGAGGGTAAAATAGTCTTTCAATACGTTTATAATTTTTAGGGTTTTACATTATGTGTATATTTTACCCAAATATGTAAACACTAGTTGTTGTACAGTAGTATTACTAAATCATAAAATCACTTATACTTGTTTTAGTGTTTTATGTGAAAATGTGAATATGTTAGAAACTATTAGTTCAAACCATTTACGTATTTTATTTGTTTCGTTAACATGATTTTACGTTTGTTATCGACAAAACATTAGAAGATCGTAAAATATAAATAAACGTTTTTACGGCTTATTTGTATTAACAAAAACCTTTAAGAACAAATTCCAAACTCCTCTTGTGTGTGTGAACCAATAACCTCATGTGTGTGTCGCCAATAAACTCAAACCATCCAAAAACCAAATCATTTACTGTAGTAAACTATCATGCAAGATAGACTTGTTATCCATTCTTCTCATAAAAATGATTTGGCAATATCAAAAAACAATAGACAAGCATGAATAAAATCAGTCCCTTTAAATCTGCTTATCATTTGTCCAACATTCACATAGTACGAGGTTAAATAGTACGAGGTTAAATCCAATCCAATCCATATAACTGTGCACCAAATCTTAATAAATCTAATCCATATTTTCCAAAGCCGAACCGACCATGCATTTAATTCATAAACTAAATAGTACGAGGATATGATTTGCTGACCATAACCAATAATATACACCACCGACCCATGATCTTATTATAATGATCAATATCCACATGAAGCAACCAACCAATATCCACAAAAACCATGCTCATGTATAATCAGTGAATAAAATATCCAACCCACTTTCTTCTTAGTTTACTTCTGTCGTGGCATCATAAACCTCAACTTGTGATTTCTTTGTCGTACACATTCCCTTATACGCATGAAATTCAATTCCATCTTATCATGAACCAATGTTCAACTAATATAACATATCCCTTTGACATCAATATTCTGCTTATACTCTTAACCAGCTTAACCATGTTGCTGTTGTCTAGTTTTAGGATTTGTAAAACCATAGGTTTCCAGAATGATTAAAACATGCGCAACAACATGATCTTTATATATAGGCAGCAGTAGGTTTCAAACGCAGCAGCAGTTACAACTTGATGAGGGCAGTTAGCACGCACCAGCAGATTCGTTAACGTAACAGCAGCAGTTGTAATCTCAAGTAGCAGTAGTAACTTAGCACCATTAGCAGTACAAACGAATAACGAACAACACTATTGTAACACCCCCAAAATGGCTCAGCGGAAGCATACAAGTATTGGGGTGCTACTAAGTCGATATCAAAACATAAGCATAGAAACTAAGACTTGCCATACTGTTATAGGTCGCGTAAGTGCTACATGCTCCTACCATTTGACTTTACGCTATTTCAGATTGCTTCACTAAGGTGAGTTCATAGCCCCACTTTTACTCTTTTAACTGTTTTATAAACTCTTTGGGGAGATACATGCTATAAACTAGAACACAAGTCTTTTCTTAAAATGTATGCTTGCTTGATTATTATTATTATAGCCTAAGTTGCCTGCCAAAAGTCCCCTTCATCATGAACCATTAATCACTTGCGAGTGATCGCAAATATTGTGGATAATACTATGGGAATTGACGACCCCGACTCGGTTATCAGAAATAACCGGGGCGCACCATATTTGATTATCTCTATGTAATTGGCTATTACATCTGGGGGGCAATTTTATTACTTACACCAGTAATTAGGTGTATGCAGTTAGTATTGGTGTCATGAGCTTAGTGCATAATAATAATCTCTGTTTTCTATGGTAATTGTCTTCGAAGCAATTATCATCTCTTACTTGTGTTCAACTATTTACTAAACCTATGAATATCACTCAACCTTTGTGTTGATCTTTTTAAGCATGTTTATCTCAGGTATTAAAAAGGCGATAGCTAACTCTGGAGGCGCTTGGGCATTGGCATGACATGGTCATAGATGACTTTGATTTACGTATGGGGACCACATTTTATTAATGGGCCATTTTTCCGCAACAAATCAACCTTTGTAAACTCTCTTTTACTTCAATAAATGAAATCTTTTAAGAAAAATATTTATTTTTCACTTTGTGTTATGATCCAATTGAGTAGCATCCCAAAAACCTTTTCTTTCGTTGCAAACCATTTTTGGGAGTGTTACAGATTGGCATCAGAGCCTGGGTTATAGAGAACTGGGTAATTTTCAAAACCTAGACTATAACCACTTTTACAAAAACTTAACCCTATGACCGACACATGCCTGTCTGCCAAGCTGATTGCCTCACTTATGACTCGTTGAAGTCATCTTTGATAAGATATGTGTCTTGTTACTAATAACTTAGTCTCACTATTAGCTATGATTACTTTACTTATACGTATCTTTACGTACCACAACGCTACGCCTTCTCCCCCACATAAATGAAATGTTTATTCAACCTTTCATAATAAACTTTAAAGGCATTAGGACATGTTACTAGTATAACTAAGCTAAGCATTGCAAGATTCATTGAACCTCGAGTGAATATAGCCTGATCACCTATATTCAACCAGGGACAGTGGGACATAGCCTGATCACCTATGTCTGACTCAGAGGTGAATGTTGCAATACTGAAAGTAGTTATAATAGTGTTATGTCCAGTTGACCTCCTAATTGACTTCTGAAAAGGGTAAAATTTTTCATGTGTGTTCATCATAAGAGTTGTAAAGGTTTACTCCTACACATCACACACCGACGTCACAACATTCTCTCACTACGATACTTTTTCTTCTAAGTGGAACGCCTTTCTCGTTGCTACATTCTCTAAACTGACCATTTTACACCACTACCTTACGCCTCCACGTCTACATCTTACTAGCAACGTGCATGGAGATTTGCCTGGCAGATGATGCACACTACCACTTCGCGCAAGGACACCACAGTGATCCATGTTGAAATGGACCACTTTACGCCACCACTTTGCGCCCTCTGTGCCTACGTTATGTATGAGATTTGCTTAGCAGATAATACATAACCAGTGAAATGTTGCATGATACGAGTTAATGATTATATTTTAGATTTGCTTAGTAGATTATGCGCGACTAACTAAAATTTTAATTACCGCATACTCTATGTTTAGATTATATTTTTGGGCCGCTACAATACCATGTCTTCTATTTCCCATCCCATCACCTTATCGTCTTCATTACGGAATCATTAAACCTCTATTATTGGATCATTGCAACCCATGTCTCCATCATCCCATCCTATTATCATTATCTTAGGCGTTGAGATCGAAGTCATCTCGTCATCCATTGCGAAAATAGTGTCACCTCTACCCCAAAACTCGTACTCAATCGATAAACCGAATTACATCTCTATCCGTTCTAGGAACAACACACCCCGAAGTCTACAAAAGGAATCCCCTCACTAAACATAAATAATAAACGAACGACTAAAAAGATCTAAAAACATACCAAGAGTTAGCTTGCAACTCAAGCCACTTTTTCTGAGAACGAACCCCTAATCTTCCACTCATCCCTTTTGAAACACCAACTGTCTGTCCTACTACCCTCTTATGAAATAATAAACTTCATCGTTATCTAACGCAAACTACTTTCAACTATTTTACCGACCATTTCATGGTCATTTTACAAAAGGTCTTACTCCTGTGCCATTAAACCAAAAATTTATGAATTTACTAACACTTTATAAACAATGACCTTACTGATACTTTGCAAACTATTTTCTTATAAAGTGATAAACCGATTAACTACCTTACCACTATTTTATGAAACAACAAACAATTGCGATAGCAATTTGTAAACTATATTACAAAAATTTTCCTACAAGTTATATTACGGTCTTATAAACTATTAGCTGTTTTAGCCACTGTCTGATTTGAAACCATAAAACTTAGTACTCTTACCTCACAAACTATTTTGCCTTTACCGTACTAAGTATTTTACTACCACCCTATTTCTTGAACTACGAATTCTTCTACTATTTGACAAACATTAAATTGTTTCCTTATAAGCTATTTTACAAATCATTTCACAAGTTATTTTATAATCTGAATCGTTATCTTACCAAAATATCACAAAGTTAACTTCGATTTCACTACTATTCTATAAATAATAAATCATTTTCTATTGCTTTATAAGCTGTTTTAAAAAAAATCACCTTACCAAGTTGTTGCTTTAATACCGAACCACAAACTATGATTTATCATGACAAAAGTATTTTCTTGTTACTCAATAAAGTAGTTTTACAAACCTTTCCATAAAATTTACTGCAATTTCCTCATAAACTATTTACTCCTCTCGAAATACTTTAAAGGATAACCGATATTTTCTTTTGAAAATAAACCAAATTTTTGGAGTAAAAATAAGCGCTTTGTTTTGAAAACAATAGATACACATTTTAGTGGGAAATGCTTGGAAACAAAATTGACTCATCATCTACAAAAGCTAAGGTAATTGAAACTATTTGAAATTGCGAAACGACTTTTGAATTCACATAAAAACCTCCAACTTGGAACCGATTCCATGTTGTCTCCTAAAACTTTATTTAACAAGTTTTCATCACAAAAGGTGAAATTTAGCAATTTTCTTTACATACATCTAGCTCTCTCTTAAAATTTTAAATGCTCTATATTTTTATATATACCCCCACATTCGAGAAGCATAACCTTAACAACTAAATCCTGCCCATAAACTTTTAAAACTTATCGAACCATACATACCCAACCACATCTTCTTATATGACGTTTTCACCTTCGATGACTTTTCTTTAAATAACAATTGTGACACCAATAAAACACGTGGTGACATTTTTCTAGAAAGATTCATTCTGACGAGTCAAAAAGTTTCTGGTCAAACCTTATCAAAACTTCTTATGCTAAGAAACATCAATCATCGACCTTTGCAAAATTGTTTATTTGCATCACGTATAAAAACCGGTTTTATAGGATCCCTTCGAGGATACAAACCTCTTAACCAATTTTTCATCCCAAAGAAATTGTGCCTCTTGAAATATTCTTTTTATTCGAATAAATTTATTCACATCACGTTTGCGAACAAAACTAGAAAATTTCAAAAATTTCCCTTTGTCATATAAGCGACTAACACAAACCTAACCTCGAGGGCGAGGTTCCCGTAAGGGGTAGGTACTGTAACCACCCGTAAATTTCCAAGTCACTAGTCTCATGTAAAACAAAATAATCGTTTATCTTGATTTAATCAAACTACCTTATGCATTTTCATGCCTAAATTTTTATTTTTTTTATGCAACCACGGGTAACATTGATAAACGAATGATGCAAATTAATTATTTTCTGACATTTACTGATGATCAAAACGCGACAACGAGAGGTTATCTCGATAAACGAGTCTGCACGCGTACCGACATCACACTAGTTATGGCTTAAATATAAAAGTTACCTATCGAAATCAACGACACTGTTTTTATATCAGTTTTACGAAAACGTGACTAGAAATATAATTATTATATTTTTACCAAGCCGGGATGCCACGTTTACTGTTTAATACAGCGAGACACGGGGTACACAATATACTATTAATAATACTGATAATAAGACAAATCACATCAATCCAAAAATCTGTATCCTAACCTACCTTATCTCTTACCAAATGCAGTATCCCCCTCACCTCACTTCTCTCCAAAACGCATCTCCCTCTTCTGGTAACCTTCCCTACGCCTTTCTCTGCGTGTAAGACCAAGCAAGGACACAGGACACAACTCTTATCACTTCCTTCCCACATGTTTGAAAATGACAAGACACAACCATATTTCCCTTTCTTTCTTGGGACCATAAGAGACCTCAAATTAAATAATGGGGAGACCATGCTACCTTCTTTCTCCTCTTGCTTGTTCTCGTAAAATACTTAACTCTTGGACTCATTTCTCACAATTCTTCTATCATATTCAACACTCTCAAACACTTACTCTTTTGCTCACTGTCGTGGCCACAAACAAGAAAAAGCTAGAGCAAAAAGGGGTTTTTCTTAAGCTAAGGAATCGGGTCTCACTTGTGCTCATTCACGTCTCGTTCGATCCACCCGTCACATTTCAAACCCACTGTAAGGTCTCAACCTTTTTGAAACTTTGTTTCCCTTGAATATACACGTACATGCATACAAGTTTGCAAGTTGGTTTTATTGTTTAAAACTTGTGTGGTATTCTTTTTCGAAGTTGTTTAGTACACTAGTGCACAGTGGTTCGCACTATCGAATCACATACTCTCGAGTCAAGTTTTTTTTAAGGTTTTTCATACAAGCTAACTAGAGGTGAACGTAAAAGAAACCTAAAACTTGAGTCTTGGCTCCATCTTGGATTAATGCTCATCTCGGTTTGTTGGCTTAGTCCGTGTTTATTTTGGTTTTGTACCCGTTTTGAACTCATTCTACTCGATATATATATATATGCATACTCGACACACACATAGCTAAACGAGTTAAACTCGTGAGATATTGGCTTGTTGTCGCTTCTAAACCATGCCGGGTTCATATGTGAAACACTACACGAAACTAAGTTGTTTGAATCTATTGCGACGTTAAGTTAGTTTTTTCGAGGGTTTATGGTATAAACTCTTGGTATGAATAAACTACAAGGTCGAAACTCAACTCACTTGTCTCGTAAATATACCTCGAAAGTCACAAGCTAAACGTTTTGTAAAACTTGGAAACCCATGTTATAATTGTCGAATGGCAACTGAAAAGGAAGAGAGAAACACAACTCGAAAACATATACATGCAAAATGTGAAGGTTCTTTTTTTTACAAATATCTATACTATCTATAATAGAAATAGAAAAATGGTCAAAGTGAAAAGTGAAAAGTGAAAAGTCAAGAAAGTGAAATGTGAAAAAATTTAAAAAGGAAATGTTGAAATAATTAATTATGAGTAATTTCAACTATTAATACCTAAATATGTTTCAAAATAAACTATTAATACACATCGAAAACCGGGTTGACCCAGAACGCTTCAAACCCGTCGGGTTGACCCGGTTTAATTTGACCCGTTTTTTTGACCCAACCCGTCGGGTTGACCCGGTTTATATTGACTCATTTTTTAACCGGAACCGTTCAACCAGTTGAACCTCCTGAGTCGAACCAGGTTTCAAAATATTATGTTAATCCCCAATTTCTCAAACTTTTACTATTTTTCGTTTATAACCCATAAACTTTTTTTATCACTAAAACTATTTTACTAAAAAGTACAATAAAATTTTCACAATGTACAATTTAAACAAGCTACAACATAATTCTAAATATAAAATAATTAAAGATACTAATTAATATTATTTTTAAAACACCCTAAAATGAAAAGTACATGTTATTATATACATTATACAAATTAATAAAACACACAAAACTTCATACAAGCTAACAAGTTGATGGTACATATAGTTTTGAAAATCGGATCGGACCAACGGGTTCAACCGGAAATCGGTGTCGCCACCAGTTCGGCTAACCAATAATAGCCATCCGAAAACGAACTAGAGAGGACCCGTTGAAATCGATACAAACTGGTGAATCAGGTTTCTTCAAGATCTATTTCTCCGGTTAATCGTCACAGGGTACCCGCCGCCGCAACGCGCGGGTACCCTGTTACACTATATATAAAGGAAAAACCAAAAAGTAAAAAGTGAAAATTTGAAACTATTAATACATATCGAAAACCGGGTTGACCCTGGACGCTTCAAAACCGGTGGGTTGACCTTGTTTAATTTGACCCATTTTGACCCAACCTGTCGGGTTGACTCGGTTTAAATCGACTCGTTTTTTGACGGGAACGGTTCAACCGGTTGAACCACCCGGGTCGTACCGGATTTCAAAACATTATGTTTAATCCCCAAATCTTCAAACTTTTATTATTTTTCGTTTAGAACCCATAAACTTTTTTTTAACACAAAACGATCTGTCGCTATATAAATATATTATATATATAAGTTTTTTTTCAAAAACGATTATAATGTTTTACAATTAAGAGAAAATATGTGCCCGTTAATTCACATTTAACTTTTCAATAGGCTAAATACGCCAATTTCAAAAAGAAAAATGGGGCTAAATGTGCCTAAATCTTTTATAAAATAGCCAAAATTAGCCAATTTTATTTTTATTTTTTTTATTTTGGGCTAATCACATTCATGCTAATTTTGGTACTTGCGTTCTTCTTAACAACGGCACCATTAATCCCATCCTTGTTAGTTTTATGCGACAAGTAACATGTGTTGTTAGTTTTTATCTCATAACTGATGTAATGTTTACTTTCATTTTCATTAAATCTTTTTATATGATGTTTGATAGATGTTAAGAATTTTGTCTAGACTTTAGTTATCGTATAGTACAACCGTTTGCAATTGCATTTTCATCGGTTCACGTTCTATTTTAAACGCTACACAAAACACTCACCACAATATCACAAATCTCTAATTATCTGACGCTAGAAAAGCGCTGCCGCTAGGCACGGGTACTCGCCTATATAAAACAGTACGTAAAGTGTGGGTTAAATAAAAAAGAGTTAGGAAATATGGCACGATTGGCCTAGTGGCTCAGCTGGGAAGGACAGTTGCGTCTACACAAGAGGTCGAGAGTTTGAATCCTGCCCATGGCAGTTTTATTTTTATTTTGATTAGTTATTTTGCAAGTTTCGCATTTTGGCACCCTTAGCCCCTCAACTTCAAATCTCTTACCACTTTTCTTTAAACTCTTATAAGTTTGTAACTTATATATGTTTTTACAACTATAGTCCCTTAACTTCAAACCAACTAACAAATTTTCTTAGAAAGATATATATGTTTTGAAACTTATAATAATCCTTGCAACTTCAATCCTCAAGCTTAGTACTTGGACACTTGTCACCCTAAGACTTTTACAAACTTGATGAATTTATACATTTTATCACTTTTTCGTTTAAGTAAATTTATTTAACACATATTTTATTTGACGATCACATCCCCGTAAACTATAAATATTATGTTTTTCCAAATATATTATTTTCTCACAACTCCGATAAATATATATTGTATATATAAATTTCACACCTCGAAGACTAACAAATACAATACGACTTGTAATTATTCCTACTTCAGTTGTACTGGAGCCAATATTTGGGCCGACTCTTATACGAAAGTTTCGTCTACATCACTCCTCCATTTATTCCAAGAGCCAATACTTTCAAAATCATTTTAAACTTAAACGCTGCCACACAAGCAACAACAACATAAACATTTAACTTATTTAAACACTATCGAGTCAAACATAAACATATAAACTAAGACTTGCCATACTATTATAGGTCGCGTGAGTGCTACGTGCTCCTATCATTTGACTTTACGCTATTTCAGATTGCTTCACTAAGGTGAGTTCATAGCCCCACTTTTACTCTTTTAACTGTTTTATAAACTCTTTGGGGGAGATACATGCTATAAACTAGAACACAAGTCTTTTCTTAAAATGTATGCTTGCCTGATTATTATTATTATAGCCTAAGTTGCCTGCCAAAAGTCCCCTTCATCATGAACCATTAATCACTTGCGAGTGAACGCAAATATTGTGGATAGTACTATAGGAATTGACGACCCCGACTCGGTTATCGGAAATAACCGGGGCGCACCATATTTGATTATCTCTATGTAATTGGCTATTACATCTGGGGGGCAATTTTATTACTTACACCAGTAATTAGGTGTATGCAGTTAGTATTGGTGTCATGAGCTTAGTGCATAATAATAATCTCTGTTTTCTATGGTAATTGTCTTCGAAGCAATTATCATCTCTTACTTGTGTTCAACTATTTACTAAACCTATGAATATCACTCAACCTTTGTGTTGATCTTTTTAAGCATGTTTATCTCAAGTATTAAAAAGGCGATAGCTAACTCTGGAGGCGCTTGGGCATTGGCATGGCATGGTCATAGATGACTCTGATTTACGTATGGGGACCACATTTTATTAATGGGTCATTTTTCCGCAACAAATCAACCTTTGTAAACTCTATTTTACTTCAATAAATGAAATCTTTTAAGAAAAATCTTAATTTTTCACTTTGTGTTATGATCCAATTGAGTAGCATCCCCAAAACCTTTTCTAGCAGCTTTAAAAAGTAATCGAGCAGTAGCAACCAGACGCCAACAGCAGGTTCTTTTTATAGGTAGCAGTAGTTAGTGTGATCGAGTACGAGCAGTAGTAAACATTGTAACTAGCAGTGGTTACAAGAATGACTAGCAGTGGAATCGATTAAAGCTAGCAGTGGAAAGTCACCTTCAATATGAGCAATACAAACTTCTAAATACAAGTATTTGTTACAGCCATGAAACCGTCATAACTGATGCATTGCTATGCCTCCATCAACCTCTCACTTCACTCGAGACAATATAAATAGGATTCGACAAATACCAAAAAACGAATCAAAAGAACCTGAATGTACGCCCTTCATATTATCAGAAGTATCACCCATCGTGGGAATATGAGTGTTTAATGGAGTCCTTACCACGACAACTCATCTTTTATAAACAATACCTTGCTTACCTTGAGCAACAATATGTACGAGGGGTTTGAGAGATGGACCAATCAGATTAAACCCCATGCATGAGAAGACAATCAATGATATTATATTACATTAGAGATATATGCAATTGCAATATAACTAAAAGTAAGGATATCACTGACCCACGAATAAATTAAACCAATCGTTGCATTAATTGGCTGTACCAAACCCTAAAATTCGTTTATAAAACTCCTTCTGCAGCCATATTCGACACCTTATAACTTTTGATTGAGAGCTCAGATCGACGATCCCTCTGGTGGAAAGTTAGATGGGTATATAGAGAACGTCCACCAAATATTTCGTCACTATCCAACGGTTAACGAAAAAGTTATGATCGTTTCAAAACAGTGCTGCAGAAACTTATACGAAAAATTTCAGATTCGAATTTTGTCTTCTTTTCGCGATTCTTCGACCAATAAAACCTTGCGAATCCCTAGGTAACGAGCTCCCCAAGCTCTGATACCAATTGTGGAGTTTGTTTACTCCTTGAGATCGTTTTGAGCCTTAGGGTTCGACAATAACATAGATAAAGAACATGAACAGCGGAATTAAAACAAACATCAATATTATTGACACAAGGTTTCTTTCACAATCACCACCAATTATTATTTGATCAGAATAATAACGTGCTACCTAAATATAACAAGGATCTAAGACACCTCAGATCTTGGGGGTTAACTAAACTACTTTCCTAGGCGTTTACAAGATTATACGCCTAGGACACACACACACACCCCTTTAATTGTCTACATTATGGAAGACTTGTATATATAAAACCTACCTCCCATGTTCTTTTTATATACTAGAGGATTAGGGTTTACAAATCTCTACTAAGGACTAAATAATAAATCTTCTTTTGCAAGCAAGTCCTTCCATCTTTTTGTAGGTTTCATCTTTGTCACTTTAAGTCCTTTATGTTTCATTCTTTATTGTTTTGTATCATCAAACCAATAAACCCAACACAACATATTTTCAAATAACCTTCGATCTAGCTAACATGACCGGTTACTAGTAGGTTAACATATTACCACTTGATTAAAAGTTACACATTTAGTCCCCAAATTGGAACAAATTCACGTATTTGATCATTTTTTGGTAACGTTCGTTATTTTTTTTTTATTTTATTATTTTTTTTTAACTTTTATTTATTTTTCTTAAAATCTAGATGAAATTTTTCTTTTTTAAATTAATTTTTTTTAAATAAAAATTGGATAGATTTTTTTATACATTTCTTTTAGAAGTTTTTTTTTTTCTTTTTTCTCTTTTTTAGTCTGGATAAATCTTGAAAATTGTAATTATTTAAAAAAAGTTTATCTAGATTTTTCAAAAAAATTTTATCATATTTTGTTAAAAATAATTTTTTGATTTTTATTAAAAAAAAAAAAAAAAAAAAAAAAATGTCAGATTTTTGAATCTATAGTTATTTTAAAACAAATACAATTTTCAAGATTTAAAATATATATATATATATATATATATATATATAGGGGGGCTCATTCTTGTGAGAAGCCTAAATTTGGTGAGAACGCGAGAAGAGATCCTAGCCCTCCATTTAATCCCTTCATTTTTTTAATCTAATGGCTAAGATTAATCTATCATTTGCACTAACTATATGCTAAAATGGGTATTTTTGTAATTATCATGCTTACAACTAATATATATATAAAAACACACACATCCCACACAATTACAGGTGAAAACGATTAATTCCCTCTGATTATAACCACCTTCAACAATCTCCGGTCATAACCACTGCCGATCAAACCACCATTACACCGCCGATCAAACCACCACTACACCACCCGATCAAACCACCACTACACCGCCCTTTTAAACTAACATATACTACCGGAATCGCCACCGTAATCACGACCAGAATCATAATCGATCAATATGAGTGAAGAAGAAGAATATATTAATGGAATAAAATCAATTGAGTATGAGATTGTTGAAGAAGATGAACTTTCTAATCAGAATACACAGAAACTTCAAGTAACTATTATTTTTGTTATTTATGATAACATTTTATTGTAGAATTCTTGATTATTATGTGTTTGAGGTTATTATCATTGTTTAAATTTTAAAATAAGTCACATGTCAATGTATAGATTACTAATTAGGTCTTGATTGCTATAAGCTACTTAATTAGTTTGCGTAAAGTAGAATATAGGAGAGATTTTGTTATCTTACTAGTGGAATTTTAAGTTTAGTGAGAGTATCTTCGCGCGTGAAAAGAATCATTAAGAAAATGAAGTTTAGATGGTATTAGCTGATTTTTGATTATTCAAGCTTAGTAAAAGTATCTTCGCGTGTGAAAATAATCATGAAGGAATGAAGTTTAGATGTTATTAGCTGATTTTTGATTATTCAAGTTTGGTAAAATTATCTTCGCGTGTGAATATAATCATCAATGAATGAAGTTTATATGTTATTGTTTATATGTTATTAGCTGATTTTTTATTATTCAAGTTTAGTAAAAGTATCTTCACGTGTGAAAATATGTCTCTTAGCTTTTTAAGATGTGTGAACAATTTTGTCACATGTGAAAATATACGTCTCGTAGCTTTTTAAGAACTTCTTCACATTTGAAAATATACGTCTTGTAGCTTTTTAAGAACTTTTTCACATGTGAAATATGTCTCTTAGCTTTTTAAGAACTTCTTCACATTTGAAAATATACGTCTCGTAGCTTTTTAAGAACTTCTTCACATGTGAAATTATGTCTCTTAGCTTTTCAAGATGTGTTAACAACTTCGTCACATGTGAAAATTTACGTCTTGTAGTTTTTAAGAACTTCTTCACATGTGAAAATATGTCTCATAGCTTTTCAAGATGTGTGAACAACTTCGTCAAATGTGAAAATCTACCTCTTGTAGCTTTTTAAGAACTTCTTCACTTGTGAAAATATGTCTTTTAGCTTTTTAAGATGTGTAAACAATTTTGTCACATGTGAAAATATACATCTCGTAGCTTTTTAAGAACTTCTTCACATGTGAAAATATGTCTCTTAGCTTTTTCAAGATGTGTGAACAACTTCGTCACAAGTGAAAATCTACGTCTTATAGCTTTTTAAGAACTTCTTCACTTGTGAAAATATGTCTCTTTGCTTTTTAAGATGTGTGAACAATTTTGTCACATGTGAAAATATACGTCTCGTAGCTTTTTAAAAACTTCTTCACGTTTGAAAATATACGTCTCGTAGCTTTTTAAGAACTTCTTCATATGTGAAAATATGTCTCTTAGATTTTTAAGATGTGTGAACCATTTTGTCACATGTGAAAATATACGTCTCGTAGCTTTTAAAGAACTTCTTCACATGTGAAAATATACGTCTCGTATCTTTTTAAGATGTGCGAACAACTTCATCACATGTGAAAACGATGAATCAATGATGGGTGCTATGAAATGAAGAAGCCTTCTTAATCGCGGTTGTTTTTTTTAGCTATGAAATAGACCTCTATTTGATGTTAATTTAGGTGCGTCAAAACCAGAAACTCCATTATTTTGTGTCGCTTATAATTGTGTGATTATGATGCTATTTTAAAGTTAAGCCGTTAATGGAATGTATAGTTGACCTGGGTATTTTATTGTAACTGGCAAATTGTTACAAAGATACTCCTTTTCTGTAAAATTGTTACACAGCTATTGATATGGTTGATTTTCGTTAAGTTTATGCTTCTATAATCATCACATGTGAAAAAAGCATTCAAAAAGTATTTTATTGCCCTCATTTTTGTTGGTTACAGATAAATTGGAAAAGTATTGTACTTTCTTTATTTTTGATCTGTTACGAAAGGAAGAAACATTTCATGGCCAAGTCAAATTGATGGAATGGAACTTATAGATGAAAAATGTTTATGCATTTAATTCGTGTTCATGTCTTTTTTCACTAGCTATCAATGTCTATTGAGTGCTAATTTAATGATATATTATTTTAGTCATCATTTCATGAAACTGCACGCTCCTGACAAATGGAGGTGTGATGAGTTTAGCTTCAAGGCCGAGTCAAGCAACAAGTGAAGAGCAAACTATTTTTCTTCACATCATCCTACAGGTACATAGATCTTTCAAAGTTGGTCATAGTTACCTTCACTAAATCATGATGGTTTTTTTTGGGTAATTCAGGTTCTTGCCTACGAATAGGCCTTATGTTCTTGATTCAGCTTTGTTGAGACCAGAAAGGTTCGATAGGCAAGTTACTGTCGATAGGTCTAATGTTGTCAAAATCCTTCAGGTTTGATGTCGTCCAACTGCTTGAATTATTTGCTGCATAAAATTTTTAGGACTCTATGAGCTTCTGATGTGAATGCATATGCAGTTACTTGATTTGATTGACCATTGAGAACAAATTATAGATGTGTTTACTAAGAATTGCATGAAATTTATTAGCTTTAATAGCGTGTCTGATTATGTAGATGCTTAGGAGTTAGGACTAATCATAAAGTCACAAGGAGGGATTATTTATAAGGTGTTTGGATGTGCTTTTAAATCGATTATGAATATAAATTTGAGCAATGTATGTCATAGTAGTTAGTATAGAGCGTTTGGGCAATACAATTCATAATTAAAGTTGCAATTGTGGTAAGGATACTAGTTATGGATATAACTGTAATATACTTCAACCATTTCGTAACTTCAACAAGTGAAAGTGCAACTATTGTATTTGTTACAACTCGTACTAGTTATTTGATCCATTACTTTGAAATTTCAAGAAAAACTCCCGCTTATTAGAACTTTTTGTTTCTTGTCAAAACTATAACTCCTTCTACATGATATGGTTCAAGATTATAAATTTGTCATTATTGAAGTTTATCAGACATTTACTAATGGTGAAGTACTTTGGATATGGCAGGTGCACTCAAGGGGTAAGGCACTTGCAAAATATGCTGATTTTGATAAGATTGCAAGGAGAACATCGGGTTTCACAGGAGCTTATTTGCAGAACCTGATGAACGAAGCTGCTATTCTTGCTGCCAGGCGTGAGCTTAAGGAAATAAGCAAAGATGAGATAGCAGATGATCTTGATAAAATCATTGCTGCCCAGAGAAGAAAATTGTTGTTGTCTCAGAAAAGAAAAAGAAGCTTGGTACGTATCAAGGTAACAAACATAAACTCTTCTTTCTGCCTTTTTCGTGGTTTCCTTTAATTACAGTATAACGTAAATAGTGTTTACGGGTGTATGTACATTGTTGATTAGGTTATTTCTGGTCTGTGGTTCGTAATCAGAGGGTACTCTCAGTCCCTTCAGTATGTGTTTCAGATTCCTGTTGAGGTGTGGAATCGTTGTATCCAACTCAGATTCCCGTTGAGGATCGGGTGGTCTACTGGTCACATACTCACATCATAGTCGCCTTTAGTGGGGCATGATGGTGCAGCCTTATTTGATTCATGTCTGATGAAGTAAGGACTATTCTAGCACTCCTTTATATAACTTCAACACGGTTGAAAATTTGACATTTTAATGCTTTATTATTTATTACCTGATACTAGCTGCTGACATTATTCATCCTCCTGTAAATGTCTTACTTATTGGTTACAGTGGACAGAGTAATGGGTGAAGCTCGTATTCATCTGATGATCTACCTAAAGCTGTGGTTATGACCTTTGATCTGATGAGCTCATCCGATCAGCAGTATGGACTTTCACCCCATACATCTAGTTCTGCTTCTCGGTTAGTTTCTATATACTAAGAGCTAAACATTTGCTCTACGAGTAGTTTATGTGTTCATGAATGTAATTTTGTTTGTCACCTGTTTTGATATGCGTTGGTGATATTTCAGTTGGAACAAACAATGGAGAAATCATGATTTGGGATGTGCGTAGGAGGGAGAAGCTTGTTCAGAAAAATTCCAAGGTTTCTGATCTTGGTTCTTATTCAGTGAAGCAGCGTTTCAGGTGAGTCTGAACACTTAAGTCAGAGTCCAGAAATGAATATATTGGGATTAAATATTGATTAATGGATGCAATATGTTGCTCCAGCTCCTGACTTGTTCACTCGTGTTGCCATCTTGGTGGCTTTCACTGTTCTTGTATCTCATTTGATATCTTTTCAACCTCAAGGTTTTTTTTTTGTGCATATTTTCCAAAACTATTCAACATTATTTGCTTATTCTTTTTTGTTGAAGTATTATGCATAATTGTTTTCCCTTTTTGTAGGAGTCGGTCATGAAGGAATATGAAAACTTCAAGTTTCAACAACCATATCAGCAGGCCATGTATAATTGCTCGTTACTTCTAAAAGATCAGAACTGGCATTGGAATGACGAGCTCGAAGTTCTTACTGTTCTTGGACCTGAAGATCTTTTAAGATTATATTCTCAAATTTTGTCAAGGACCTTCATAGAGTGCTATGCAGCAAGTTAGTTTCTCTACTGCAGTTAATTCATCTTTTCTTTATGATACTATTTTATAACTTTTGCATTTTGTTTTACTTTCATGTCAAGAAATATAGAACCAAATGAAGCCGAATTAATGATCCAGCATGTTGAAAATGTACTTTTTAAGGGCGCCAAGCCTTTATCTCAGAAACTATTCCTAGCACAACATTTGTCGAATAGGATCGTCAATCTTGAAAAAGGTGTCAATTATTGCTGTACCAAAGAGGGTCTGAATCCAAGTGATGAAAATTCTGCTCTTCTTCACTACATTCAGGTATAAACGCTAAGTTGACTATGCCTAAGTTTCAACTTACTTTCGGTTTGGCATATGAACAAATCCGTATCTATTAAAAATTGCTATGTATGAAACTTACCTATTTTCAAGAAACTAAGATGGCAGTTAGAGGGAATTTAAAAGGACTTGGTAATTCAAATTGTAAAATAATCAGTTAAAAAATTATTGCAGTCAGGAAATTGGGATTGGCGATTAAAATCTCAAAAAAATATTTCATGAGTAATTGAGTATAATCTCTCATATTGCTACAAATGATCTGGTGCGCAGTAAAACGACCAGTATTGATTGGTGTGTATGATATTGTATACAGGTACATCGTGATGATTTTAAGTTGAACATTAAACTTCAGCTTGTTGCCCTTATTGCTAAACAACCAGCTTTCCAGTAACTTAGATCAGTTAAGCAACTTGGTTATATCACCGTGCTTATGCAGAGGTATTTGAAACCTATATACTTCTTCAAAGGGAAATGCTGTGTTATATATTGTAACACAAAATCTATGTAACTAATATCAACTCTTACGTATCAATTAATGTAGGAACGACTCTGGCATTCGTGGAGTACAGTTCATAATATAATCTACTATGAAAGTAGCAATTTGTTTTGTTCTATTTTATGATGGATGAGTTGACTAATAACTAAACCCACTTCTTTGATTTGATAGGTACTAAACTTACATCTCTACAATCTGTATCCATCCACTTACACTCACATGTATGTATGTATCTGTCGGTAGTCCTAGATATACGTGCTTTCATGTTTCATACATGCCATTATATATATGATACGACCAATATAGTTAACTACTGAGCTTTCATAGTAAAGGTTGGGCACATATTAACAAGTTATTATACTTTCAAACATAACATGCTAATAAACATCAATTTGGGTAGGTTCATTTTTTTTCTCTTAATGTAATTGCAGTTTTACCTCTAAATTGGAATGGGTCTTTTATATTTGTTTGGGCCTAAATTTTTTTTTGCCAACTGCGATTTAAGTTTTTTGTTTTGGATCAATGCATAGACCTTCTATTTCTATGAGTATCAGTATTTTCATCATTTTACTTCTAGTTGTTAGATAACAAGGGGATCCTCGCTCCCAAGTCGTTAGTTTAACCTGTAAATATCATAACCATGAATACATATCGATTCCATACTTTGTCCAATCAATGGAGAAAGTTAGCACTCAATTGCGAACTTCACATAGTGGAATGGCATTTACAGGCATAGGACCTCACAGAACTTATGTACTTGCTGAATGCTATGGCGATCTTCTAACAAATGACTGTATCTTATGCAATACAGAAGCACGTGCCCGTATTCCCTCCGGCAATCCTGCCATTGGGCCCAAATTTTTCTTGGTGATTGTTTCTTGCGAAACAAAAATACAATTTTTATCAGGAGTATAAAGGATCAAACGACACTGTAATTTGTGGGAATAAAACATCGAGTAGTGCATTTAAGGATTCAGTGAGGCAGGCCATTTCAGATGATGTGAGGACTGCACCAAGTAATAGGCACTATTTTGCACGTGACGTGATACTATCAGGTACTGCAAATGAGTCTGTGTATTTGTTGGTGGATTGCTGGGACACTTTAAAAAAGAGTTCTTGTACATAATGCATGAATAGCGCATTTGAATCAATGATGAAATGTTTCCCATGGCCCGAAGGATGTGCACTTCACACTCAATGTATCATTAGGTATTCCAATAATAATTTTCTCAACCCTGAGCCAGGCTCAAAAAATAATGGAGGTAATTCTTATGGGTGTTAAAAATTAGGATGGTAACTTGTAGCGTCTGGTTGGTTGAGTCGTTTGTACCATTGCAGGGAAAATAGCGGTTGTTGTAATTTCCATTGCGGGATTGTTAATTGTGAGTGTTGTCTGGTTTTATTCATGGAAGCGCAGATGTAAATCAAAAAGAGAAAAGGGTATGTGGTCTTTGTCTCTTAGTTTTAGATAGTGTGAGAAATCCTTTTAACTGACTTAGTTTGCCATGAAAGCAAAAAAGATACTATAATTTGTGAAACATACTGATTTTCTTAACTCATAGGTTCTGGTGGCACTAAATTGTTGAAGATCCTGAGCAGTAGTGGTTTGAGCTTCAAATATTCCACGATTGAGAAAGCCACGAGATCTTTTAACGATACGAATAAGCTTGGAGAACGGCGATTTGGAACCGTATACAAGGTAGTTTCTTAGTATTAACCATCTGATCTACTTTTTGGTATTCTTTAGAGTAGTGTACTTTGATTAGTAAATCACTAAATAAAACCGTCACAGGGCGTGCTTCCAGATGGAAAAGAGGTTGCTGTAAAGACTTTTTCTTCAACCACCAAAATAGAGCATTGGACTTCTGCAATGAAGTCAATGTCATTAGTAGTGTCGAGCACAAAAATTTGGTTAAAATTGTAGGATTCAGCTGTTTGGGACCTGAAAGTATACTCATTTATTAATATGTGCCAAAGAGGAGTCTCAATAATTTATATTTGGTAATTTCCATTCTCAAGTCAACGTAGATTGTTGGCATCTTGCCATTCAATTGATAATATTCTTTAATCGGATACAGATACAGTCAGAGGTAAGGAACTGAACTGGGCGAAAAGATATGATATTATTTTAGGCATTGCAGAAGGTTTGACATACCTTCATGAGAACAGAAAAATAAAGATCATTCATCGTGGTATAAAAAGATGCTAACATATTGTTGGATTCGAGGCTTCGTAATAAGATTGATGATTTTGGGTTAGCGAGGTCTTATCAACAAGATAAAAATCATATCAGCACTGGGATTGTCGAAACAATGTAAGAACTTTTTTATTTATTGTTTGTGATTGTTTCCCCTACATTGGTCTCGGTAATTTTGTTTGCAGTGGATATATGGCTCCGGAGTACATAACCCATGGTAAATTAACTAAAAAGGTGGATGTGTTTAGCTTTGAGGTGCTTTTGCTTGATGTCATGACTGGAATGCCAAACAAAGGAATACAAACATCAGAAGACAGTTATGGCTTGGTTTCAATTGTAAGTACAATTTTCAAACCAAGCATATAGCTATCACACATTCTAATGTCCATAAAAATGTTGAATTAAACTGTTGTAACATGAAATAGGTTTGAAAGCATTTTAAGCAAGGATTCGTGGAGGAGCTTTTCGATCCAAACATAATGTTAAACGATCAAACTAGCAGCAAAACGAAGGAGATACAAAGTGTGGTACATATAGGGCTTCTTGCACCCAAGTAGTTGCATCACTTAGACCAACAATGTCTATGGCTTTACACATGTTATCCAAGAATATTGAACCCTTACCTTCACCTTCAATCCCACCTAATATACCTGAAGTTTGTATACATGTTAATGCATATGGTTCAATATAGGATCCTGCTTCATTCCCCACTGTATCCATTAGTTCTAGCATACCAAGGTAGATGATTCATCCAATAGTAATTATAGAGTTTTAGTAGACCATACCACGCAATAATATTGTATATTCTTGTAAATATTAGTAAACCATACATGTGAAAATTGTTGTTGTTGTAGTTTGCCAAACACCCCTTTAAGTGGTCACAGTGGGTTAACGGGTCAAAATTATTGTTATAGTTTGCCAAACACCCCTTAAAGAGACCACAGTGAACGGGTCAAAAGTTGTAGTTACAGCTTCCATACTGAAATTTCTTGATATCAGATATGTTGATAGCGAATGGTAAGCAAAATGCATAGCCAGTTCTAATCTCGTAATGGGTGTCTATACAGCTTCTGGTATTCATAGTAGAACAGTGGAGGTCCTTGTTTCACAAAAACAATATCAAGAACATCCCACTTATAAAGTATGTTGGAGTTGATAGCAAGGTGACTCTATTCAAAATCAGTGCATGTGCAAACAAGCTGCTTGCTGCGGATTCTAATCACATCTGATTAGCTGCAACATAGAATTACATGGTTCAAACGCTCAGTTCTTTCTTTCGAAAGACACACAAGAAGTTGTACTGCTATTCGACTATGTTCAAAGTGCTTTAGTTTACTAGTAAACTCTATTGTGATATGTACACTTTGTTCATCTCTTTTGTGCATGCTTTTAAAGAGTTTTGATAGGTCAAATTATTGGCTCCAAACCTACTATAATCCTATTACTGCAATTTGTATCCTTTTATATGAATCTATTGGAATTATCATCCCTAGTTCAAACAAAGAGAAAACAAGTCAAACTTAGTGATGATGTGGCGTGCTATTTTGGTACATGTAAGCTCTGCATCTTCCTTCCGGAATCAAGCGTGGATCACTAGTCTAGATTAGTAAACGTTTAAAAATTTGGTCTTTATTGTGCAAACTGCTTTACAAGTTGGGGCTATGCCGCAATTTTCTCATTTATTTGAAACATTTAAACATGACATTAAACTGATATTGTGTCTTTAATGTTGGTTTTATTTAGTAACGAAGTTTGGGATATTAATTGATTCATATCATTTGAAAATCAAAAGTTTGGGGTTCTAGTTATGTGGGTTAATCACCTATTGCATATGACTCTTATTTACTGCGAAATTACATCACTAGTCACTTTATTAAAGAATATGGTCTGAAAAGTCAGGTTGTGCTACCAGGCATTTCAAATCCATTGTGAGAACCAAATATATTAAGGTTGATTATCATTATGTTACGGAGCAAATCACAAATGGGTTTCTTAGAACAGGATAGGTCAATACCAAAGATCAATTGGCGGATGTGCATAACATAAATAATATTGTAGTGTAGATCAACAATCACATATTCTATCAAGGTTGGGAGTGTATCAGGTATATAGAGCTAACTGATATTACTGGAAAACTAGGAGTACAGGTAACAACATATCAGATAAGGGTTAAAGTAATTGGACCTCATATTTGTGTTCAAACACAATTTCACTAGTTACGATGTCATAGAATTTCCAAGACAAGACACTAATTATACTTAACTTTTACGTCTTCTGGTTGTTTTGCAAAAAACAACATGTTGAAGCCTCGAATAGTCCTAGCCTTGAAGTCTATTAGTTACAAAGACAAAACTGCACACCACAAACCCGGAAACAATGATCACGCCACATGCGGGTCTGACCAAATAGTCTTTAAGTATTGTGACGAGAACAATGAGGCCATCTTGTATCTCTTTTATGTAGGTGCAACTTGCCTGCCAAACTTTACCGAACCTCGTGAAGAAATGCCAAATTGTAACAGCAAGAATACACAATATAAACAATAAAGATGGATCTACAAGCATTTTTATGCTATTGAATGTGGACAAGTGATTTCTTGAGACAAGTTTGTACAAAACGTACCCCTCAGCAGTTCCTGAATGATATTCATACAAATACTCCATGTCAAAAGGCTGGCATCCCTGACATCCCTGTGAAGGCACTAGTCTAGATTCCCATCGTCCACATACTCACAGACAAGCATCCTAGCAAAAATGATTTAACAAAAATAACAAAAATGACTTTCGTAGTGGCCATCCTTCTATAAATGTAGTTCATGGTAAACAGTTAAACAACTTATTAAGACTTGTACGTGTCGACAGATTGCTAACCGCAACTATACACTTCTTTAACTTGACAATTCAATTACTACTACTTTTATCCTTGTGTGTACATATCCATCCTAATTCATGATTATGACACACCAAAGTTCCTTGGCTATGCTAGGGTAATATAGATCCCAAATGACCCACGACATCTTTAACTCGGTGATATCAACAAACTGAACTAACTCCCCTGATCCAATATTATTTTTTATCGCTAGCATCAGCTATAACAACTACAACTTAAAAATAAACAATAATAAAGGCATGAAATGCTCACCAACAGTACTTGATTTGTCTCCAAAGCACAATCTGGGACTTGATCACCAAAAAACGTTATTAGACAACCGGTTAACTTTTTCATGTCTGCCATTATTGACCCATTAGTTATGAATAAATTACTCGAAGCAAAATTCATTTGATCCCAACCAGAAGAAAACCATCAGATTATATGGAAACAAGAGCGACACACCTATAGTAATCTAACCTAGAAATTTCAGGGGGAAAAAACCTTGTGAGTAATCATTGCAGCCATTGGACGACCAAGTGGACAACTGCAGTCTGAGAAGATACGAAGTTATAGAAAGTGGCTCACATCTGTACCAGAAGAACTTGTTTGTTTATATGAAAGTATCTGTTTATAAACATATAGAAAGTGGCTCTCGCCATGAGCGTTATATACAATTGGCTAACGCCTAGTGCTCCTAATGGCATGTGTATATGTTTATATCAAAGTATCTGATGATCTTTGTTCATATGTATATATGTTTAAAGACTTTTTGTTGTCTCGTTTTTTAGTCTGCGATATTAAAAAAAAAAAAAAAAAAAAAAAAAAAAAAGGCGAGACTCGGTCAAACTGATTAAGAGATATTAATAGTAAGGTACACACCTCTAAGGCTCTAACAATATGACTCCACTAACAAGGCGAGACTCGGTCAAATTACACTTCAAAATCTGCCCAATTAGATCTTTGGTTGGCTTATTCTGTTTGTTTTTGGTATCTTGCCAAATTCAGCTTTTGCTGATATCCTGTAGAGAATGCACACCAAAAGTTAACAACATTATAAGTACGAAATTTAGATGTGGAAAATCAAACAACTGTCTATTGTATCCCACTTTCTTCATCCTTAAGTATGATGTTTTAGAATGGTAAAGTCACATGCACATGAAGTTAAAAATACTTCTGAGAACATAACTTGAGTTCAAAACCGAAGCATTACCCAAGAAGGTGATGCAAAATCCCAACCAACAGTTCGACTGCAAGGGCTGATGCAATAGGAGCAAGCCTAGGACGTGTTACCGTACATTGCTGGTCTAAAGTGCGGTTAGCTGTTGACTGCATGATATGAAGAAGAAAATTCATTATGCTAACATAGAATACATATAGACTACATCACTACAATATAACATTTGCAAATTTTATAACTCATTTATGCGTTAATGCATTTAATTAAACAATTATACTAACTAGGCTTTACTCATATGTGATTACATGAACAACCATAAGATACAAGTCCATGCCCTATTAAGAACAACGTGGGCATTCGCTTCAGTGTGTGATGAGGAAGTAGTGAAGGGAAGAATTACACAAGGAACGAAGCGGAGGTAGAAGGGAGGTAGATGTTGATGTTGGGGACATAGCTACTACTATATTGGGAGAAAAGAATAATGAAGACGCTACACGGACACTATAAAAAGTGAGTAAATTAATAGGTTTAGTAGATAAACTAATAAACAACGAGAACACGTTCAACCACAACTGTAGCAACTACCAAAAAGAAGACGTATAACTGTTCACGATCCTCCAAACTAGTAACCTGAACAATGCATTATTACCTTTATTCAGTCTCGTAAACACAAAACTTCTACAAGTATATCAGATATCAAATCTAGTATTCTTGGACGAGATAACTAGGATGATTTTAAATACTTGCAAGTTCCAAGAATAGAACAGAACAAGCTACAAGACGTATATTTTGCACATGTGAAGAAGTTCTTAACAAGCTACAAGATGTATATTTGCACATGTGAAGAAGTTCTTAACAAGCCACAAGACGTAAATTTGCATGTGTGAAGAGGTTCTTAAAAAAGCTACAAGACATGTATTTGCATGTGTGAAGAAGTTATTAACAAGCTACAAGACGTATATTTTCACATGTGACGAAGTTGTTCACTCACCTTAAAAAGCTACAAGACATAAATTTGCACGTGTGAAGAAGTTCTTAAAAAGCTACAAGACGTATATTTTCACGTGTGAAGAATTTCTTAAGAAGCTACAACATGTATATTTGCACGTGTGAAGAAGTTCTTAACAAGTTGTTCACACATCTTTATAATCTACGAGAAATATATTTTCACATGTGACAAAGTTGTTCACCTATTTTAATAATCTAGAGACATATATTTTCACATGTGACAAGTTACGAGACATATAATTTCACATGTAACCATATATGTCTTATTAGTTTCATATTTTATAAATTGTAATCTGAATCGGAAAAGATGTCTAATTGTCTATGATCCTACCATTTAGCTACACCAAATCAAATATGTCATTCCATGTATCTTATTCGGTAACTCACATAAATAGTGCATCTCTAACTAGTCTAGGTTAATGTCTCTAAGACCACCACTATAACGAGGTGCTCATATTCAGATTTTATGCAACAATTGAAACAAATTAAGCGTTAATATCTCACATTCAGATGTGAAATGTTAGTCACATGTGAAAATCTTATAGACTAATTCACTTAGGAATTTCATCAAACACCTAGAGTGCATCTATTTGTGCAAAGCTAACTAATAACAACATGTACCAAATTAACTGAAAATAAACCACCAGCAAAAGACATGTTCATCTTTCATTTTCTTTATCCAGTTTACGTAATCATCTAAATTATTCATCAACATAAATAACTAAAATAAAACACAATGAATAATTTGTCTATAATCACAGAATCAAAAAATATATATGAATCATAAGCTTAATTCAAAATTACTCGATACCTCGGTATAATACATGATGATGATGATTATCGGCGGTGGATGGTGGTGGATCAGCGATAATTATGGCGGTGGATGGTGGTGATCGGCGATAATTATAGCGGTGGATGGTGGTGATCGGCGATGATCACGGCAGTGCGATGACCGGTGGAAGTTGGCTTGGATGAATGATGAGAGAATATCTGTATTTTCACGCTTTTAAAAGAAAGATGTGTGTGTTTTTCTTTTTTATACGACCCATCAGATATTTAGTATTATATGAGTATCTTTTAGTGTAAAAAATTTGACGGATCTTAGCTGTTAGATCTTAAAAAGGAGGGATTAAATGAAGGGTCAGGATTACTTCTCGCGTTCTCACAAAAAATAGACTTCTCATTTGAACGCTTGTCTATATATAGGAACCTATATATATATATATATAGGGAGGTTAACGTAAGTTAGTGTCTTAACATAGGAAGTATAGGAAGTCATCTTGACCGTCCAATGTATCATGGATGATGTCTTTTAATCAAGATTAGATGAATGACACATTTGTAATAGTAATTGAACCAGGAGGGCATTTTGGTCAAACCAAGTTATTAGCAGAATTGTTAAAATCTTGAATATCTTTGTTGATAACGTTTTCATCCATAACAATTTAACATAATTGTCACCATTTTATTATAATATTTCTTGATCACATTGATTCTTAAATACACGACACAAACTATGAGAAATTTTATAACTAAACTTTAGAACAGTTCATATAATTCGTATGAGCTTGTTACAGAAACACAACTCAATTTACATGATACCAATTCATATAAACTCATACTTTAATTTATTATCAAAATTGTTACAGAAACACAAACAACCTCCAACTATACATCAAAAACTTTCCCAAAACCAAAATTCGATAAATCAATGCAAAACTTGCCATTGTCTAAAATTCCAACATTTCAAAAACTGATACATGCATCTTACAACCAATAATAGCCCGAACCATAAACCTTGAAATCACCTTCAACATTGATACATGATCACAATCACAAATACACACACCTGGGTATACACAACAACATATTGATACATGCCTAGTAACCCATTGATACTCAACTCGGTATACATAAAAACTTCTCGGTCATAATCCGCCGAAGATAGCAGCGGTTAACGTCCGACAATATTGAGACAAATATAGCAATTATTCAAAAACCCAATATTTGAAAACTTGAACCAATTATTGAAAACATGTATAAGCTTGAACAAATTACGGGATGAGAAAATTATCGGAACAGTCTGATATGGTTTATTCTTTACTATCGGAGATAAAGCTCGCCAAAAACTATAAAAATACTTGTTCGCTAATGTTCATACGTTATTAATGGTGGCTATATTTTAGCATTCGAATTGTTCTTGTAGAGATGGAATATAATGGATATGAGAAAGATATTACGTGATTTTCATTTGGGAGTAAAAGAAAAATGAGGAACCGTTTGATATGGTAAAAGGATGGTAGGGATTTTTGAGATATTTAAGGAAGTGAAAAAAATACCAATTATGCCCTTTTTCTTTAATCAAAAATTTCTTTTACTTAAAAAAAACATAATTTCCACTTGGCATCATTTTATTTGCTTCTTATTCTTTCTTACTTTAAACACTATCTCACAAGAACCTCATTCTATATATATATATATATATATATATATATATAGGGAAGGGTTATTTTCAGAACCAAATAAATTGCGAGAACTGCGAGAACCAGCATCAACCAATCAGATTTTTTCTTATATTAATTTGTATAATTTAATTCAAAAGGGCATAATGGTAAAATTACTTTTTTTTTTTTTTTTTTTTTTTTTTTTTTTTACAGACTACGTTTTTTTTAGTTCCAGTAATTCTAGGATTTTTTTTTTTTTTTTTTTTTTTTTTTTTACATTGTGTGCACATGTGTTTTGCATTATTTGATAATTGTATTTTCCGGATTTTTTTTTTACATTGTGTGCACATGTGTTTTGCATTATTTGATAATTGTATTTTCCGTTTTTTGCATAGGTGTTTTGTATTTGCACATGTATCTAGAAAAATACTACATAATACAAACAACAAAACTTTATTAATACATCTATGCAATTTTATACAAACAACAACTTTATTAAAAATATAACATAAATATGTTTTATTACATAAATTGTATTTTCTCATTGTACACATGTGTTTTTTCTAATTGGCCACTTTCTACACATGTGTTTTTCCTCATTGGCCACTCTCGATCTCTTTGTACACATGTGTTTTTCCTCATTGGCCACTCTCGATCTCTTTGTACACATGTGTTTTTCCTCATTGGCCACTCTCGATTTCTCGATCTCTTTGTAGGCATATGTACACATGTGTTTTTAATCCTTGTACACAATCCTTTCCATAACAGCTGAAATTAAACAAAAAAAACAAGTTCATGAAACTGTAAAAACACATATGCATAGAAGGTTTAAAATTCAGAACTGTAAAAACACATATGCACACTCCTTTTCTATTACTCTTTATAAGATTATTTTTAAATGTACTATGTATATGATAATTGTATCTTTACTCGAGTAACATTTGCATGATTCTCATGTATGCAATAAACCACACCTGTTAACACCACAAAATAATCTTAGACATAGAAAACATTCAAACAAAAGCAACAAAGCCAACAAGTAACAGTTAAATTAAAGATGCCAAATAATAAATTTATTGAGTTGCAAGTTTTACTAAAACAACACATAGTTGTATCAATTCACTGGTCACATACGATATATCAGTTCATAAGCAAAAAAAAAAAAAAAAAAAAAAAAACAATACACCAATCCACTACTCATTTACAACGAAAACCCAAGAAAACTCGGATCTATAAAATGATTAACAAACTTATATTTATAAATAAATAAAAAATGCATATTTATAATAACAATTAAAACAAAATACTTGATAAACAATACAGACATGTGTCAATGCTTTATGCATCGATGATACAATGACTTAACAATTTTCATGTAAAAAAAAATGTCATCTAATAAAAGACAAACAAATTAAGTAATACAATATACAATCTTGGCCTAAAAGTTTAATGTATTAAAAAAAATCATCAACAAACAGTTTGTTTAATTCATGATATGTAACAAACCGTGAGGAAATAATTGTTGGTGTAGGAGATCAAGAGACATGTTTTCCCAACAACACCATCACCAACTGTCGCACACTTTACGAATCGAGACGCACTCATTCTTCTTCAATTTCACACAATACCTGATCAATTCACGAGTAATCTTCTTCTATTTGATGTGACAAGATAAAACTAACGCTTGATTGTAATAATAAAAAAAGATAAACATTTATCATAGATGTTTTTTAATAATTATTTCGATTTGTGTATACATATGGAAGGGGGCGGCAGAATTTTGTGAATGACGGTGGTGTATGAATTAGAATTTTGCGGAGGGGCGGCAATGGAAGGAGAGATAAGGATGGTGGCTAGGGTTTGAAAGGCAGAGATACAAGATTGAATTACAGGAAACAGTTAGGGTGTGAGATGCTATAATTATGGAAGAATTAAAATACCGACTTTGCCCTCAATTTAATTTTTTCTTTCAATATAAGTTGTAATTATTTTCAAAAATGCCATTTTGCATCAATATGATGTACATTATGCATTATTAAGAGTAACATTGTGGTTCTCGCAGTTCTCGCAAATTATTTGGTTCTGTATATAACTATACACTATATATATATATATATATATATATATATATATATATATATATAGACAAGCGTTCAAATGAGAAGTCTATTTTTTGTGAGAATGCGAGAAGAGATCTGGACCGTAAGATCAAGTAAATCTGATTTTGGGCGGAATGGCATTATTGTAAATATTGGACGAAATTTTTAGGGGTCTTAATGAATTATCCTCATTTGCTTCCACACCCCTAAAGTTTATCCCCTTTTTCTCTCTTTCTCCTTCTATCTCACGTAAACACACATAAAAAACATACACAAACTCAAACAGCAAACCGGATCTCGGTATTAACCACATACTCGTCATCTCCTTCATCTCCATCATCTCAGTCACCGCATATGCGTTATCTTCGTCATCTCCGTCACCGCATATACGTCATCTCCTTCATCTCTTTCGCTTAATATCCGGCGTTGACTCCGGTATGCGCTCTCTAATTTCTTTTTCTGCTTAAATCTGATTTAGTTTTTAACTGTTTAACAACTTTTCTCCGGCGTTGACTCCGGCATTGACTATCTCATGAAGATGTTAATTGATTTATTACACATCTATTTTTTGCACATGTGAAGATGTTTATTGGTTTATTAGTTACTGTTTTTAGTGTTTGTTTGTTACTTTCATTATCTAATGATGTGTTTTTTTTTTATTACATATCTATTTTTGCACTTGTGAAGATTTTTAATTGATTTATTAGATACTGTTTTTAGTGTTTGTTTGTTACATTGACTATCTAATGATGCGTTTGTGAAACAATAGTTTACGGATTAGGTGTTTGATGTTTAAAGATGAATTAAATTGCATAAATCATTGTTTTAAGTTTTGATATTTTGATTTTAGGTACGTTTGAAGAATATTGAGATTAGCGATTATTTGTTTATTTAAGTTTTTAAAAATTATCTTTGCGAGTGAAGAATATCAGTGAGCAATGGAATTTTGAGTTCATTATCGGATTTAAGTTTAGTTAGAGTATCTTTGCATGTGAAGAATATTGAGATTAGTGATTATTTGATTATTTAAGTTTTTAAAAATTATCTTCACGAGTGAAGAATATCAGTAAGCAATGGAATTTTGAGTTTATTATTGGATTTAAGTTTAGTTAAGAGTATCTTCGCATGTGAAGAATGTTAGTTAGGAATGAATTTTTGACGTTATTAGTGGATTTAAGTTTAGTTAGATTATCTTCGCGTGTGAAAATTATAAGCAAGTAATGAATTTTTGAGGTTATTAGTTGAATTAAAATTATTTAGAGTATCATCACCTCTGACGCTGATATTATACAAGGCTTACCTGGTGACGATACAATAGGTTTGGCTGGGCTCGCAAGAAGTCAAGTTTCATTGGCTTCTCAAATCTCATCTTCATTCAATTTGGCTCCAAAATTTGCTCTTTGTTTGCCATCATCATCTGAAAATGGACTAGGGGACATATTTGTTGGTGGAGGGCCGTATTACATGTTACCTAGTATCGAAGATCAATCTTTGTCACTTATAAGGACCCCACTCGTTGTCAATCCAGTAAGCACAGGTCCAGTTTCTTATGAGGGAGCTCCTTCTGAGGAGTATTTCATCAGTGTCCAAGACATTGAAATAAACGTGTATCATTTGATTCATCTTTGTTATCTTTGGATAAAAATGGGGTAGGGGGAACCAAGATAAGTACCATAGCACCTTAGGGTGATGTGATATAACTAATTTTAGGTGATAGGTTTTTGTATACAGATAATAATGCATGTAAATCACCTGTTTTACACTGCCTAGACACTGAATAAACTTGGTTTATGATGCCAAGTTTATATACTAAAATAAGTTTTTATATCATAAAGTAACTTTATATTTTGTCATATGTTTTGCATGAGTACACGAACTAAAAAGTATTTCACTAAATATTACAAACGTTTTAAGATTGCAATATGTGGTTAGTAATTTTTTTAATGTTTTAAAGAACCACACTTTTGAATACACGTTTGTTTGGTTAGCGCCACCATTTTTGCGATCACGATTGATGACAATGAGTATACCAACGCCAAAAAAGATGACAATTAGGACTGTAACACATATTCTTGACGCTTTCATGATTGATTATTAATGAGATGTATGCATTCATGAATATTGTTCAAGTTATAATACTAAATTTTTTTGTATATTGCAGGAGACGTGTTCCATGATGCCCCTAAAGAGTTTCCATACCACCAAAATACAAATCATGATGAAAATACCTCGATTACTAGTGTACAGAAGGAGCATGAATCTCCATGCACTCCTCGTCACAATCTTGGGGATATACTAGAAACTTTAGTAGACCAAACAAATAGTAAAACAGATACAATACATATACCCCCACCTGCTGGACCCTATAAAAGAAGAAAACTAACGAGTCCCACAACACTTGATATCAAGCCCAATTTTTATGCAATTGAGTGTGATGAAACAGCTGAAGCTACCGAATACAGGGATGTGTTGCTTTTGTTCCGGTTTAATGACCATGACCTCCCTTTTGAATTACAAAAGATAATAGTATCTGATTTACGATTACTTAGGTGTCGTTTGTTTTTTCAGAGCTTTTACCTCTTCATCTGCAAACCATGTCTGCAAAAGAAGAGGTACATTTAAGCTCTTCATCTGCAACAAGAAGACCGTTTGTTTTTGTGCTATTGAAGTACTTCTTTCATTTTTCTTCTTTTTCTTCTTTTTTCTTTTTTCTTTTTCACTAGTATTTTTTGTGCTATTAAAGTAACTTTTTTTTTCCTTTTTCTTTTTCACTAGTTTTTTTTACATTTTCGTCTATTTTTTACATTTTCCTCTATTTTCTATGTTTTCGTCTGTTTTTTTAATGTTTTTGTCATTTTTTACATTTTAGTCCATTTTCTTACGTTTTCGTCCGGTTTTTTACGTTTTCGTCTGTTTTTTACGCTTACATCTTTTTTTTACGTTTTCGTTTGTTTTTTTACGTTTTCGGCTGTTTTTTTTTACGTTTCCATCCTTTTTCTTACGTTTTCATCCTTTTTTTTTTTTGACATTTTCGTCTGTTTTAATCTTCTTACGTTTTCGTCTGTTTTTTAAGTTTTCGACCGTTTTTTACGTTTTCGTCTTTTTTTACGTTTTCGCCTTTTTTACATTTTCGGCCGTTTTTTTTACGTTTTCGTCTGTTTTTTTTATGTTTTCGTCTGTTTTCTTTCGTTTTCATACATTATCTTACGTTTTGTTAGGTAAGATAAAATAACGTACAAAAAACTTATAAAATCATATGAAAATGGAGGAAAAAGTAAAATAAACACATGAAAATATAAAAAATGGATTAAAACGTAAAAAACGAACGAAAGCGTAAAAAACGGATGAAAACGTAAAAACAGACGAAAACGTAAAAAAGGACGAAAAGTAAAAAAAATTGGCGAAAACGTAAAGAAATGGACGAAAACGTAAGAAAACTGACGAAAACTTAAAAAAATGACCGAAAACGTAATGGGACGAAAATGGACGAAAAAAACCGACGAAAACATAAAAAACGGACGAAAACGTAAAAATATGATCAAAAACGTAAAAAAATAGATGAAAACGTAAAAAAAAAGAGGGTGAAAACGGTCAAAAACGTAAGAAAACGGACGAAACGTAAAAAAACGGACGAAAAAGTAAAAAAACAGACGAAAACGTAAAAAAACAGACGAAAACATAAGAAAACGGACGAAAAAGTAAAAAAACAGACGAAAACGTAAAAAAAGGGCGAAAACGTAAAAAAACGGACGAAAACGTAAAAAAACGGACGAAAATATAAGAAAACGGACGAAAACGTAAAAAACGGACGAAAACGTAAAAAAAGGCGAAAACGGAAAAAAACGGGCGAAAACGTAAAAAACGGGCGAAAACGTAAAAAAACGGACGAAAACGTAAAAAGACGGACGAAACGTAAAAGAGATGTAAGATATTGAGAAAGAGATGTAGGGATTGTGAGAAGAGGTAAGAAGTGGAAAAGAAGAGATAAATTATGTCTGCATGGTAGAAGAGGAAATAAGAGATTTTAGCCTCTTATGTCTGAAGAAAAACAAACGGTCTTCAAGGAATACGTCTGCGCGCCTGCAGACAAAAGAGGCAAAGAAGAGCTTCTTTGAAAAAACAAACAAGGCCTTACTTTATTAGAAGCTGGACTTCCGTCATGGGTATTTTTTGTCAGTCTTACCCTGTATTTTGCCATATTTATCGACCATGGATGTCTCTTTTGGCAAGAGTTCTATATGTGATAATTTCCATTGTTACGGTGGTCATTGGTTTCTATGATCTGTACAAAAACGTCCCCGTTCTTAAAGCAACCGCTTCTCGGTTATGTGGGCCACTTTTTGACTGGATAGAAACCTGGGAGATGGTATTGAGAATTAAGTATTTGGGAACTATGTTGTTTTTGCATAATTCTGAGAAGGCTGTTATGTGGTTCTTGATGATGACTCGCATTGTTTGATCATTCGTTTCGATTATCACTCGGCCGTTAGCTGGGCCGTTTGTTGAACTTTTGGAGGTTCTTTTTCCTGTTTGAAACTTAGTTGTCGAAACGGGACAATATTTGTGCTCGTTCGTTTGGATTCCAATAGAAAATTCATGGGATGTAGCTGAGAATCTGTTTGAAGTCGTCCTGCTTCCTGTCTGATTTCTCTTGTCATTTATTTGGACAATATTATTGCAGTAAAAAGTGTTTTGTACCCAATAATTTGGTGCCTTTGGGGGACACCCTATGCTCCGATTAGTCTCATACTTGCTTTATCTAATTTTGTGGGATATGTTTATAGCGAAATATATGATTTGGCTAGAGACAATATGGCTGTTTATGAGTGGTATCTTTAAGTTAGCTTCAAGTGCTGAGGCGACAATGCATACATATGAGGTTTCTATGTGGCAGTCTCTTTGGAATGACCTCTTCTCACAGGTGATTGGAACCTCAACTTCCAAATTTTGCTAATAAACTTATGGATGAGTGAATCCAGTTTGTGTTTTATTTTATGGCTCACATAAAGAGAGTTAACTTAAGAGGATCGGATCAAATTGATCAAATGGGTTGAAAGTCTCCCCAAGTATATACTTTTAATGCATATAACCTTTGGATCATTTTGTTCGAAAGTTGAGATTGTTATTGCAATCATAATTAGCATACTCATTTTTACAAATTATACACAACAAATAGAAAAAGGAAAGTGTCTGTGGGGCATTCCAATGATAATTTCAACCCACACAAATGACCAGATATTACCCATGACCCAGCCCGCACAATTTGCCATTCGTAGTCTTTTCTTCTCAGGCCTTATCTGCAGTTCATGTGCTAACAAAATCTCTTTTGTATGTATTCAAGGTTTTCCGTGCTGTTCGGAGTATTTTACACGGGTTTTTTGCATTCTTTACAGCTTGTAATAGACATCGGTTAAGGTTAGTTGGGTTATTCATACCGAATCTAACATTTTTCTTCAGTTCTATCACCGTTATATAGTCGAACTGAAAATTTTCAATTTACTGGAATTTGCAGCATATATAATCATTTACATGAGCTCATTCGAACAGTCAATCAGCCATCTCAGAGGTCACAGACCTTGAATCCTAGCCATGAATCGCAGCCGTTGAAATCAAGTCGTGGATCACAGAGATCTGGAAGTCAGATACCGGTAAGTTTCTAGTATTCACTAGGCATGGCACACAAAATACTTTTAGACGGATAAGGGTTGGGTCTAATTGGGTTCGGTTGGTAAGCATGGTGATGACCTAATACTCATGTTTAACATAAAAAAATTTAGAAAGTTCAACCCGTGTAACCCAATTACAACCTGTTAATAACCTAATAAATAACAACTCGTTTTACCCACCAGTGCTTGGAATCTTTCCATTACAAAATTTCTTTTCTTGTTGTTCCGGGTGTATAACATGGTCTATATGAAAATGTTTTGGGTTCTGAGGTTTACCCTAGCAGTAGCGACCTTTAGATTGTTTAGATTACAGATTTTTCAAAAAGATGCTACTAATAGGCCTATTGTATGATTCTTTCACCTGCAAGAATTCAAGTAACAAACTAGAAAGTCAGTCCAGAGAGTTCCAGCTACAATAGGAAGTATTCGTTTCAAATAGAGGTAGCAATTTACGTGACCGGTCAAAGAGAAAAGGATTGGGTTGACCAGCCAAGATTTGTTTTTGGTTTATATTTCTAAAACAGTTACCTGGTTTAGATATAATTTTCATAATTTTAACAACACGTACCTGAAGAAAATTGATTCATACCTTAAAAGAAAACTAAAACTACTTCAGGTACGTGTTGTTAAAATATTTAATTTTCTTCGAGAGTCATCTGAAAATGGAGAGTCGGAGACCATATATATTTTTTGTTTATTAAAATGTCTATCTCAGGAAGTCGATGGAATGAACTCGACTTTGGATGAGACTCTTTGTAACACAAATCCCCATTTCTCAAAAGTCCTTAAAGAAAAAATGGCTGTTAGAGAAGCTGCTCATAAGGCAATTGAGGCTCGAAAGGCTGCACTCGTTGAAGCATCCTGATTGTGCATACTTCAGGCAGCCAGGTAATCTGAAATAAACAAACTTTTTTGTTTTTATTTGAACTTGTATTTTATTTAATCAAATTCATACTTACTCGTTGAAGCAACTTGGTTGCACATACTTCGGGCAGCCAGGTAATCTGAAATAAACAAACTTTGTTGTTTTGTTTATTGTTCTTTTGAACTTGTATTTTAAACTCATACTTACAGGATTGAGTGTAAAGAAGCCGAAGATCTTCTGGCGAAAGCAGAAAAAACCGCCACTGAAGCATTTGAATCTGCGAAGGAAATAGGAGTAATCATGTACGACATACAAGATCATCCTCGAAAGCATTTTAAGCTAGAAACATCAGCTACAAATGGGGGAGAATCTACTACTCATGCGGTCACAACGTCATTCGATACAGCATTTGAGGTTGATAAACAAGTTGCAGCTGCCGTCAAAGCTGCATTTGTCAAGCTCTCAACTTGTGCATCCATAGGCAAGGAAGAGTTTAAAGAGCTGTTGAAAAAAATTAGTTAGAATCCTGATTTAGACGAAAACTGTCAAGATATATGTGAATATGCTTCAGAATGTGAATCAGATGCTGGAATCGATTCTGAACCAAAGTCCCACAAAAATGAAACGGAATTTACCAAGGAAAAACTTGTTGACATGATGTTAAAAAGACTGAGGTGTTTACATGAAGAAGAACTTGGTTCTTTAGCCACTATAGTTGCAACATGTGGTCTGAATGCTGCTCTATCTGAAGCTGAAAATGGTTTTCAAACCAACCAGAAGAAACAAGTCAACGAAGAGCTTCCTGGTCTTGACAAGTTTCTGGTCAAACGGTTGACTCGACTTGAAAGAGACGTACTAGATGCAAAGAATGCTAGAACGAAAGAGACAGGAGATGTAATAGATTCCAAGGAAAAATATAGTAAGGTTTCAAAAGAGGCTGAGAAAATAGTTCCTGATTTGGGAAGTATGCTGATTAAGCACAGTTCAAAGCTCGAGAAAGAGATAGAAGAGATTAAAAAGAAGTGTGGGACTGAATATGAACCAAAGTTTAAGAAATCTGAAAGATTAAAACAAGAAGTGAAAGATGTGCCGGGGCTTGGTGAAGTTTTGGTGAAGCGTGTGTCTCGGCTTGACAAAGAAAAGAAGGAAAAAGAAAATATCAATTTTAACAAAGAAACAAGGAGTAAAGAAAAGAGTATAAATGATGATAATGGTTTTGAAAGCCTGGATAAAGTTTTGGTAAAACATGTTTCAAGACTTGAAAAAGAGAAAATGGCATTTGGGGGGGACATGAAGGTGAAAAGAAAGGACAAAAATGCAGACTTGGAACATGGTGAAGGGAGTTTGGACCAAATTATGATCAAACATAAGTCAAGACTCGAGAAGGAAAAGGTGGCTGCTGCTTGTGTGGATGTGCCCGACAACCAAACAAAAAACCCAGTGCTGGCTAGGCGAGAAGCAAGGGGGAGAGAGTTGCAGGAAGCATGGGGAGGCATGAGCTTTGGAAACTCGATACGTCCACATGTCTCTAGACTTCAAAGAGACAAGGTAAGTTTTAAATTTCACTTGGTCTTGCATCTGTTGGAGCCATCTTTCTCCCGAGCTTACATCTCTCCTTATTTGTGACCGACAGAAAGACACAATTATGTGAATGTATAACCTTTGCACCGCTTAGTATCTGATTCGAGTTGATATTTCATACATTACTTGTAATCATAAATTGGTTACATGTCTGCTCTAAACAATACTTATATAGACACCTTATACCACTCTTTAGCTAGTCTTTTGCTGATTGGTTAACATCACAGTTATCATTTTTATTATTGTGACAGAAACGCAGACCTCTGCTGATTGTGGCGGAAGATTTGGAAATTGAGTTGTTGGCAATGTTGAGCAGGACTTAAGGTAAGCATCTGAATTTGCTTTAGAGCCACTTGTTGATAGCTAATTCATAATAAATACTAAAGAGACATGTGCGTGATTTTATACTTGTAGGTGTGTGCGATTAAATCTCCCGGATTTGGAGATAATAGGAGAGCGAACTTGGAAGATAATGCGGTGCTTACCGGAGGGAGGTAGATAAACATCTATTTCCTAATTGCAACTATAGGTGGCAAAATGGGCAGGTGGCGCATGTCTAGTAATGGGTCATAATGGGTTTGGGTCAACTTAATTTCATCTACGTGTAGAAACTCGTTGGGGAACACCTTTTTTTCAAATCTTTTGAACTTGTTATATATGATTACATAGTTATTTCAGTAATAAACTTGTAGTGTGTTACTTTTTCATTGTCCCTTTTAGTCAACATATATCTTTTGTAATTTGAATCATTGAAAGATGGTTTTATGTCCCGTGCGTGTCTTTTTGTAACTAAGAAACCTTACGATTTGGCTTTTTGTAGTGATAATGATTATATACAAATGTTGTGCATATACATGAGAGTTCGATTTATCTCAAGCATGTCAAATAAACAAATGTTTTTTTAAAGGCGACAAGTCTTACGAATTGCACGCAGCATGTTGCCCAAAGCCTATTTTTAAGTCATCTATAGTTACAAATTCTGATTTTTCTTGCGATAACATTTTATTCCTAATCATAATTAACGCATTGGTTATGTGTGGGTCAATATAACCTGCTTGACCTGACCCTTTCAACCATAACCTGTTCTGACCCATTACCAGTCTTGCCACATCTAACTATGACCCATTGTGCACACTCTTTTCGTTTTGTATGTTGTAGGATCTTACAATAATCTGTTACTCCCTTTGACCCATTTTAAGGTGTATATTTCTGTAAGATGAGTAAGTATTGATTTTTGTTTGTGAATCAAGTTTCACTGTTTCTAGAGGCAGCCTATGCATCAAACGATCCCCAACACCTAGCTGCAGTTCAGATTCTTTTGTGACTTCATACCTGGTATTGGAACCACTTCGGAACACAGTACGTACATTCGTTCTGTTGCTGATATGTCCTCATCCGTTACTGTGTGAGCCTGTGAGGTCTGATCCTTATGTTTCATGAAAGTTATCAATCGAACTTTCAAAATAGTAGTTTTTTTTTTTTTTTTTTTTTTTTTTTTTTTTTTTTTATTTATTTATTTATTTATTTTTTATAGTAGGATCTCTTTGTTTATTTATCTTCATATCAATACGTCACTAAATAGAAGCTCTCACAGAAATTCCTGTAGCATTCCTGTTGACTGTTGGAGACTAAAGTTGTGGTCTAGTAATGAATAAAACTCTAAAATGTAGATAGGTTGATTCTCAGTTCTTGTATTTTCCAAGCTATTTTTGAGTTAAAAGGTTAAATCATGTAAATCACTTTTTTTGTTTACTTATTGTGTACGCTTGCTGTCATTGTTCTAACTTCGTGTTAAGGAGTCCAGTCTTTACAAAACTCTATCGACGAAACAATATGTAACCACAGCCAAAAAATATGATCCAATAATTGGTTGTCTTGTAAAGCTAAAAGGAGGTAATTAGCATGCCTAGATATTAATGCTAACTTAACATGACAATAATTAGAAATATGAAATATGATTTTCATAAAACTATAATGTTAGTTTTAATGATTGTTAAATTATACGAGTAACTAATTGTTTCTGAGTGTTATTATCACAATAAAAGTGTTTATAAGGTCACTTAATTGTTTATAGCAAAAGCAGAGACACAATCTTGTTACTAGTATTCACACGCGAAAATAAATGTATATGCTCATGTATAATGTACGTGTATTTACTAGTGAATACAATTGATTCTATTTTCATGTATAAATATACGTGTACTTACTAGTTAAGAAAGTTCATTCACATGTGAAGAAAAGGTTTATGCTCATGTATAAATGAACGTGTATTTACTAGTGAAAAAAATTTATTCACACACGAAGAAAAAAAGTATATAAATGTACGTGTTTTTACTAGCAATAAAAGTTTATTCACATGCGAAGTTAAATGTATATGATCAAGTATAAATGTACGTGTGTTTACTAGTGAAGAAGTTTTATTCACGTGTGAAGAAAAATGTATATAAATATTTTTGTATTTACTAGTGAACAAAGTTTATTCACATGCGAAAGAAAAAGTATATAAATGTATGTGTATTTACTAATGAAGAAAGTTTATTCACATGTGAAGACATATGTATATGCTCATGTATAAAGTGTGTTTAATAGTGAATAAAGTTTATTCATATGCGAAGAAAAAATATATAAATGTACATATATTTACTAGTAAAAAAAGTTTATTCACACGCAAAGACAAATGTATATCAGTGTACGTGTATTTATTAGTGAAAAAGATTTATTCACATGCGAAGAAAATATTATATACTCGTGAATAAATGTACGTGTATTTACTAGTGAATAAAGTTTATTCACATGCAAAGAATAAAGTATATAAATGTACGTGTATTTACTAATGAAAAAAGTTTATTCACACGCGAAGAAAAAAGTATATAAATGTACATGTATTTACTAGTGAAATAAGTTTATTCGCGCGCGAAGAAAAAATTATATAAATGTACGTGTATTTACTAGTGAAGAAAGTTTATTCACACGCAAAGATAAATGTATATAAGTGTACGTGCATTTATTAGTGAAAAAGATTTATTCACATGCGAAGAAATTTTTTTATACTCGTGTATAAATGTACGTGTATTTACTAGTGAATAAAGTTTATTCACACGCGAAGAAAGAAAGTATATAAATGTACATGTATTTACTAGTGAAAAAATTATGAGCAATGATTGAAGCTTTGATCTTAATAACATAATTTTTATACTAAAAGTGCAAAAATAAGAGATATTGATGTTTAATAAACGATATTTAAGTTTTGTAAAAATATCTTCACATGTGAAAGTTATGAGCAAGGACTGAAGTTTTAATCTTACTAGCATATTTTCTAAACTAAAAGTGCAAAAATAGGAGATATATACGATTATTTAAGTTTTGTAAGTATATCTTCACATGTGAAAATTATGAACAAGGATTGAGTCATTTGTCTTACTAGCATATTTTTTATACCGGAAGTGCCAAAATAAGATATATTGATGTTTAATATACGATTATTTAAGTTTTGTAAGACTATTTAATATTTAATAGACGGTTATTTAAGTTTTGTAAGAATATTTTCACATGTGAAAATTATGAGTAATGATTGAAGCTTTGATTTTACTAGCATATTTTTTATACTAGAAGTACAAATATAGGAGATATTAATGTTTAATAGACGATTATTTAATTTCTATAAGAATATTTTCATATGTGAAAACTATGAGCAAGGATTGAATATTTGATTATACTAACATATTTTTTATACTAGAAATGCAAAAATAAGAGATGATGTTTAATAGACGATAATTTAAGTTTTGTAAGAATATTTTCATATGTGAAAATTATGAGCAATGATTAAATCTTTGATCTTATTGGCATATTTTTTATATCAGAAGTGAAAAAATAGGATACATTAATGTTTATTAGATGATTATTTAATTTTTGTAAGAATATCTTCACATGTGAAAATTATTAGCAAGGATTGAAGTTTTTTAAGAATATCTTCACAACTTGGTCACATGTGAAAATATTTATGTCGTAGCTTTTTAAGATGCGTAAAAAACTTAGTTACATGTGAAAATATTTTGTCCCGTAACTTGGTCAGATGTGAATATATATATGTCTTGTAGCTTTTTAAAATTCGTGAACAACTTTGTCACATGTGAAAATATATGTTTTCATCTCGTAGCTTATTAATATGAGTAACTTGAAAACATATTTTCACATGTGAAAATATGTCTCGTAATTTGGTCACATGCGAAACTATATGTCTCATAGCTTACTAAGATACGTTAATAACTTGGTCACATGTTAAAATACAAGTCTCATAGCTTTTTAAGAGGCGTGAGCAACTTTTTCACATGTGAAAATTACTTTACATGTGTTGACACCCAAGGGACCTAAAAAGATAATGTGCATGATGAAGTTTATCCTTGCAAGGTAAGACTTAAACAGAATCACGACAGTGATTAGTTATGGTTGTTAGACTTATGTAATTAAAAAGTGAGCTTACATGATGCATTAGATGATGTGCTTTATATTCAATCTTAAAAAGCTAGCTCAATTAGCTTAAAAACATAGCTGTTATCTTAGAAATTTGAAAACATGGTATGAACTAGGCAAAAATGACATTTTGGAAATATAGATTTTTAACTAATAATACATAACAAAGATGAGTAAAACATTTGAAACGCGTTAGAAATGCTAACAAGGTATCCGAGAAAAAAGACCATTTTTTCCTCGTTCTCATACGTCAAATATTTCTAAGAGCATGAATTGTGAATCAAACTCAGATGCCCATTCGAGTTGTTGGTAAAACTGCACATGTACATGTTCATAAAGACTGGAGGAAAGTAGTTCAAATTAACAAGTTTATATGGTTATGTACTCATGTTAGATGATATATATGCCTCTATGATCATACCAAAACATGGGCATGCAGTGGGAAATGGTTAGCAGCACAGTTGAGTTTCAACTATATGTGAACTAAACCAGTTGTAGTGTACCTCAATAGCTCAAAAGATATGCTTGTCTCACTAGTAACCCAACTGATGGCATCATGGCAGTCGGGATCTGCCCAGGGCACTAGCAGGTGGTTTGGTATTACAAGGGGTGGCAAGTTGGTGGGTCGGGCGGTTGAAAGTTGAAACTGGTCAAATTTGGGTGACTTTAACATGCTGACCTGTTTAATCTGTTTGACCCATTCCCTATCAGCTGAGTTTTTTGAGTTGATCAATTTGACCCGTTTAATAAAACATGCCCGTTTGCCACATCCAAGTATTACCATCCAATCAAAAGCTTCAAATGGCTGAACAATACTTTGTCGCAACACAATCTCATCCCTCAATCATGTATCTTCCCTTTAGCAATCTGCGCAGCAGCCAAACCGCAACCTACAAAACATGGAATAAAATCTGAGTTCACTTACACAGACCCATGCTAATCGCATAAGTATTTCAGAATAAACATACAGTACACTCATAAACTTCAAATACCATGGATGGCAAATGCATCTTCGTTTTATAACTTCATAGTATTGCTTATATTAGTACAATAAAGTTAACTTCTTGCAGGTCTATTCATCAAGGTGATTATATATATACTTCTATTTTATATTGTCACATAAACACGATACAGGTGCCAAAATTCATCTAAACAAAATGATTTAATAACTCACCTTTCACCCAAAGCACTTTAAACAGCAATGGATCCGAATTTTTCATCAAAATCACCAACCTAACAGAAATCTCCACAGTTACAAATACCATCCTTAAAATGATGAAAGCGGATTGTATCCCTAACCGTTATTGCTCTCTTAGTTATTGTGCTTATGTACTTCAATGCTGTATGGCAATTAACACATACCCTTAAGTTTTTAGTCACAAGAATAGGCTTTCCTGGACTTAAACTAAGATCTCCCAAAGCAACAGCTAATTTCTCACTATGATAAAGAAGAATATGTTCCATTTCCTCCTCTTCAACATCCTGAAGGACGAAACTGTAATCTCCACCATATCCCAGTTTTTTCATTGCTACTAGCAGTTGGTCGAGCCTTTTGTTTATTAATGGCCATTGTGGAAGTGACTTGTCTCCACCAACAAACGTGTGGACGATGCCTTTTATTTCAACCCAACTGCACCTCGGGATTTTCTTGAAGCCTTTTTCTCTTTGCAATACTTGGGTCCGAGCTGCATCATCCCATCTTTTTGCTGCACTATATATATTGGATAAAAGAACAAAGTTTCCGGTACTTTCGGCTCCAAGAATCTGAATATTTCTTGAAACTTCTTCACCTAACTCAACACGCTTATGGATTCGACAAGCACCAAGCAATGCACTCCAAATACGAACGTCAGGCTTGACTGGCATTTTAAGAATGAACTCATGAGCCTCACTCAGAAGCCCTGCCCGACCCAAAAGATCAACCATACACCAGTAGTGTTCTGTTCGGGGTTTGATATGAAAATTTTCAGTCATGGCAGCATACCAGTGTTTCCCTTCTGCAACCAAGCTTGAATGGCTACAAGCGGATAATAGGCAATCACCTACAGTTACAACTACAGTTACAACTACAGTAATTGTAATGATAAAACACTAGTAGCCATTTGTTAAGACTGAAAACCAATCCAGAAACAAAAATAGCGAAACCCAAAACAAAAAACTTAAATCGCAGTTGACAAAAAAAATTTAGGCCCAAACAAATATAGAAGACCCATCATTCCAATTAGAGGTAAAACTGCAATTACATTAAGAGAAAAAAAATGAACCTACCCAAATTGATGTTTATTAGCATGTTATTTTTCATTTCTGAGACGACATTTCGCACATCATAAGTTACAGTCTCAATATGGGATTAAACCAATTTTAAACCAGAACTAGTCTGTTAAGATCAGTCGGTACCGTTATTTTGTAATTTAATAGACGCCGTTTAGGATATTGTTTAGAGAACACCAAACCAAACATCTCTACTAGTATGCCCAAAGGTTAATGTATTTAAACTCACAAAATTTATTTTTTTTTAGCTATAAAGAGTGTTCAGAACAATATCTCACGAGCTTTAGATGTCAAAAATAGCAGTGGTACATCAACATTGAAAAAATTTCCTACAAAACTTACTAAAAATCTCGGGATAAAACTCACTAGATCTGTATAATTAATTTAAAACCCAATAAAGAACACATACAACTGCTAATCTCACAAGCATAAGCCATAAAAAATTACCTATAACACGCTAACCTCCTTCCTCTCTTTGCCTCAATTGTCGTCAAATGGAGTTCGTGAAGCTCAGAATAAATATAATATCCGGAAGCGCACACGCTTGTAAAACTCGATCTTTGTTTTCTCTGTGTGAGGTGTATTCCTCCTCAATACAACAAGAGTAAAACAGAAGGTTGGCTCTTAAGTCCTACTTCTATCATCACTATTTACCTCTTGAAAAAAGGATTTTCCAGCTTCGTATGTCGACCAGCAAAAATTTCACATGTGAAGATGCTATTAATATACTTCAATCATCAAATATTTCTCTAATAACGTCATATCTTTTATTCTTTCCTGATATTTTCACATGCGAAGATGCTATCAAAAAATCCGCTAATAACATCAAATCTTCATTAAATAGTAAAATTCTTCACACGCGAAGATATTCTATCTAAACTTAAATCTGCTAATATCTTCAAAAATACATTACTTACCGATATTATTAACACGCATAAATGATGTAAAATCTATACAACCAAAAACTTTTAAGCTAATTACCTGAGATAAGAAACCTAAACTGTTAACATAATATAAAGGCCAAAAACGTGTCCACTATTTCAAAGAGCACATTCCCTTGTAAAGAAAGGGGGACCTTGAATGTGTGTTTTTAAGGCGACACTTTGCCGGATATTCAAGTGCAAACAAAGGACAGCAAACCAAATAAGCCGTATCCTAATAAATTTACCCAATCACTCAAATATACTTATTGCAACTTTTAAGGTATGATAATCAGTTTCATAAGCTCATAGCTCAACCTGAATATCTAATTAGAAGGAGTACACAGAATGGCCAACAGTTTTGGGTTATGGGCTTCAGAACTGGATTATCTGATTATTCGACCTAAAGTTGCAAGAATCAGTTTTTATTGATTTACCAAAGAGATTCGGCTTTATATGATTATTAAAGACTCAGAGCACAAGTAATTAGTTTCATAAAAGCTGCCATGCTGATCATCAAAGAGTAAATATAAAATAATCAATTATCACTTTTCTAGCCTAAACTGTAGGAGTCCTAGTCAACATTACACAAGACACTGATATATTTACTAAATAGAAATTTTGATGATATTAACTATTTTTCACATCCGAACACCCTCCAAATACTTAAAGAGGGAGCAAAGTACCTTCAATTTGACTAGAATCATGGTTCATTGCCCGACCATCGATTCCTGTCTCTTCTGAAAGAGGGGAATCAGAATTCTTGCTATCACCTAGTTTTGAAGTACTTCCATTGTGTTTTTCCTGCTGCTCAGTAACATCAGGACAAGGATCTGTAGGCAAGAAGCATAGTTCATCCTGTGAGATATCTGAATCACTAAAGGCTGAATCCTTCTCAATGGTTGTAATGTCAACTTCATCATCTTCATTAGTGTATGATTCTTTCACCTGCAAGAATTCAAGTAACAAACTAGAAAGTCAGTCCAGAGAGTTCCAGCTACAATAGGAAGTATTCGTTTCAAATAGAGGTAGCAATTTACGTGACCGGTCAAAGAGAAAAGGATTGGGTTGACCAGCCAAGATTTGTTTTTGGTTTATATTTCTAAAACAGTTACCTGGTTTAGATATAATTACAAACTATATAATTAAACCAGTAATCTTAATTTTTTTAGAAAAGGTTGTGACTTGTAAGCATTTGGAAGACCAATTTTGGGTAAATGGTAGAGTATGGTCAGTTTGTCACCTCTAATAATACCTTTTCAGTATCTGGCACCAAGTCATTTATGCGTGTTCAACATACTCCTCGTTTTCCTCGAGTTCCTTGAAATCTGGGGCAAATGCACTCGAATTCTCAGTATAGTCTTTGGCCCATATGTAAACTAAGCCAGTTAACGACACCGAAAAGACAATAGGATGAACCGGGTGCCAAGCCAAATCCATCAAGGCTTCCTTTGGACCTTCAAGAATTTTCACAAGATGTCCGGCCCTATCCCAAATGTATATTTTGTGCTCACCTTTACTAGCAGAACCTCCAACTACCCATTCACCATCACCACTAAAACATGGTGCTTTCCAGTGAACTTTGGTTATAGAATCTTGAAACTCACGGAAAAGTGTTAAACACTTCAATCCGGTAGCCTTTAACATTTCAACCTCATCTGGGGCATCCAGTACCTCATCAAGGGCTTTAAGTGGATCTTTTAAGGGCAAAAGATTTTGATATATTCTAATTGTACGATCACTCGAATTTGTAAGAAGATAGTGCCCGTCCCTGCTGAATACTATATTCTTTATCACCGCACCACCCGTAATTGGGACAATCACACGAACCTGATTGTTTTTATAATCAATTATGAGGATTTCCCCCACCGAGTTTCCTACATAGACCAGATCCCCATACTTGTTGAAGCATGCTGCTGTTGGTGTATAATGCGCTGACCCATCTGTAAACTTGTTGCGTGATGGAGGAGCAACCCCACTGGCTTTGTCAGATATGGATATGGGAAGTGTAGTTGTGGTTTTGCTGCACAAATCAACAATCATGGGAGCAGAGGAGAAGGGGCAAACTAGGCAAAGAGTTAATTTGGGAGAACCACCACCAGGGTGTAAACGAGCTTGTAAGGGGGTTTGTTGCAGTGTTGTTTGGTATATCTTTTCTCCCTTTACAACGTCCCATAGACTTAAAGACTTATCTGCAGCTGAAACAAGTATGTGGTGACCGTCCTTTTACCAGCAAACACTTGTTATGGCAGCAACACAATCCTTATCCCTTAGTTCTTTGGCGATACCTCGTGTCTCAAAGTCCCATATAACACAGCTTCCATCAGAACACCCAGCTGGGAAAAAAAAAAGGCATGATAGGTATTAGTGATACCACCCATGGATTGATGGACATTATATATTCCTAAAGAAGTACAAAAATGTACAAGGTTCAAAGTTTCAATAGAGCTTAAAGATTAGATGGAATGACTGATAAACCCTTCAACGCATAAATTAACAAATAAACTAAAATAGTGTCGGGATGAGTGTATTGAAGGTTATAATTGTGACTAGAATAATCAGATGATCAGTTAATTTGGACTATGACTAGCCAGCCAATTTTACTCTACTGAATGCTTAGTTTTTGTACAGCATGTTATCAGCTTCTCCTAAATCTGATTATTTTGAACCTGAATTATAAGAAAATAATGATAATAACTTGCTATATGATGTCTTATAGCAGATCCTTAGCATGCTCTATGCCTAACTGACAAATTTCCAGCTCAACTGAGAGATCACTTCTTTGATTGATACTTAAAATAACTTATTTCAGATTTTCAGTAACTCAAATAATACAAAATTAGTATTCTACATGATATGAAAGTTTGTGAGCATTGTCTAACAACTTCAGAAAGTCAAAACTTAAAAGTTACAAGACTTGTATAAAGCCCAAATTGTTTTATAACAGTAATAATAATTTAATCTGTTACAAATGTAAGAACAATAATGCATTGTAAATCAGTCACTTGCGTCACAAAACACTAAACCCCACATGCATTACTAGATACTATTAAATTCCTGAACACTTAATGACGTCTACCAGTTGTAAATGGCCAGAGATCTTTCTGGAAGTAGTCTCTACCCTTGGTTAGATGTATGACTGTCTACTTCATACCTGCCCCGTACCCCGCATCAGTCGATTAGGTGTTGTTGTTCTAGTAGGTGTACATGCAACATTAAGCTTGAGCATGGACAACTGTATTGAGGTAAAAGCCAAGTAACGAACCACAAGTTGTGAAGGGATATAGTGGAGTACATTGACAAAATATAGAAAAAGATATCACATATATCCTTTATATTTTCATCTAGGGACATTAAAAACACAGCAACATTTACTCAAATTTCATGCAAAAATGAACTAGTCCATTGTTATCGTCATGTAACATTTGCTCAAACAGAACTCAGTGAACAAACCTTGGGCAGGCTACATGGAGGTCAGGACATACCCCCTAAAAAATAGCAATGCAAAGAGCATGAAAGAAATTCTTATTTGTAATGTGTGCACTAAATTTATTGTAGATTAAAGAGTATTCAAACACTTAAGACTTTGGTTCGACTGAATGGCAAGTGATATCGGGTATCACATAAACCTGTATGGAGTACAAAATAGAAAACACATGGATATTTGATTACCAGCAAGAAGAGTATTCAAACACTTAAGACTTTGGTTCGACTGAATGGCAAGTGATATCTTTCAAATATTGATATAAACCCCCTAGAACTTCACGACTTAACTGGTCCTATCTCAACCCGATTAAACTACCCATATTCCATGGGATGAAACTGCTTTGACGGGTTACTTACCATCCCATATTCCAGCTCTAAAAATCATTCTCTTTACAAATATTTAATCATTGTAACAAGATAGTTTTGATAATCATTAGTGAGGCAACCCAATTAAATCTGCACTACCCATTACGACCTGAACCTTCTTTGACCTGATAAGAAATTGTAACAAGATAACCTGACCCGCTTCAGTCTGCACAAAACTACCCATTCTAACCCGAGCCTGCTTTGACCTATTACTTACACGCCAAAATTGCCACCTTTAAAAGCCATCCCATTCAAATATAGTAAGTTATTGTCTTATTGCAATACAAGATAGTTATTGTATTCCTATTTAACCAAATCGTTTTGATCTGCGCAAAACTAACCATTTTGAACTGAACACGCTTTAACCAGTGATATGGAATAGAGGTAGAAAAGACCCGGGAGACATCAAGCCAGGAAACACTCTTAGGAACCTTTTTTCTAATCTGCATTGCCAAAAAACCAATGAGTATTAGCCAAATGTCATATTACGACCACCATCAAATCCCACCAATTACTCTACAATCTGAAAAGTCAATTCGACTATCAATGCTAATTATGGATCATAACTCGTTGCAAACAGACCAGAATTAACTACAGAATATCAAAAATAATGGAAATACTTACTTTTCTCCGTTCCATGCAATTAGCTTGAGCATCAATGGATAAAACTGAAAGCACACAGAAGAATGGTTGAATTATATATTTAATCTCAAGACACATATATGAATAATAATTTTTTATGGAAAACAGAAGCTTTCGCTCAAGTCCCTATTCAACATTCAACTATCAACGGAATACCACATTTGCACATTAATAATTATATAATGTTTTTTCATTTATACATAAGTGACACCATACCTGAGGGAGTAAAGTAGGAAATGTGAGTAATATTTTCTTCTTGTTCACGTTCAGAAAATCTAGAGTTGCTTCTGCAACGACAGGGTCTGCAAACTCGCTGCAATTGAAAAATCATATAATAGATTGATTCAAAAGTGATTTCTAATTTAATTATGAAATAGATCTTTAATAACTATAGATGAATCTCGGAAAACTTGTCACGACAATGAATGCATAAGTATCATTACATACAAATACAGTTTTCGTGGTGAATACAATAGATTTTAATAAACCAAGAGTGCATAGCAGCGTCAAAAGATTGTGTATATTACCGGCTTAAGCATGAACGGAAGAAAGTCCGGAGACTAGGATCAGCATCATGCAGAACAAATTCTCCATAATCAAGGAAAAACTGAAGTATAGCCTGAATCAAAACAGAAAATAGCACCTTGGTGACTCAAACCAAAACGTCTAACATGATGGAAAGAAGAAACAAATACCATAGATTAACAATCACGATCATGCGTAGAAACAATAGAAGACTAGCATGCACAGGGGAACAGTGCTACTAACAATAAAGAGGAAGGGCTATAACTATTCAGGGGGTGTTGTTGCCTTTACAAGTCATAGATATTCAAATTCCGAACCAAACCGTAATCTCCATACACAAATTGACAAAATCCGAACAAACTCCAAGCCAGTTTTGAGAAAGCGCAACTCAAGGCTACGCGGTGAACTATAGCTATCATAGTAATTATCAACTAGCCCTAACTTTAATCAAATAAACCTAAAACTATCAAACAACTTCAATCAGCAACATTACATATTAAACAAAAACAAAACGTGAATTACGAATAAAACATAACAAAACTGCAATCCCTGTATGCAAAATGATGAAATGCGACCAAACTCCTAACCAGTTCTTTAAAACCACAACTCAACGAAACAAACTACCTACTCAGTATAACTATCACTATAATCATCAACTAGCCCTATATTTAAGCATCATTTCATTAACAACACATACAAATATCAAACAACTTCAATCAGCGAACTCACAGATTAATCATAAACACAAACGAATAACGAATAAAGCATCACAAAACCTCGTTGGCAGAAATCGGTAATTTCCGTGAATTTACTTATCAAAGTTTATAATCTATAACATTATGCTAATATATTCCTCGAGTGAGAATTTGAACAGACCTGAATACGAGCTCCTGTACTGGCTTGCATATTTTTTATCGTCTCACTCCCTTTACCAACAACAAGACCAACCTATAACCAAATGCAATTACATAATGTCATGTACAGAGCTGTAAGTAAGCCACTTACAACAAACTTGCAGCAACTGCAGTTACTTTTGAAATAGACTAATAGAGTACCTTTTTGGTCGGAATTTGCATCGAAAACTGTTGGGTCCCACCTGGCTGACCACCCACTCTACGGCCAACTGCACCAGAACCTACTGATTCAGCCTATTTCAAATAGAACGTAAGTCTGTGTGTGACCAGTTAGCGTTATCAATAGCATGTTACCAAATAGCCTTAAAACATATAACGAATACAAAACACCAAATATGGTTAAAGGCTCTATATATATACCTCAACAAGAACCTATATTTATATATTGCATGTACTCGTGTGTGATCAGTTAGCGTTATCGAGTGATTCAGAACAATTAGAGATCCCCACATGCGAATACACTTATAACCTTAAAACTTCATTACTTATGTATATTTTTCACACGCGAAGATGATGTGATACAAACTTAAATTTGCTAATAACATCAGAACTTTATTACTAACTTTCACATGCGAATATATTATAACTAAAATTATATCCACTTATAACCTGAAAACTTCCACTGATAATCTTCACAATCTTAAATCCGTTATTAATGTCAAAACTTATTAATGTCAAAACTTCATTTCTAACTAAACTTATACGCACTTATAACCGCAAAAATCAATTACTTACTAATATTTTTCACACGTGAAGATAATATAATCCAAACATAAATCCGCTAATAACGTCAAAACTTCATTCCTGTATGATAATATTCACATGCGAAGATAATATAACTAAACTTATACGCACTTATAACCGCAAAAATCAATTACTTACTAATATTTTTCACACGTGAAGATAATATAATCCAAACTTAAATCTGCTAATAACGTCAAAACTTCATTCCTATATGATAATATTCACATGCGAAGATAATATAACTAAACTTATACGCACTTATAACCTCAAAAATCCATTACTTACTGATATTTTTCACACACGAAGATAATGTAATCCAATCTTAAATCCGCTAATTGCATCAACACATCATTCCTAACTAATAATCTTCACATGTGAAGATAATATAACTAAACTTATATGCACTAATAACCTCAAAAATCCATAATCTTCACATGTGAAGATAATATTATACTTATATGCACTAATAACCTCAAAAATCCATAATTTTCACATGTGAAGATAATATAACTAAAGTCATATGCACTTATAACCTCAAAAATCCATAATCTTCACATGTGAAGATAATATAACTAAAATCATATGCACTTATAACCTCAAAAATCCATTACTTACTGATATTTTCACACGTGAAGATAATGTAATCCAAACTTAAATTGGCTAATTGCATCAAAACTTCATTCCTAACTGATAATCTTCACATGCGAAGATGCTCCAACTAAAATTAATTACACTAATAAAATTAAATCAGTTCACATGCGAAGATACACTAAATAAACTTAAATTTGCTAATAATTTTCACAATTCAAAACAATAATTTATAAAAATTAATTAATTAATAATAAATTATGATAATTACTTGATATCTTTTGTGTATTCTGGTGATATTTCGGTGATATCAATGATTTCAGTTTCTTCTGCTTCAGAGTCATCTAGATCCATATCTTCTTCATTAATATTCAGTTGATTACTGTGGTTGAACGACAGTGATATACAGCGGTTGAACGGCGATGGCATAATGTGGTTGAACGGCT